>JANFOE010002138.1:0-101815 GCA_025667525.1 Glebionis coronaria
TATATATATATATATATATATATATATATATATATATATATATATATATATATATATATATATATATATATATATATATATATATATATATATATATATATATATATATATATATATATATATATATAATATATATATATATATATATATAAATACATATATATATATATATATATATATATATATATATATATATATATATATATATATATATAAATACATATATATATATATATATATATAAATACATATATATATATATATATATATATATATATATATATATATATATATATATATATATATATATATATATATATATATATATATATATATATATATATGTGTAAGGTTATTTTCAGAACTAAAAAAATGTACAGAACTGCGAGAACTAGTTTTTTATTACTAATAATGCATAATGTACAACATGACATTGCACAATGGCATTTCTGTTAATTTATAGAACTTAATTTATAAGAAAAAAATTAATAAAGGGCATAATTGGAAATTAACTTTTTCATGAAAATAGCATCTCACAACCAAAACTTCATTCACGATCGTCCTTTTACACCAAAAACTACCCACTTCCCATTGCACTCTAAAACATAACCGCCATCCTTTCTACTGGTCTAGTTCAAGGATCTCAGTCAACAATCCAGATAACATTAAAATGTCGAACTACCATGGTTACTAGCAAAACAACATCGAATATACGTCATCGTAATTTTAATACGAAAGACAAAGTAAGTTTCCCCATGAATTTGAATGATCTGGTGTTTGAAATCGATTTTCGGCTTTCTATTTCAACGTGGCTACTGGAAAATAGATCCCAATTTCGATCACCTTTGTTAATGACGTACACCCAAACCCGTACACGATAAATTCATTGTCTTCAAGTACATGATGTTTCGTCAACATAAGATTTATGTGCCTTCAACGGTAATGAAAAATATTACGACGTTAGTTATTTGATTAGAATTAAGATCATTTGTCATATCTTTTCGCTGATTACATATTTTATTTTTTTAGTTGTGATCATGCGCATAAGCACATATTATAGATTGGGGTGGGTAAAAAATCAAATGTGTCATGCTGTGTATTCTTGTGCAACCCACAAGTATAAACACACTCCAATTTTAAGATGTTAGCTAATCGTCCTTTTCTACATTTTATGAACGTTAATATTGTAGTGAAAGATAATGCATGCGTTTATAAACCAATACTTGACTTTTAGATCCTATAATGTGGTTTTAAATATAGATGTTGTATTATGTAATTTGTTAAATGATATTGTTTTTAAATCTTATTTTTATTTCATTTTAGTTGGTTTTTGAATTTCTATTATGTTTAAATGTATTTGTAAATTTGTTGAAGATGTTATGGAACATAAGTCGGTCCGAATACATGTGCATGGATCAAGACTACTTGTAACTAGTGAATAAAGACTATAGCAATACGTACGCATGGTTCGAGATTAATGTTGTGTACCAGTTTAATTAATGGTTCGATGTTAGCGTTATATACCAAGTTAACTAAGATGATGAAAATACACGTGCATGACTTAAAACTATGCGTACTTAGAAAACCGAGATAATTAAAATACATGTGCATGGTTCACAATTATGCACACTCAATGAAAAAAGACTATGAAAATACATGTGTTTTACTTATGTTTAAAGCCAATGTAGTATACAATTAGCGATGGCAAATATCTGTTAGAGACTATCATACATTTTTTTTCTCATTGCAAGCGCAAAACATTCAATCTTTATTAGTTTAAATGATCTTAAATATATAAATCCTAGCATGATTACTATTTTAGAATATGCATATATGCATAGTATATTAAAATACGAAAACTCAACAAAACCTACGAGTATTAACAATAAAACATTTCATAGAAGGTATGCACACGTGCATTACGTGACTAAACCATATGAAAGATATACATACATGCAAATGTCAATGAAATATCTAACTCTTACAAATTAATTTATTCTATTGTAAATTGAAAGAGAACAATTGAAAGAGAACAATTTAAATAATAGTCAGTGCCAAAAAAAGATATAGCAAGTATCGATGTATTTTTAAAATATATGAAACTGAATATTAAATAAGTTTTAAACTAATTAAATAAAGCTTTCATGTAAAAAAGTAATTTTTTCTAAAGACGTATGATTTAAAAGAGTGGAGTTGGTTAACAAAAGAAATTTACTAATTTACCCTCATATTTAAAAGACAATTAATTTAAATATGAAAATAAATGATTGGTTAAGAATAGTTCTCGCGGTTCTGTACATTTTTTTGGTTCTGAAAATAACCTCACCCATATATATATATATATATATATATATATATATATATATATATATATAACCATAGACCTTAGCCTAACCCGTGTCAAAGTCTAAATGATGGGTTGCTAGTTGCATGGTGTGTTGGATCGTTTTTGATGATTTATAGTTGTCACACTTCGTTATATGTGTGTGCCATTCCAACAAAGATGGAGAGGGCCCGCTTCTTATTTGTATTTTTTGTGGTGTATGCTTAAGCGAAGTGTCAGGGGAGCATGTGATGTATGTTGAAAAAAAAATGAAATAAAAAAGAGGAGGATGATGAAAAAAAAGAATAAGTCATCGAAAAAAAAGAGTAAAAAAAAATGATGACAAAAATAGCCAATGAGCTATAATAAAGTATGAAGATGAAGGAAGAAGAAGTATGTTTAGATATCGATTAGCCAATGTGCTAAGACGTGATATATATATGTGTGTTACTCGATATGTGTTGAATAAAGCTCGTAGCTATGATCATTTTTGGGATTTTGATTTGTTCGATATCTAGCAACATGGGACTTAGACTTTTAACTTGTATATATTCATGATACACCTCTCATAAAAAAACTCCCATGTCTTATCCATACCCATTAACCCAAAGCCTTAGTCTTGTAACCCGAATAAAAGTCCTTTTTAGATGTGTACACTTGGTGTTCATGCCATTTAGTTTAATCTTGTTTGTACTTTGTATATTTTTATCTTATTTTTCTAAACCATTTTTATGCACCATGTGGAAAATATTTTCTTTTATTTGCTTGAGGACAAGCAACCTCTTAAGTATGAGGGGGTTTTCACCTTTAACGATTTCGTATAAAAAACCCAAAAATATTTTTATTTTACTTGATTGAGGACAAGCAAACTTTTAAGTGTGAGGGGATTTGCACCTTTAGCCATTTCCTATAAAAACCAAAAAGATTTTCAATTTTTCATAGAATTTTAAAAATTTTCTTTTCTTTTAGAACCTAGGTATTTAGTTTTTTTTATTTGCTTGAGGGCAAGCAAAGTTTTTCTTTTCCTTGCTCGAGGACGAGCAAAACTTAAGTGTGAGGGGATTTGATAACGCTCAAATCTAACATATTTATATGAGCATATTCGTGGTGTTTATGCATATATTTATGTGATTATTATGAACATATGATACTTAATGAAGCTTATTTGCTATTGTAGATTCATCAATGGTTACATCACAAGAAATGAAGAAAAGACGAGTATTGGAGGTGAAAGAATGAACGAGACATGAAAGTGTAGCTCTTGTATGATAAATAATACAAATAATAGGAGTCTTGGAAGTTTAGAGGAAAGAAGGAGGAAGAAATAAAGAAGAAGGACTAGAAAAGGGAAATGTGGAAGATGGCCAAGAAGCCACCAGCACAAGAAGAAGCCACCAGCATCTTCCATGGCTGCCACTTCTCCAAGTAAAATTCAACACCTCCATTACTTCACCTTGCTCACTAAGTTCAGCCATAACTCCATTGTAACTCTTCCAAGCTTCATTACACTCATTTCATCTTTGGCTCCAAGAAAAGTGCTTGGTGGCTAAGGCTAATTCACCTATAAATAAGACCCATGGGGTAGTGTTTATATCATCTTGATCCTATCCAATCTCATCTCAATCATCATCTATCCTATCTCCATATTTCTGTGATTTTGATATCACCCCTCACCCAAGTGGTGAGGGGTGGTAGATTTGGTAGCCATGTTCATGTAATAAGACATAGGAGAGTAGAGAAGAAAGCCATACTCCATACAAAACCCAAGATGGTTATGGATAGAATGCATTGTATTTGGTACTATGAACTCTAATATTTGGTAACTTCTTCTTTATTATTCAATGTAATTTATGTTCATGTTCATGGTAATTCTTGTATTTTATGATATTGTGAGTGTGTTGATACTTGTGTTGTTTATATGAAAACTTGTGATATATGGATGTTTGGATTTTATTAGTGCTTGTCATTGGATTATGGTGATAACATTATATTTGGTTGAATTGGAACTTGTTCTTGTTTATCAATTTGGTTAATCATTGTTGAGTCTATATGTCGAAGTTATTCTCAATATGGTTGATTTCAATTCATTAATCGACAAATGATTTTGTCTTGCACTTTTTGAAGATTGTGCAAGAGACTTAATAAACATAACAAATAATGGTTTAATCTAGATTATAGGTTGATATGAGTGATTTTACTCATATCATTTGTAGCTAATAACAATGAAATATTGCACATAATGTATCAAAATTGCCTTGGAAATGCTTGTTTCTTGTTTTCATATGTGTAGGTACCAAGATCGCGAAAATTGGCAAAACCGGCACGAGTTTGAAGGAAAGAATCAAACAAGCCAAAATCAAGATCGACTTTAGCGGATTTCATCATTTAAAGAGAAAACGGGCTTAGTGGGTCCCACAATTGAGTAAATGGGCTCAAAAGCCGATTTAAGTTAAAGAGTAACTTACAAGGCCCTAATGGAGTGTTTTAAACGGATGGATAAAGTGTTTAGGCCTAAGCCCAAATCAAAATGAATGGAACGAATTATGAATGGACTGTATTGGGCTTTTCTAGGGTTTTCAAACACGTTTATTCAGTCACTTTATATATATATTCCACTCATTTATACACCGATCCCCACTTACTTCACAATAAATAAAATGTTACATCCCACCCACACGTTTCATTTTCACACACACATTTTATATGTTTTTCGATACAAACAAAGTTGTATCATCTTCCTCATTTATCTCACCCCATAACGAGTAATACTCACTGTTCACTCCAAACCCTAGCCAGTAATTACTCAAAGTTACATGGGGCTTTTTATTTTATCGACTAATTCACATAAAAAGAAATAAAACCCCCCAATTTATAGGAAGAGAAAGAATGGAGAAGGGCTTGCTACGTGGCCGATTTTGATTTGAAGAAACAACTCACCATTCCATTCCCACCAATCAGAGGCCAAGAAAGAAGCACAACTAGCACACGGATGCCACGTTGGCAATCCGTGTGCTATTGTGAATCATATCAATCGTCCGATCAAAGAAAGAGAGAGAAAGAGAAGATCGAAGGCTGGAAATCAAAAGGAATATCCCTTGGAATATCCATATATTCTCTTCATCAACAGCCTTGGGAGGCTATAAATACCCTTAATTTCTAGTGTAATTTTATCTTTTCTTTTACTTTTAGAGTTATGCTGTAGAAATAGATCTAGATTAAATCTTGTATTTCCTTTTTAAAGCTTTGTATTATTTTCTGGAAATTAATGAAAGTTTAATATTTTTGGTTTTACTTGTGTCTCATTTTAATTTCTTTCACTGCTTAAATTGTTATACATCTTAAATCTATTTTCTGTTTCTCGAACATAATAATTGAGATATTGAAGATAAGCTAATTGATAGCTTAGTTTTAATATCGAAAGTAAAGGATTGGATTAGAGTTTATCCCCACTGGATAGATTTAAAGTACAAGCAGCGAAGGTTTTCGAATTAGGAGATGATTTATGGTGTCTCGTTTGAGAATAAATGGTTCGGATTGATATGTTGAATGGTGGTTTTCGTTTACCGGTTCATAGGTAGCTCAGCGCTAGCCTACTACTCAAAGGGTTCATCAAAAGGTGCAAATTCATTTTAATTTTATGTTTAATTTTATAAGTGTTGTTTAATCTGCTATTTAGGATATAATTTTTAGTATGTTATGTTTAGCTTTATATGATTTAGGAGTTGATATTTTAATGATGCTGACTTAAGTAGAGTGTAAGTTTATGGATAATTACTGTTTCAGATTGCTTGAATAATTCGAGTATGATTATTAATGCTGGGTTGATGTTTAGTAGTGATGTTTAGGAATCTGAGATTGTTTTGAGTTGTAATCGTTTGCTGATAAAATGATTCGTTTGCTTAGATGATTAGTTAATCTGCTAGGGTAACTACTGATTTAATTAGTTTGATTTTATTGCTTTAATAGATCAGTTTAATGTAATGTTATAATGAGATGTATGAGATTGTTATGATGAGTTTGGATTGAGGATTAATGTTGTTTTGGAAGTATTTAGTTTAAACTGTTAGGGTATTCTGAATTATTTGGTTTTTGAAATCGAATTGTAGTTTTAATTAGTTTAATACAGGTTTAAACTTGATTTGGTTTGTCTGCAATCTTTGTGCTGAGTTATCTGATAAGTTGAGCATCATTGTGTTAATTTTAGAATTGCTTTTAATCTGTTCCTTATTTGCTGGAAGTTTGAGTTTTTGTAACTGAAGTTGTACTTTTTAACTTGTTTGAGACTTACCTGCTGTATGTATTTGATTATCTGATTTTTCTGGTTTAATTGCTATTTAAAGTCGCCTGCTTATTATTTAAGTTGGTTTGTTTATATTGTGCTGTTAGCTTAGCTTATCAAGATCAAACTGGTCTTATAAGCTCACTAAGCTGTTTTCCTGACAGCTTAACATTAATAAGCTCAACTAATAGTCACTCCTGTGACTGATTTTTCTTTTCTGTCAAAAAGAACTATTCCAAAAAAAATTATGTCATGTGCGGGATTCGACCTCGAGACCCCATGCCGGAATGTCCAACGTGATACCCAGTTCAGCTGATAGCTCTTTTGGTTTTGTCTTCTTTCAGTTAATTAATATAGTGCGTTCTGCTTTGGCAGATTTATTTTAATTACGTTTAATTTTCTTTAATTTCGTTTTCAAACATTTTTCTTAATTAAAGTTTTATATTAAAATATGTTTTAGTTAAATAAAAAAATAATAAAATAAACAAAATAAATAAAAAATGTTTTAATTAAATTAGTTTATTTTTAATTAAATAGATTTTTATAATTTTAGATTTATATAAAGTTAGTTTTTAAATAAATTTGTTTTAGGTGAATTTCAAAAGTAAATTAGTTTAAAAGTAATTTTTATTAAATAAATTAATTTTTAAAGATTTTCAGTTAGTTTAATTTTTAAATAGATTTAATTTTTAAGTAGTAATTGTTTGTAGATTTTTAAAATAGGCGGGGTTTACGATTCATGCACTTTAGGTTAATTTTAATTAGCTTAAAATTTGTAGATTTTAATTATAGTTTAAAAACCGAAAACCAATTCAAATCGATTGTCCAAATCAAAGCAAAATGTCTCAAATTCATAAGGTCTTCGTGTACAACGAACTCGACTCACTCACGTGTTTAATTGAATTCGTCAATGGTAATATTAGTCTATTACTTTTTCCTAAAGGTAATTTTCTAATTTACCCTATAACGTATATCAAATTAAATCACTCTACACATCCACACTACATCAAAAAATTTGGCGCCGCTGCCGGGGATCTTGTGTACGATTCGCTTTTGCGGAGATTTGTTGATCGTGGATTTGAAGACCCTTTCCGTCCTCGGAAAGTTTTGTTATTTTTCTATTATATAGTATGTATCGTTTTTCTCGTTTTTTGTGAATAATATATTGTATTACGTAGAACAATAATTTTACATATCTTACAAATAAGCCTTAGTTGGGATTTCATCACCTAGCTATTGTATTCGAATCCAAAACAAAAACCAAGGCAAAATAGATAAATACTAATAAGAAGTTTGAACTCGATTTATACAAACTATAAGGTGGGTATAAGGCGACGTGCTATAAAAGGCCGTCTAAGGAAAAAGGTTTTTAAGTGCTTAGTGCCACCTCGTTTCTCCGCTTGCTTGTGCGTATATTGAGAGGGACAACCTATTATTGGTTTGCCGACTCAAGTAGTAATAAACCTTATTTTTTGTAGTTTACTTATTGAACCTCGAGACGTTTAGGTTTTCACCTATCGTTTCAAAGTCGACCGAGGGTAATTTACTTCCATAGTAGTTATCCTTATTCCTTGTTTTTTATCGATCATTATTGATTGAGCAATACAAAATAAAATACCAAAAATAATCTTCTTCTTGTCTAATTTCTTTTCTTCAATCCTCTAAATTCTCGTCTTTGTAGTGTATGCAATTACGTTCTTCTCGTCTTGTGATAGATTTTAATAGGCTTGAAAATATTCCTCGTAGAAATAGAAATCGTCAACAACGAATAGTGGAACCCGAGCTTCCACCTATTGTTGTAGAGATGGCCGATAACCGAACAATGGAGGAATTGCTCCGTGCACCCACCGAAGGGTATGGGGAAGCAATCGTTGTGCCGGCTATTTTGGCGGATCATTTTGAGATTAAGACGGGTCTTCTATCGCTCATTCGTGCCGACCAATTTCGTGGCAATGAGACCGATAGCCCGCATTCTCACATTCGGAATTTTAATCGAATTACCTCGACTCTCAAGTTTAGAGATGTGCCGAATGACGTGATTAAGCTCATGCTTTTTCCGTACTCGCTCGAGGGTAATGCTAAGCTTTGGTATGAGAAAGAACCACCGGGTTCGATCTTAACTTGGGATGATTTAGTGTCAAAGTTTATGAATTATATCTTTCCACCATCTAAGACAACACACTTTAAGAACGAGATCACTAGATTTGAGAAAAAAGTGCATGAATCGTTTGGGGTTGCTTGGGAAAGATTTAAAGATTTATTGAGACAATGTCCACACCACGGTTTCTCGGAATTGCATCAAATAAATACTTTCTATAATGGGCTTAATATGACTGAACAAGATTCTTTTAATGCCGCCGCGGGTGGTAATCTTTTAAGAAAAACACCGAGAGACGCGTGGAGAATAATTGAGGATAAGTCTAGAGCACAATATTCACGAAACACACCGGGTGTTTCCAATGTGAATTCATCTAATCCCGAGATTTCTAGATTGGACTCTAAGATTGATAGTGGATTTGCGACTTTGTTGAGTGAGATTAGGATGAATCCTCATGGATCGATTAATATGGTTGAAAATGTTTGTGTATCATGTGGTGGAGCACATCCTAATTATGCTTGTTTAAACGTGGGGTTTGATCAAGCTAGTGCTTTTGCCGCGACGGGAACTTATGGCTCCAACGGTCAAGTTCCTCGTCAAAATCATGTTGCTCCACCGGTTCAAAATAGGTACAACAATGGAAATAATGGGAATAATTTTAACCGTGGTAACCAAGGGAATTTTAATCAAGGAAATGGGTTTAATGCTAATCAAAACAATCAAGGTTATCAAGGGAATAATCAAAATGATTTGTCAAGCTATATCAAGTCAAATGAGGCAAATTTGAAAGCTTTCCAAATAACATTCAAGGGCAAATTAATACTCTGAGACTCGATTTTCAAAATACGATTAAAGGGAAAAACAATAAGATTGAGCTTAATCAACAAAGGCTAGAGCAAACCCAAAATTGTATGCAACAAAATTTGGAACAAGGTCAAAATAAATTGCTTTCGATGTTTGAGGGATTCATGTCTAAACCGTCATCTTCTTCGGGTTGCTTACCTAGTAATACCATTCCAAACCCGAAGGGAGAGCTTAAGGCCATAACCGTTTATGATGATTGTGAGAATTTAGATGAAGTTGAAGTGATTGAGTTTAAGCCTCCACGTAAGGAAACTTTCCTAGAAGTTACTAAGGCTACTTTGAATGTCATTAGTACCTCGGTTTTCTTTGATTTCTTTCCCGAGAAGTATAAAGATCTGGGTCAATTCTTGATACCTTGTGTTTTCAATGAGCTTGGGGTTTGCAAAGGCCTAGCCGATCTAGGAGCTAGCATAAACATCATGCCTCTAGCCCTTTGGAAGACAATTGATTATGTGCCTCTTAGTACCACTCGTATGATCATTGAGCTTGCTAATGGAACCACCACTCGACCGGTTGGTATAGCGGAAAATGTCATAATGAAAGTGGGAAACTTCTTGTACTTAGCCGATTTTTCTATAGTCGATTATGAGACCAATCCTCGTGTGCCAATCATTCTAGGAAGACCATTTTTGTGCACGGCTCAAATTCAAGTTGATATGAGGAAAGAGGAAATTAAATTGTTTTATGGAGATAAAAGCATTGTTTTTAAACCGGAAAAGATTCCAAGATTTGTTGCTAAGAAAGTTGAAAGTGTTAAACTTATTGAAACAATTGAAAGTAACCAGAAAGATCTTTTCGATAAAGGTGTTTTTCCAATTTTGGAAACATCTAATTGTGATAAAGGAAAGTTAAAATCAAATGAAGAAACTTGCTTTGTTGAAACATGTTGTAACCTTTCCTCATCTACACTCACTCCACACGAGGATGATAGTGCTAAGATTGAAAAACAAATAGATGATTACTTGAGTGAGCCATTTGATGCTAGTGAGTTTGTTAGTGAGAATTTTGATCCCGAGAGTGACATTGCTTTAATTGAACAATCTTTGAAAATGGACTCATTTTCACTCTCTTCTAAGGATCATGTTGATGTTCTTAAGGCACAATCTTCCATTAAAGAGCCTTTGATTCCTAGCTTCACACCGAGTGAGGTTAGTGACTATTCATGTGATAAGTTCATCGATGAACTTTTTGCTATCATTGATCCACTTCCACGGGGAAGTGAAGACGTTTCCGATCTCGAGATCGAACGTGATTATGTGTGTTTTACCTACCATTCTCGAGGAATTCGCCGATGAATCGCCTTCAAATGAGAATGATGATCTTGTATCCGAGTGTGATACACTCGATACTTTGTCGGATATTTCTTGTGATGACAAGGATGACGACACTTTCATGACTTACTCAAATCCTCTCTTTGAAGTTTCATTGAACAATAATCCGTTGTTTCAAGAGGATTTTGAGAGCATCATACCTCCTACATCTCACAACCTTTGTGATGATGATCTTCTTATGAAGGAGGTTGATGAGTTTCTTTATATAGACATTCCTTCGGAATTTGAGGAAGAGTCTAATGACGGTGATGAAGATACTTGGTTTGATCACCCAATTTATGATGATGACAATGTTGACCCGGAGGGAGAAATTACTTTTGCTCCTATTATCCTTCCCACTCGCTTTGATCTTAATGTGCGGGTTGTTCATGCGACTCGTTTTGAGTACCATGACCCCTTTATTCACATTCATAAGAGTGAAAAGGTCAAAAAAGTCATGCAAGTTGAAACCACTATGGTTGAGACTTTTGTACCACCATTACCATGTGCTTCATATGATTTAGGATTAGCATGGGGGGACGACACCTTGTTGTCTATTCCTTTCTCCACCGAGGACGAGGTATTCGACCCCGGAATCGTTGATTTAGGGAAATCTCGGCCATTCACCGATGCAATAATTGAAAGACTTTTTAATCATCTTGGTGCGAGTTTATCTCGGGGAGCATGCTATATCCATACCATTCGTTGTGACTACCATCTCTTGTTAGAGATTTGTGTTGGAGTGTTATCCTCTCGTTTGTCATCCGACAACGAGGATGAAATCTTTGACCCCGGCATCGTGCTTTATGTTGGTTTTTATTCCAATATGCCGGTTTTCACCACTTTCCCTAAGGACCAATGAATGCGGGGATCGAGTCGAGCTCATGACTCGGTGAACAAAAACGAGTACATTCTATCTTCTTTCTATTTTCTAACACCTAATAAGGCTTGATCTTTCAAGCTCGTGTTCGTGATTTGTTGTGTTGTGATCTTAGGTATGACCCTAATATTTGAATACTCTCGTGTTTAGTTTTTGCCGGTCTACTTGATCTTCCATTCTTTGAATGCCAAAAAGGGGCACACTTTCTTACCCTTGATTTTTATCGACTAACGTTTTATCTTGAGGCATAATTAATAAACGGCTTATAGATTTGCGTGCTCTTTCCATGCTAGGAATTTGCATTAGACTCTTCGTGTTTTAGCAAGGGGGTGTTACTCTTGAGCTAAGAAACATTGAGGACAATGTTTGGTTTTAGCATGGGGGAGTCAATCGATATAATCGCTTGCAATTGCTTTTGTCGTGTCCAAACGTATTAGTTTTCTCATTTTTCAATAAAATTTTAAATTTTTTGTGTTATTTTTAAGTTTTAATAAATAAAATAAGTGTTTTTGACACAAATGTAGGCTTTAAATAAGAATAGTTTTTGACTCGACTCGGTTTTTAACCTTAGCTTTTCCTTAACGTATTTGAATTAAGTTTTGCTAGGCTATTATATAGGGAGCTTTAAAACGCGAAGGTCTTAATTCATACGAGTTAAGAAAAAGAACTTTTTGCAAGCTCCTATAATAGATCCTAGAAAGTCGTCTATCAAGGGAACTTTAAAACGCAAATTCTAAAACTTGCAAAAGTATAAGAAGATGTAATATCCTATAGATGACTTGAAAACTCAAAACTTTGATTTAATAGGCTAAGTATCCATTGATATCACATTTTTGAAATTTTACAATATGGAGAACAAGAGATGATAGAGCCAATTATAAGTTTGGCATTCTTTCGGGAATTTGTGTGAGTTAATTATGAGCCTATTCTCCCATCGCTTGTTAATAAATTTTAATTGCAATAAATAAGGTTGAACGATTTGAAAAGTTACTTAGCTTCTAGCCCAAGATCGTTTAAAAGTTGCTCGGTATGGATTAGAGTTCATAGCCAAGGCATAACTTATTGAAGCGGGATGCGAAGATTGGCTAGTCCAAAAAGGTCCTAACAAGACATGAGGGCTATGTTTTATTGCTAAAGATCTCAAGTGATGTGAAGATTCATTTGTCAAAAATCAATATGAAGGATCGAGACACACGACGAAAAGCAAAATTCTCCCAAAAAGTCATGGAGAAGTCTATCCAAAAAGACCATAATAAGGTATGAGGATAAATGAAGCCAAGTCCAAAAAGGAGGCGGATCGTTGTATATCAAAATCCCAAATAAAGATTGGAGAAAAATGAAGAAGTCGTGGTCCAAGTATGAATCTCTCAAAACTTCAAGTAAAGAAAATCCTATATGAAGAGAAGACCATTATTTCATGAACGTCTCTCAAGGTTGGAAGTATAAAGTCACTGCCAAATATCGGTCCGAGAAAGGTCTCAAATCGCGAAGCAAGTTATGCCAAGATATGAACTTTATGAAGTCCCGAGAAGCAGTTTTAAAAAATTTTGTCCTTTAGCTAACTATTGATTAAATCGTTCACTTTATTTTAGGCCTAATAAATTATCCAAATAAGTCAACAATGCATCCTCGTGATCATTCAAGACAACAATAAAATATAAGAGATACACCTAGGAATAAGGGAGTCTAAATGATTAATTGGCCCACATGAGTTCGTGTTAGTCTACCAACTTATAATAACAATGATCTTGTTTTTGCACTTGGCATGGAAAAGTGAAAAGTCGGGGACGATGAATCTATTTGAGTTTTATGATCCTAAAAGTTATTTTTCGAATAATGAAAGCAATACATTATGTCTTTGCTAAATAAGTAGTCAAAAAGTTAAATTATGGTGTAGTTTATAGTTTTATTTTATCATTGCGTGAGGACACGGCAATAGCTTAGCAAGGGGGAGTTTGATATGAGTGATTTTACTCATATCATTTGTAGCTAATAACAATGAAATATTGCACATAATGTATCAAAATTGCCTTGGAAATGCTTGTTTCTTGTTTTCATATGTGTAGGTACCAAGATCGCGAAAATCGGCAAAACCGGCACGAGTTTGAAGGAAAGAATCAAAGAAGCCAAAATCAAGATCGACTTTAGCGGATTTCATCATTTAAAGAGAAAACGGGCTTAGTGGGTCCCACAATTGAGTAAATGGGCTCAAAAGCCCATTTAAGTTAAAGAGTAACTTATAAGGCCCTAATGGAGTGTTTTAAACGGATGGATAAAGTGTTTGGGCCCAAGCCCAAATCAAAATGAATGGAACGAATTATGAATGGACTGTATTGGGCTTTTCTAGGGTTTTCAAACACGTTTATTCAGTCACTTTATATATATATTCCACTCATTTATACACCGATCCCCACTTACTTCACAATAAATAAAACGTTACCTCCCACCCACACGTTTCATTTTCACACACACATTTTATATGTTTTTCGATACAAACAAAGTTGTATCATCTTCCTCATTTATCTCACCCCATAACCAGTAATACTCACTGTTCACTCCAAACCCTAGCCAGTAATTACTCAAAGTTACACGGGGCTTTTTATTTTATCGACTAATTCACATAAAAAGAAATAAAACCCCCCAATTTGTAGGAAGAGAAAGAATGGAGAAGGGCTTGCTACGTGGCCGATTTTGATTTGAAGAAACAACTCACCATTCCATTCCCACCAATCAGAGGCCAAGAAAGAAGCACAACTAGCACACGGATGCCACGTTGGCAATCCGTGTGCTATTGTGAATCATATCAATCGTCCGATCAAAGAAAGAGAGAGAAAGAGAAGATCGAAGGCTGGAAATCAAAAGGAATATCCCTTGGAATATCAGGATATTCTCTTCATCAACAGCCTTGGGAGGCTATAAATACCCCCAATTTCTAGTGTAATTTTATCTTTTCTTTTACTTTTAGAGTTATGCTGTAGAAATAGATCTAGATTAAATCTTGTATTTCCTTTTTAAAGCTTTGTATTATTTTCTGGAAATTAATGAAAGTTTAATATTTTTGGTTTTACTCGTGTCTCATTTTAATTTCTTTCACTACTTAAATTGTTATACATCTTAAATCTATTTTCTGTTTCTCGAACATAATAATTGAGATATTGAAGATAAGCTAATTGATAGCTTAGTTTTAATATCGAAAGTAAAGGATTGGATTAGAGTTTATCCCCACTGGATAGATTTAAAGTACAAGCAGCGAAGGTTTTCGAATTAGGAGATGATTTATGGTGTCTCGTTTGAGAATAAATGGTTCGGATTGATATGTTGAATGGTGGTTTTCGTTTACCGGTTCATAGGTAGCTCAGCGCTAGCCTACTACTCAAAGGGTTCATCAAAAGGTGCAAATTCATTTTAATTTTATGTTTAATTTTATAAGTGTTGTTTAATCTGCTATTTAGGATATAATTTTTAGTATGTTATGTTTAGCTTTATATGATTTAGGAGTTGATATTTTAATGATGCTGATTTAAGTAGAGTGTAAGTTTATGGATAATTACTGTTTTAGATTGCTTGAATAATTAGAGTATGATTATTAATGCTGGGTTGATGTTTAGTAGTGATGTTTAGGAATCTGAGATTGTTTTGAGTTGTAATCGTTTGCTGATAAAATGATTCGTTTGCTTAGATGATTAGTTAATCTGCTAGGGTAAACTACTGATTTAATTAGTTTGATTTTATTGCTTTAATAGATCAGTTTAATGTAATGTTATGATGAGATGTATGAGATTGTTATGATGAGTTTGGATTGAGGATTAATGTTGTTTAGAAGTATTTAGTTTAAACTGTTAGGGTATTCTGAATTATTTGGTTTTTGAAATCGAATTGTAGTTTTAATTAGTTTAATACAGGTTTAAACTTGATTTGGTTTGTCTGCAATCTTTGTGCTGAGTTATCTGATAAGTTGAGCATCATTGTGTTAATTTTAGAATTGGTTTTAATCTGTTCCTTATTTGCTGGAAGTTTGAGTTTTTGTAACTGAAGTTGTACTTTTTAACTTGTTTGAGACTTACCTGCTGTATGTATTTGATTATCTGATTTTTCTGGTTTAATTGCTATTTAAAGTCGCCTGCTTATTATTTAAGTTGGTTTGTTTATATTGTGCTGTTAGCTTAGCTTATCAAGATCAAACTGGTCTTATAAGCTCACTAAGCTGTTTTCTTGACAGCTTAACATCAATAAGCTCAACTAATAGTCACTCCTGTGACTGATTTTTCTTTTCTGTCAAAAAGAATTATTCCAAAAAAAAATTATGTCATGTGTGGGATTCGACCTCGAGACCCCATGCCTGAATGTCCAACGTGATACCAAGTTGAGCTGATAGCTCTTTTGGTTTTGTCTTCTTTCAGTTAATTAATATATTGCGTTCTGCTTTGGCAGATTTATTTTAATTAAGTTTATTTTTCTTTAAATTCGTTTTCAAACATTTTTCTTAATTAAAGTTTTATATTAAAATATGTTTTAGTTAAATAAAAAAATAATAAAATAAACAAAATAAATAAAAAATGTTTTAATTAAATTAGTTTATTTTTAATTAAATAGATTTTTATAATTTTAGATTTATATAAAGTTAGTTTTTAAATAAATTTGTTTTAGGTGAATTTCAAAAGTAAATTAGTTTAAAAGTCATTTTTATTAAATAAATTAGTTTTTAAAGATTTTCAATTAGTTTAATTTTTAAATAGATTTAATCTTTAAGTAGTAACTGTTTGTAGATTTTTAAAATAGGCGGGGTTTACGATTCATGCACTTTAGGTTAATTTTAATTAGCTTAAAATTTGTAGATTTTAATTGTAGTTTAAAAACCGAAAACCAATTCAAATCGATTGTCCAAATCAAAGCAAAACGTCTCAAATTCATAAGATCTTCGTGTACAACGAACTCGACTCACTCACGTGTTTAATTGAATTCGTCATTGGTAATATTAGTCTATTACTTTTTCCTAAAGGTAATTTTCTAATTTACCCTATAACGTATATCAAATTAAATCACTCTACACATCCACACTACATCATAGGTCGAAAGGAGTCTTTTGAATATATTGTTCTAATCATCTTTCAAGTAAATAGAACTTATCAAATCGATAACCAAGTCTATGGGTCGAAAGGATTCTTGTTGTTATCGGTTTAGGCATAAGGCTCATGAGTGACCACTTGATTGAGACTTATGTATATTTAATTTATAAAGCACTAGTGTCTTATTATTGGTTCTATAGGTTGAAAGAATTACCTTTAATATGTTTTCCAGACTAAACATCCTAATGTCCATGTGATCATTTGACTATACATGTATGTTCCACTACAATAAAATGGGGTTAAAGTAACACTCGTAAAGTGTTGTATTATGTCTTAAAAATGTTGCATTATACATAATGTGACACTTTATGAAGTGCTATGTTATGCAACGTCGCCTTAGGTATAAGTGACACTTTTCATTAGAATGTGCAACACTTTTTTAATGTGCTGCCTATGTTTTGCCAATGTGATACTTTAAAATGCAACACTTCTTACACTCAAATACAACACTTTTTACACTCAATTGTAACACTTTCACTCTGAATTGCAACACTCATTAGACTAAAATGCAACACTCTACATACCAAAGTGCAACACTTTTTACACAAAAATGATTTTTTTTTAATTAATTGTAACACTTTTCCAAATTGAAATGCAACATTTTTCGCACAATCGCAACACTTTTAGATTAAATTGCAACACTTTCCCAATATTACATCTAATTATGCAACACTTCATTTTCTGAAATGCAACACTTCTATATGTTTTCTTAACATGAGGCAACACTTTCATAATGATTAGTAACAAGATCGTTTGACCACACAATACAGTGCTAAATATATGCGATATTGGTATCATACAGATTCTTCAAAAAGGAAAAAGGTATGATAATACATTAATTATTCTCATGTTCAACCACATGAATACGAAAATACCATAGATAACATTCGGGTTGTACTTTGAACAAACCGTGTAATGTAAAATAACCAACATAAAAGTTCTATTGAATAAAAGAAAAGACATTCAAATTATAATCCTAGAAATCTTGACTTCATCTTTTCAAAGCTCCACATGCATCTTGAAGTACTATGAAACAACGCTGCCTGGTCCAATATGACCCCCTGGTCCAATAGAAAATACTATTAGTTTACACTCATGATATAGATTTATATAAACATATTTTACAACAAAAAAACTAATAATATAGATCTTAGTATGATCCGAGTGAACCAAAGTACATTGTTCAATTCATATATAAAATGGTGACCTAACACGTAATGCTCTTCACATGTTATAAATGTGTAATGCCACACTATATAACATTTATCTACAAATGCTACAGGTCTTGCTACAAATTCTTGTTTCGCTACAGTTCTACTACTTTAGTTATGCTATTGTATGTACTTATATTATTATTAGGTACCAACACTCAACCCCCTCACATATGACAATTACCTATCCTAATATCAAGGTAGCTTCTTTTTAAAACCAATGCGGCATATGAAATATAATTAGACTAGTGCAATAAATTAACTCATGTTTTATATGCAGAATTATAAATTAAAGACGTACCTTGCACCAAACATATATGATAGCTCATGTTAAAAACTCTTTAACAATTCCAGCAGGTAACTTTTGAATAAGCATAGCGAACGCATCTTCAACAAGTTTGTCACGTTGGTCTTCAATGTCTTTACGCATATCTTCTAGTTCAGCTTTGTTTCTTTTATGTTCCTCTGCTATCTTGAGCTTCTTCTGTTCATGATCATCTTCAATTTGTTTTCGCATTTCAACCAACCGATTTACTTTAGTATCTATATTAGTTCTCACAGATTCCATAAGCTCCCCTGGAACTATATATGATGTCTCACTCCCATTCACCTTCTTTATTAACTTGTTTGTAACACCCCTACCAAAAAGTCTACGGTGTCCATTGTACTCTTTGCTCATCACAGCAAGAAAAGGATCTACAGATGAACTTCTATCTTCACCACTTCCGTCTTCTTCTTGAGTGTTGTAGTTCTTAATTTGTTCCTTCATTAATAAGGGAAAAAGTTTACCGAGCTGATTACTAGTACAAATTAACAGTACAATTAAATATATTAATAATATATCATTTCTTACAATGAGCTTTTTTGTGTCATCATACGTATCAGCATATAAATGTCCTTCTTTCCGTTCACGTGTGCACTCAAACATTGTGGTTAAGCTCGGGGGTTCCTTGTTTGGATCTTTATTTTCTGTATTCACAACAAATAAAAGCAACAAGTTAGTATCACTGGTGGTTATGCCCTTAAGGGGCTGTTTGGTTCATCAATTTAAAATACCAGGATTTCAAAACTGGTCAAAACTTAAATCGTGACAGGTTTCAAATAATTTCATTTGAAATACTATATTATGTTTGGTTGGCCAATATCTTGTAGAATCTGAAATGTAAATGACCAGCATACCCTTCATATCATTTTGAGATAAAAAAATAAACCAAACACATCAAATATAAATGAAGAACATACACAGATACACATACGCATAATCATTGAAATAAACATTTCCAGTAAACCCAAGTTGATAACTAGTGAAGGCAATAAACAAAAGTGGGATACATTCATTCATTTGCACCAAGTTGATAACCAATGGAGGTCATGAAATCCTAAAGGAGGAGGTCACTTACATAAAAAAAATTCAAGTGATTCGCTATCACCAACAGAAACAAGTCTAAGATTGATACCAATTTACTCCATATAATCTGTTTATTTGTTGTGATTCAGGGCCCACAAAGGAGAAAATTTTAATCTAAGGGATGATCTAGTGAACCGAATATAACAATGTTGTCAATTTTTTGAATCAAAAAATACCTAAATTTGCTCATGTATACATCAGGTTCTTGAAGGAAAGGAGATAGTAAATAGTAAAATAATATACTGGTGGTTGTTGATAGTTTTTTAATTATTAGAGGGATATTTTTGTCTACTTGTGCAATATAAACGCTGGTAAAAGAATCCACACCTCATCCACTAGTTTTTAAAACCACCTTTTTTCTAGGACCCACAACATCTAAAGCCTCTACTTATTATATACCAAACACGATTTTTAGATGTTTTTAAATTGAAACTCATCAAAATACATCAAATATCAGTGAACCAAACAGCCCCTAAATTAAAGCACATATCATGAATAAAACAAAGACTACTTACTAGATCCTCACGAATCCTTGCAAAACTTTTTGGACCAGCTGTATGCAAGTTTTTTTGCGACATTCGGCGCTTCTTTGCGATTAAAAAACGCTTATGTACATTAGATTTATAAACATATAAAAAGAAACTATTATTGAAAAGAAATATTCTAGGTAAGTAATTTTGAGGCAATAATTAAGAGTAACAAATTACCTGATCTTCTTTAGTATTCCATAAGCGAAGCAACTGTATAAAATCCTTTTCTGGGATGCTTTTTGGACGTTGCTTTAATCTAGTGGTGTTGTCCTTGAGGTCACAAAAGTGCTTTTTCTTGAGCCTAGATTTGTGTCCCCTCCATAACGCTCCAATAGACTGCAACACATGAGATTTAGCCTCCTCGGGCACAATGTATTTTTCCTAAACCAAAGAAATACTATAAGTTAGTACAAAAATAAAAGGAAAACATTTATACATATAAGCAGGGTATAACAACATATAAACATACCAATACATACTCCCACATTCTGTTCTTGTCAGGCACTTTGTGCCATGAACTATAAGTCAATGGACAATAACTATAAGTACGAGCTATTGTGCCCAAAAACCGATAGAATTTTCCTACTACATCGTTCTCTTTGGTTGAAGATCCGATAGGTTGATTAAATTCATTGCATATGATAACCTCACGATTATCGAATTCTCGTGTATGTATGTGATAGGTGTGAAAACACCCATCTTTTTACCACTTAATTACAATAATAACCAAGCCAAAACGTGTATTTTATGTCGTAAATGTCAGAATTATGTGTGGTTTGTGTTTCTGTTGTGATTTAGGACCAAAACTTGAAAAGGGAGGAAAACACGGGCTTTCACGGGCTTTTATCGAAGAAAAAGACAAAAGACGAAGTCAAAAGATCAATAGTGCAAAAGAACGGAAGTCCAAGGCCTATTCTGAAGATTTATCGAAGAACAAGTCTAAAGACGGAAGTTTAATTAAGCCGAAGAACTCAAGTCTAGTAAATGAAGAAATTATAAGACGAGTTTAAATTAATCCCGAGACAAAGTCGAAAAAGTCGAAGAACTTAAAAGACGAAAAGACGTGAAGAAAGAAAGAAAGAAAAGAGCAACACAAGCATCCCCTCCTTTCCTATAAATACCCTTCATTTCACCACATGAAAGGGTGTTAGTCATTTAGGAGTAGTTAGATTAGTTTAGGAGTAGGTAATTTTGGAGAGAGAAAGTGACAGTTTCTCTCACTAGGATCTTAATCTTTTATCTTCCTTTCTTGTTTTTAATCAAATCTTTACTTTTGATAGCTTAATTCTTGTTTTAATCTTAATCTTATTCTACCTTTCTTAGTTTTTATCAATTTTTAATCCGAAATCTTTATGCTTTTTTGTCTAATTTTGATGTTTGATTTATCAAAAAGTTTATCTTATGGTTTTAATCTAAGCTATTGTACAAATTAAGCTATAAGTTTGACAATCTTATTGGCTTATTTGGTATTTAGCTTATTTGTTTTTAAGTTTTCTTAAAAGCTTTATCTTCTTAAAGGTTTATTATATAAAGTTTGCTTATTTTGTGTTTTAAAAAGTCTTTAAATTTTAGCTTATTAGCTTTTCTTAAACGTTTTTTGATTAGGTTTTTAGGCGTGTGCTTATTTTATTAATAGCTTATTAGATTTAGCTTATTTTATACATTCCTTTTACATTCCGATCATCTTGATTGGAAAAGGGTTTTACATTCCTTTTATACATTCCTTTTACATTCCGATCATCTTGATTGGAAAAGGGTTTTACATTCCTTTTATACATTCCTTTTACATTCCGATCATCTTGATTGGAAAAGGGTTTTACTTTCCTTTTATACATTCCTTTTACATTCCTTTCAGCATTCCTTTAACATTCCTTTTATATATTCCTTTTAGCATTCCTTTCAGCATTCCTTTTACATTCCTTTTACATTCTTTTTACATTCCTTTTAGCATTCCTTTCAGCATTCCTTTTACATTCCTTTTATACATTCCTTTTACGTTCCTTTTAGCATTCCTTTCAGCATTCCTTTTACATTCCTTTTACATTCCTTTATAACATTCCTTTTACATTCCTTTTAGCATTCCTTTTACATTCCTTTTAGCATTCCTTTTAGCATTCTTTTTAGCATTCCTTTTAACATTCCTTTCAGCATTCCTTTTAGCATTCCTTTCAGCTTTCCTTTTAACATTCCTTTCAGCATTCCTTTTAGCATTCCTTTCAGCATTCCTTTTAGCATTCCTTTCAGCATTCCTTTTAGCATTCCTTTCAACATTCCTTTTAACATTCCTTTCAGCATTCCTTTCAGCATTCCTTTCAGCATTCTTTTAGCATTCCTTTTAGCATTCCTTTTAGCATTCCTTTCAGCATTTCTTTCAGCATTCCTTTTAGCATTCCTTTTGGCATTCCTTTTAGCATTCCTTTTAGCATTCATTTCAGCATTCCTTTTAGCATTCTTTTCAGCATTCCTTTTGCATTCCTTTTAGCATTCCTTTCAGCAATCCTTTTAACATTCAGCATTCCTTTTAGCATTCCTTTTACATTCCTTTCAGCATTACTTTTACATTCGTTTTACATTCCTTTCGCATTCCTTTTGCATTCCTTTTACTTATCGCAATTTACATTTTCATTTTACTTAGTTATAGACAGCGACAACCTTTTTGTTTTCCATCAAGAACGACTGAGTCACACTTTCTACCAATAATCAATTCGAAAAGATTGGAACGAAATTATTTTATACTTGGCTAAAAATCTTGTATTAAATGGCGCCGCTGTCGGCTCTTTTCGTGAATATTAACGGTTTATTGTGAGAGACGCGTTGGATTTTGGGATCTGTTCACTTTTGAACGTTATTTTTCTTGTCAAATTTTCAAAAAAAAATTAATTAAAAAATTTCAAAAAATCAAAAAAAAAAATTATAATAAAAAATTTCAAAAATCCCAAAAACATTTTAAAAAACCATAAAATGCATTTCTTTTCTAAGTTTTGCAACCAAAAATATTCCTCTTAACCCTCTATTGTGTTTAATTCTTTTTCTCAACCCCTCTGATTTTAATTCTTCATGGATTCGTCTTGCGTACGGTGTGGGAGACCATGGCATGGTTATCCAACATGTCATTGGTGTACTTGTGAGCAGTGCGGTTCTGATATCGACAATACACAATTTGGATTTTGTCCATTTTGCAATTCAACAAATTCGTACTTCTCCTCTTACAATGCAGGATTGTAAATCTTGCTTATGTTTCTAGAGAGAGAAAGAGATAGAGAGATGGTGGATTTCACACAAAGCTAGAGAGAGAAAGAAATGTTTACTATGTGAAAAATATGAAACCACACCACCCTCTCCATCTAAGGAGAGGGTTTATATACCCAAGCCTTGTAATGGGCTTGGGCTTACACGTTTGGGCCAGCCTACACATGTTGTAGGCTTGGCTTGAACTTGTTTGATAAAATAAAGAGTGTTAACTAAACTACGAGCTATTACATGGAGTATCGTTGGAGTGACCGATCCTTCTTAATACGTAAAACGTATTTCCAACAATCTCCCCCTAAGGGAGGTCACTCCAAACAAGGGCGTTACCCAAGTTACAATAATAAAATAAACCTAGCATACTATGCTTGTCTTGAGCTCATAGTCTTCGTCTTTCTTTTTCTTTTTCTTTTCTGGTGAACATGCTGATGTGATCTTTGATATCAATCTTTGATCATCAATCTCTTGCCTTGATCTCGTGCATCCATCACTTGTGATCTTCGCCTCTTCACGACCTCACGTCCCACATACTTATACCTTCGTAATTCGTGAAAGCTTCAGAGTTCGATACAGCGGAAGACTTAACTTTTAGGCTTTCTTGAATTAGATGAGATATTAAGTGCATAAAGTATAAGCATGCGGGGACGACTTCTTCTCGGATTCCGCAACGCCACCGTCTTCAAATGCCGCAACATAAGTAGACACGAACGAAATGGCTTTGAACATTTCATTCTAAATCGGTAGCATTTTACCTCCGGTCGGTGAAGACCGTTGGACGATATTAGATATCGTACCCGTGACGGATAGTTTCAATTAAGTAACTTCCTGACAGGATTTCGCGGGTAAACCCGTTCTCTTTATTCGACCGTCCAAAGCTGACTGCGAACATAAAGAGTGAATCATTTGGATAAAGATATCCGCATGATTTGAAGCCGTCAATTCATGTTCCTGGAACAAGTGAAATTCAATTAAGAACCGCACCATCGTTGCTTTCCAGTTGTCACGAGCTTGATTCGTATAGAATCTTGCAAGTTACCTACCAAGTGCTGTTTGAGGTTAACACTAGAAGGATTTCCACTCATCACTGTGAACACTAAAGTATCACTCTGAGTGTTCTGGCAAGATCACTAGGATATTGCGTAGAGGCCTGGAACGCGTTTAAATTCAGTTAAGAATTAAACAGCTGTTGCTTTCCAGTTATCACAAGTTTGATTCATAAAGAATCGCACAAGTCACCTACCATGAGCTTTTTGATGTTCGCTCAAGAAGGATTTCCATCTTCATTGTAAATACTTTCGTATTACTTGGATGTTCAGGCAAGATCATGAAGATTTTGCGTAGGACTCTTAAAATCTTTCTTACTTTTCACAGTGTGTGAAGAAGCAAGGAAATATGAAAGTGTGTCCTAGTGAGATATTTGATGATCTCAAATGGCTCTAGACTCAATCGTGCACTTTGGATTTTAGTGATCGGAGGCTGGAGAGGAGTGCCACCTTTTCAATACCAATTTATTCGGAGTGAATAAATCAATAGATAACGTGTTGTCTCCGTGTGATTAAAACAAATACCTTTTGAGAGATATCCGAGTTAGCTGGGATGGGTTGTGCATTGCATCACTGGGTCCATGATGTCTGTCTTCAATATCGAGAATCATTAAAAATGATCTCAATAGCATATGTATTGACCCGGTTTCTGCCTAAAGTTGTAAGGAGGGCTTCTTTCTTTACACCCTTTATCTTTACAATTCTTTTTCATTCTTCAACCCCTTCAATGCTTACCAATACGTCATAACTAGCACCTTGTTGTGATTGTTCCAGTGCTAACTTAAGTACTTGGTCGGCATTCAGCTACGTTCACAATCTTTCCCCATCTTTCCTAAGGACTACTATTTCTAGCTATGGAATGTCCTTGGGAAGATTCCTCCGGTTCTGGAAGAATCATAGGGCTTAACCTATCCTACCATCCTTATGTCACCACAATCTTCATCGTCGTGAATTAAATGAGGTTTGGGTAAGTATATGTCACCATGAAAATCCATTTTGATATAGCAAATCCATTTTGCTCCCCCTTAACATATGCCACGATATTCGAAAACATTTCGCACATGTCGGGATGAGCCAGCACTTTAAGTCAAACCATTTGTGATAATATCCCATATTAAGTCACATTTTCTCCCCCATATTAAAAATATTAACCCAATCGATGTTTTTAATATCAATTGATTTAATGAAGTTTTAACAAAGGTTTTGGGAAGAAAAATGTGAGTCCTTTTTATCTTCATGGTATCAAATGTATGAGATATGATACCGATTTGTAACATGATCACATATTCACCATATTAAAAAAGAATTGACAAGGTTGGACCTGATAGATGAGAACATCATATGATAAGATCAAGTGGTTCTTGTCAGCATATGTTGGTCGCCTCGTCACGTTTGAAGTCATCTCTTGACACCACGTGTACGATTGGTATTGTTGTCTAGACACCAGTTAGTGAGCTTGGCACGTTCGGCATAGAAGATTCTGAATGCTTGACAATTGCTCCCCCTCAATTGTTGACCCGTGTTCTATTGAAAGAGCTGTAGTCGTCGGTTGAGTAGTTGCATCGTCGAGTATGTAGATACCAATTGTAGATTGCGATGGTTGTAGAGATGATAGCTTCATAAAAACAAGACTTCTCTTGTTTTAACAAATAAATGCACTGAAACGTACATAGATTTGTGTTAGAACAAGTTATAAAGTAAACTTGATCCCTTACAAGGTTTTAAAGTAAACCTTGCCCGAGAAACTTAATTCCCGTTGTGAGCCAAAGCTTTCATAAGAAATTCTTGACTTTAATGTGAAAACCGGGTTGCAGTCAGAAATAACTACAAGCCATTTAGGCATGTTTTATGAAATATTTACAACTTTTGTACGAACTCTATTTATGGCGCCGTGTCGATATTAATCAACATTTCTAAGGCCGTAAATATTATCGTACCAAAAGACATGCCTTAGAAAAATAAAGTAAAAATATTTTTGGATTTTTCTAGATTTTTCAATTTTTATGGTTTTTATATGGTTTTATATTTTTGTATTTTGCTTTTGTGGATAAAAATATAAACAATATATACAGATGATCACCAAGGATACGGAGAATAGTTTTACCACCACTATTCTTTCGCTTCATCTGCTAGTTCCTTAAGAGTCTCAGGCGAGAAGGTTCTCATTCCTAGCTTGTCGGCCAAAAATTCAATTCGAGCGCGATCTAAAGCCTTCGTGAAAATATCCGCCAATTGATACTCAGATCGGATAAAGTAAAGCTCGATTACTCCATTTTCCACTTGCTCCTTGATGAAGTGGTAGTGAATGTCAATATGCTTCGACCGGGAGAATTGAACGTTGTTGCAGCATAAGGCAATTGCACTCTTGTTGTCACAGTACATCGGAATCTTGTTGAAACCTAGACCATAGTCGGTTAATTGCGATCTCATCCAAAGAATTTGAGCACAGCAACCGGACATAGCTATGTATTCTGCTTCCGTACTTGAAATTGCAGCGCTTTTCTTCCTTTTCGATGCCCAACTGATTAATCGATCTCCTAGTAGTTGCAAAGTTCCACTCGTGCTACGCCTTGTATCTTGACAACCCGCGTGATCCGCATCTGCATATGCCATTAGTGCAATAGAAGAATCCTTCGAATACCAAAGTCCCCGATTAATGGTTCCTTTAAGATATCGAAAGATCCTTTTAACAGTAGCTAAGTGTAACTCAGTAGGCCTAGTTTGATACCTGGCACACATACATATAGCAAACTGAAGATCAGGTCGACTGGCTGTGATATACAGAAGAGTACCGATCATTCCACGATAAAGTGTCGGATCAACGACAACTCCATGTGGATCTGCATCAAGCTTAGTTCGTTCCACCATCGGAGTATCCACGGGGTCGCAAGATTCCATCTTATACTTCTTAAGCGATTCAAGGGCATACTTGGATTGATTGATAAAGATGCCTCTGGGACTCTGAGATATCTGAAGACCTAAGAAGAATGATACCTTGCCCATCATTGACATCTTAAACTTGGAAGACATGAGTGTCCCAAACTCATCCGATAAGGTTTGGGTCGAGGCTGCAAATATAATATCATCAACATATATTTGTACCATAATCATATCTTTACCTCGTTTCTGAATGAACAGCGTGGGATCCACCTTGCCTTTAGCGAAGCCTTGCGTAATGAGGAATTGTGACAAAAGATCATACCATGCGCGAGGAGCTTGTTTCAACCCATAGAGAGCCTTCTTAAGCTTGTACACATGATTAAGATAATTAGGATTCACAAAACCATCCGGTTGTTGAACATAGACCTCTTCCTTGAGTTCACCATTAAGAAATGCCGTCTTCAAATCCATCTGATAGACGACCATATTCATATGGGCTGCATAAGCGAGGAATAGTCTAATAGCTTCCAAACGGGCAATAGGTGCAAAGGATTCCATAAAGTCGATGCCCAATAATTGCTTGTATCCACGAGCTACTAGACGAGCTTTGTTCTTCAATATTCCGCCTAACTCATCGAGTTTCACCTTGTAAACCCATTTCAAAGTGAGTAACTGCACTTGATCCGGGCCTGGGACAAGTTCCCAAACATCAAGACGTATGAATTCGTTAAGTTCTTCTTGCATAGCTTCTATCCAACAGGATTGAGTAAAAGCTTGTTGCCATGTCTTAGGTTCAACTTCAGTGAGAAAAGCATCAAAGTGACAAAACAGTGCACTTTCTTGTAACTGACTTCGTGTGGATACTGGACGATTAGGGTCACCAATAATAGAATCTATAGGATGATCCTTTGTCCACTTGCTGTCATGTTCACGAATCCGTGGATTGGAGTAAACTGTAGAAGGAGCTTCCTCTGAGGTGGACGGCCCGGCTTGATTAGGGTCGGGAATAGATACACCAAAGAATGGAAGTTCACGCATTTGAGCGAATTCCAAATCGTGATCATCATCATCCTCTTCATCATCAATAGGCATGACATGGGTAGTTGAAACATGTGTTGGTTGAGAATTACTTGTTGAAGGTATATCTTGACCAATTGTTGGTGCAGATGTATCTGATTGTGCAACGGTTGCTGGAGCGACAACTTCGGTTACCGGAGCTATTACTTCAGGTTCTGGAGCAACAATACTTGGAGGAGTAAAGAATTCATCAAAGAACGGTTGAAACAACGTATCCCATTCCTTCCTAGTAGGTGGTGTAAATGATGATGAAGTAGGGTTGTTTGGGACAAGACCAGAACTAATATTACTGGGTCCCATTTCATGAAGTGCGAGTTCAGAGCTGCTTTGCTCAGAAGCCATTGCTGTCAGCTCATCAAAATCAACATTCATAGTTTCGAGGATCTTGCGAGAGTTACGGTTGTAGATTCGGTATGCCTTCTTTGAGGGTGCGTAACCAATGAAAATACCAATATCAGCCTTTGGTTGAAGTTTTCCCAAATTGTCACCATCATTATTTGGATAGCAAAGAGAACCAAATACATGAAGATATGATAAATCTGGTACTTTTCCATGGAGAAGCTCATAAGGTGTTTTACCATGGCGTTTACGAATTAGTGACCGGTTTTGGGTGTACACTGCTGTAGATACTGCTTCTGCCCATAAAAACAATAGAGCCTTTGCGTAAATTAACATCGTTCGAGCAGCTTCCATAAGTGTGCGATTTCGCCTTTCAACGACACCGTTTTGTTGTGGAGTGCGTGCAACGGATGTTTCATGAGAGATGCCAACTTCTTCATAATAATCACGCAAGATTTGATTCACAAATTCTGTTCCATTATCTGTACGAATGCGTCAGACAGTAGTGTTGAGACGTACTTGAATCATCTTGAGAAATCCGATGATGAATTTAGGTGCCTCATTTTTTGCTTTAAGAAATTTCACCCATGTAAACCGATAGTAATCATCGACAATGACGAGGATGTACTTTTTGCCACTAAGACTTTCAACACGCATTGGCCCACAAAGATCCATATGCAACAGATAAAGTTGATCTTGGTTGGTGTCTTCCGTCTTGGGTTTGTAAGATTTCTTAGTGCTTTTCCCCATTGTACACGCGGAACACAAATGATCCTTGTGAAATGATAGTTTAGGAAGACCACGAACAAGTTCGTTTTTCGCCAAGTGATTGATAGCGTCAAAGTTAAGATGAGATAACCGTCGATGCCATAACCATGACTTAGTCTTCGATGCTTTGGAGAGAAGACATACGGGAGAAGCGGCCATCATGTCTTGTAGAGACAAAGTATACAAATTATTCCCTCGAGTACCTTTCAATAAATCAACCCCTTCCAAATTACGAATGAAGCAGGTATGCTCTCGAAAAGCAACTTCTAGGTTTGCATCACAAAATTGTCCCACATAAAATAAGTTGTGACCGAGACCTTCCACATAATACACTCTTGAAATTATAACATTCCCAATTTGATATTCACCATAACCCATTATCTTTGCAATATGATCATTTCTAAATCGAACCGTACCAAGAAACTTGCTGACGAAATTTCTGAGCTGAGAGCGATCTCCGGTCATATGCTTGGAGCAACCAGAGTCCAAATACCAGAGAACAATTTGGACAACCTGTTTTCAATCACAACAGTAGACAATGCATTGGAAACTATTGGTTCCGGAGTGTTAGCAGATACATATATGTTATTATCAGAATTGCTAACATTTTTGTTATCCTTAGATTTCCTGCATTTTCTAATGTGAGTTTTAGCATTTACAGGTTTTACTGTTCCAATTTGCTGAGGTTTTGGAGTATTAGCGGGCACTACAATGGGAGTAGACCTATTTAAAGGGCACTTTGTTCCTACAGTAGTGTTGGTGTTCCTAGTTAAAGGACACGCTTGTGTTTTGGTAGCCTTGGTACTCCTAGTTAAAGGGCACGCTTTCTTCGCTTTAGTGGGAGTGATCCTAGTCAAAGGGCACGTATTTCCTACTATAGTGAAAGTTCTACCAGTGGGGCCCCACATCCAACCAACTTGGCTTAACACCTTCCCAGTCGGTTTCCATTCTAATCCATTTTTCCGGGCATACATCTCATTCACATGGTCAATAAGGCAAGAATCATGACGACTAGAAAACATACATTCATTGCAATTCCAACATTTCAAATTAGAATTCACACTAGGCTTAGAACGCTGCACAACCGCAGAGCCTTTAGGTTTAGCTAAATGATTCTTTTTATTCAAAACAGAAATAACATTCCTAGGATGGGCTTCTACTTTCTTCTTCACTTGACTACTAGATGGGGGCAAGATCCTATCATTCTTCTTGTTTCTCTTAAGCTTAGATCTTTGAGCCTTAGTAGTGGTGCTTACTCCTGTAGAAGGCAACACGGGAATATTAGAAGCTGGTTTTGATTCCGCCTTATCTTTAGTGACCAAAGTTTGAGATTGTTTAGTCCTAGGGCCCTTGTTAAGTGGTGTGACGGCTATAAGGTTCCTTTTGATTGCACTAGAGGACGATGCTGAGATAGTGGCTGCGTTATCCACAACATTCTTACCTTTTAGAGTTCGAAGTGTTTCCTTTAACTCAGCCAAGACCAGATTTTTATCACAAATTTGTTCCCTCAAATCAGATATTTCCACCGACTTTCGATTCAATTGTTCAATCAATGATTGATTCTGTGCAGTGGTATCAACACATGCGGGCTATACTGAATCGAAGAGTCGTGTATTTTTCTGTTTTAAGTTATCAACTTTGGACAAAATCTTGGAAACTCGATTATCTAGATCAAGTCTAAAATTCTCAGCGGCCTCAAGTACGTTCACACAGTTAAGCTCCTTAGATTTCTCTATTTCTATCGGCAAAGAGTTAGCAACTTTGTCACTTGGCTGACGCTGTTTTGATTGTAAATTCAATCGAAAATTCTTTTCAAAATTTGCATCATCGATATTAACACCTTCGAATGACGTTTCAAAGATTTCTTGAATAAATTGTTGCTTGCATTCAAGCGAAATACAATGTGTTTGAATCTCATCAAAACGTTTTGAAAGCGAAGAATATGAATCTTGAAACTTTAAAAATTCAGCGTCAGATTCGTGACAAGTACTATCTACCACATTATCCACAGATTCAACATTATGCACAGTAGAATCATTATCAACACATTTATTCACACAGACGGAAACTATATCATGAGACATCACTTGCTTCAGAAGCTGATCATTTTGGCGTGAAACTCGTTCTATTTCAAGTAAACTGTTTTCATAAGCATCATCTATTTCATTGAAAACACGTTTAACTTCTTCTATTTCCAAATACAAATCTTGATCAAGATTACTAAGACAAGCTTTAACATTCTTTACAAACGGAATAATTTCGTCTCGGAACGCAGCTCTAGTGTGCTCAAAGTTCCATTCACCTTCCGTTATGGCCGAAGCCGTCGTACGTTCCAAAATGACCTTGTCAAAATCGGCTAAGTGTTGGTGTACCGCATTTAAGTTAACGGATGACTTACTTACCGGTGGAAATAACTTCGTTAAATCCTTTTTGACAAGTGTAGGAGACGTACTAGGAGGGTTTTCATTTGACAAACTTTAGGGCACAAGAACTGTCAATTCAGCTAATTCCTTTTGTAAGCGAATGCGGGTCTTTTTAGAAAATTGATCTTTGTTATATTGATCATAATCAATTGTATGGAATTTTGAAAGCATTTTAGAATGAGTTTCATCCGCAAGTGACTGTGTCGCGTCAGAACTACGAACAAAAGGTGCTTCTTTGGATTTGCCAATTATTGTCATATCATAAAGACCGGGAATATATTCCTGAGCTTGTTTTGCATAACCGGGATTAGGTGGTAAATCTTGAAGACGCTTAAGTTCGAATTCTTGAAATGATTTAGTTAAAAGATGAACCTTTTCTGTGGAAGCGTATTGTTTTAATAGTTGTTGTTCCTTAAATTTAAGAAGTTTGGTAGCATTAATTTCTGATTCAACCTTTTTAGACTCGAGAGTTTCGAAATCCATTTTAAGTTTCTGAAAATCATTGACAACCGACTCTTTTGCTTTTAATTCATTGAAAAGATTAGCTTTTAATGATTCTATTTCTTTCAAGTGTTCAATCTTTTCAAAACAAAATTGGTCAAATTCAGAACATGTTATCTTCTTGAGGGACCATTTCAAAAGCTTTGACCTTTTCTTTATGCAACGCAAGCTCAGCAGTTAGGGTGGAATTCGTATCTACGGATTGTCTGAGGGCCATATGCATTTGATCAATAATATGTTTAGGCACCATGACCAAATCATGTTGAGCATAAGATTCCATACCCGTCGTAGCATTTGGTTGAGGTTCACTCAAATGTGTAGGTTTGGGTACCACATCATTTGAATTACTAGTTCCCGAATGCTGTTCGAGGTTGTCATTTTCATGCCCAACTTGATGTTGGTTGTCATCAATATTATTAGATGTGGTTGGTACCTCACTGATGACATCAGAACCGTAATGAGAGAGATTAGCAACGAGAGCAGCTTGGGCAGAGTGAATGTCATCACAATCCGAATCGTATGCATCAAGATCGTCCGCTTGATAAGCTGCATTAGAAGTGGAAACGACTGCAATGCCTTCAGTATCTGCTGCCCCTAGGTCTGCAAGAAATGCTAACTCCTCTGAGTCCAAAATCTTCCCCTTAGACTGAGCATCAACCAAATACATCTTCTCACGAAACCATGCATCATCCCTCCTCTTTTTCGGCTGAGTGCATTCCCTAGCCATATAACCTTGTCCTCGGCAATTGTAGCAAGTCACAACCTTTTTAGAACCACTAGGACTTCCATTTCCATTAGCTTGAGAATTCACAGCTTGATTGTTCCCAGTCCTTGTAGGAGGTCCATATGAATTTTGCCTTCCCTGAATAGGTTGCACCGTCACTTGACCATCTTGAACAGTGGCTTGTTGTCGAGGATTTGAAGAGATGCGGAGCTGATTGTTTGTTGGTGGAAATCCTCTAGTTGCAACAAGTTTTGACAAGTAGGCTGTGAGATGGTTTAGAACATCAGCTGGCGTATCATTTGGAGTAAAGACCGGTGCTTGGATTGGTGGAAGTTCATTAGAGTAAAAAGCCTGTGCTGGTTGTGCCTCTATTGGAAAATATCCTTGCTGAGGAGTATAGCCCATTGGAGAAGTGTTGGCTTGTGATGGTGATGTCTGATATGATGGTTGCTGCGGAAAAGATTGTTGATGAACACCTTGTTGAAATGCTTGTTGTGGCATCACTAGTGGTTGATAAGATGGTTGCTGATAGGTGTGTGGTGGTGGTTGCTGCAAGTATGATGGTTGTTGATAAGTATAAGCCATGTTTTGTTGAGAAGCATACATTGCAAGTGGATCATGAACTTGAGGTGTAGACAACCGAGCCTCGATCACATGGCATTCGTGTTGTTGAAGAAAGGCTTGAAGTTGATCCACATTCGTGTTATGCAAGTCCTTAGCCAATTTAACATCCGTCACGTATTTTTTCCATTCTGAAGGAAGAGTGTTCAAATACTTGGTGTTCAATTGAAAGGTAGGAATTGTCATGCCATAGATATTGAGCTCATTCAACAATAGGGTAAATCTCAGATAGTAATCATTGAGAGTCTCCCCTGGCACATAGGCAAACTTATCAAAAGTATCATAAAGCTTACACTCTCGTTCTTGTTTAGTTAACGAGGTGCCTTGCATTAGAACACGAATTCTATCCCATAACTCTTTGGCAACTTTATGTTTACTGACGAGTTTGTAGACATCTGGAGGAAGGGCTTGGAGAATGATGTTTGTAGCATACTTATCACATTTGTCTTGAATCTTCATATCTCCAGTCAATTCACCCGTTGTGCGAGGACGAGTAGTTGTACCTTCCGTCACAGTACCATAATCTAATGGTCCATTGAGCACCGATGCCCAAATGAGATGTCCATTCTCCTTGTTCAACATATAAAGTTCCATTCGGGAAGCCCATTCCTCATACATAGTCTTCACCAACATTGGTGGACGATTATCCGTACCCGAGAGGATGGACTTATCCGTAAGAGATGTGTACTCCATTTTAATAAGTTAAGATTTACAAACTTTGATCGATCAATGAAAGAAAGTAAATGTGTTTGTTGTTGTGAGTTGAAGTCGAGAAACAATGTTAAAATCTCCTAAAATATGTTCTCAATAAACCAAAAATTCCAAGTCAAAATTTTTAAGGAATAATTTTGTTATCGGAATAGTGATCGGAATGATGATCGGAATGATGATCGGAATGAGTTATCAGAAAACCTAATCGGAATACTTAATCTGAATACCAATCGGAATACCAATCGGAATGCTGTGATCGGAATACCAATCTGAATACCAATCGGAATGCTATGATCGGAATACCAATCTGAATACCAATCGGAATGGTGTGATCGGAATACCAAATCTGAATACCAATCTGAATACCAATCGGAATACCAATCTGAATACCAATCGGAATGCTGTGATCGGAATACCTAAACCCTATTCCGATTACACTGATCGAAATGTACTATAAACCCCTTTCCGATGACCAGATCGGAATAATTTCCACTTTTCTCGGACAAAACTCAACCAATTCGTGATTTTAAGCCAAAAATGATCAAAACACCCAAAAAATTTGTGTTTTTAGCCAAAGTAACTATACCAAATCCCTACCACAACTATGTAGAAGATTTGTATCAAGAAAAAACCATCAAAAACACAAAAAAAAAAATTGGACGTGTGAAAATGGATCAAAAATGGCGTATGAATCAAGAACACAAACACATGAACAATACAATCATCCCATGGCTCTTGATACCATTTGCAGGATTGTAAATCTTGCTTATGTTTCTAGAGAGAGAAAGAGATAGAGAGATGGTGGATTTCACACAAAGCTAGAGAGAGAAAGAAATGTTTACTATGTGAAAAATATGAAACCACACCACCCTCTCCATCTAAGGAGAGGGTTTATATACCCAAGCCTTGTAATGGGCTTGGGCTTACACGTTTGGGCCGGCCTACACATGTTGTAGGGTTGGCTTGAACTTGTTTGATAAAATAAAGAGTGTTAACTAAACTACGAGCTATTACATGGAGTATCGTTGGAGTGACCGATCCTTCTTAATACGTAAAACGTATTTCCAACATACAATACTTTCTCACCCTCTCCCGTATATGACAATCCTTATCCTCAAAATGCACCGGGTTTTTCTCAATACCCGTGTTGCAATTATTGTGGGGGCCCTCACGATGCTTCTTCTTGTCAACCGATGAATATCTTTGAGCCAATTTCGTGCTATGATTCCGGTTTGTATAACTTTGAGCCCCCACATCACACCCTCAATCATCAATCCTCTCAGGGAATTAGTCTTGACCAACAACTCACTACTTTGAATGACGTTCTAGAAAGTTTAGCTCAACTCCGAGCTGACTTGCATCAGGAAAGGCAACCTTTGCATGATGGTGACCAAATCTTGACATCCACCTACACCTTTTTGAGCCAATTTGGTCGTTTTCCCTTCTTTTCTACACCAAAATGTTTACTTACAACATGGGATAGAATGGGTTTAATTGAACATACTCGGGGAGATAATCAACAAAAATTGCTTCATGAGCTTCTTAAAGATGTGGAGGTTATCAAGGAGGAGTTAGTCGACTATATCACTCCTAACTGGAATGGTCCAGTCTATTATGATGATATGACGAGGATGATATCTACAATCTCAACCCATCTTCTGAGATTATTACTCCTACTCTTGATATCCCTAATACGTATAAGGATTGTGATACATCGAGTGAGATTAGTGATTTTGGTCTTGATAAATTCTTTGATGAGGTTTGTGATGTGCTAACTTTTGAGGAGCTTACGGAAGAGGTCGCTCTTAATGATGATGATTCTTCTCCATGCTATGAGAATTTCACTTTTGAAATTTCTCCTTCTCCTCCGGACGATGAAGCGATGTTGATTTATTCTCTCCGACTTATGAGAAGTTCACCCCTGAACTTGGTCTTGTAGATGAGGTGGAAGACGTTATTCTTCGCGACAAGTTACTAAAATTTCATCTTCTGATTGCTAAAATTGAAGCGTTGAATTCTCCTCCTATTAAAGAATCTTTACCTCAGTCTATTACACCCGTTGAGTATAATGACCCAATGCTGGAAGAAATCGACATTCACTCAATACCTCTGGGTATTGATGATGATGACACGGAGGGGGATTTTATTTTTGATAATTTGCTGCAGGAAGGTATTGTCCCAAGTCCCCCTCCCGAGCACCTTTTATCCCCACCTTTAGAGACCATTACGGAGGATGAGTGCTTTGACCCGGGAGGTGCCATTGATTATGTTATGCTTGATAACTTTACGGTTTTGCTGCTCAATGATAATCATATGTCTTTTGGGGATGACATTTTGATTCCTTTACCCACCCCACCTCCCGTGGATCATGATTTCACATACTTTTCGTATGTTGAAAGGACTTTTCTACCCTTTAAGACTTATCCTCCGGCCTCTCCTTCATTAATGTACTCCGGGAACGAGGACAAGGTCTTTGATCCCGGTATTACATTTGAGGCTTCCCCATGGACCATTTAATTCGGGGACGAGTCAGGCTCGTGACTCGGTTAACAAAAACAAGCGCTTTTTGGGAGGCAACCCAATTATCTATCTATCTTTATCTGTTTTTATAATAAGTGTAGGGGGAGACCCTAGTATGTGTTTGTTGTTTTCTTTCATATCTGTTGGAAATAAATTATAGCCAGTCTACTTGAGCGCTGACAAGAGTAAACCAAGCGCTGACAGGAGTAAAACAAACGCTGATAGCTCAAGCGTTGACAAGACAAAGTCAAGCGTTGATACATTGAAGACAAGCACTGATGGGAAGATATACTCTACGCGTTTGTTGTATTCTAGATTACTTCTAGTAAAGATAGGAACAACAATGTATTTTTTATATTTATCTTTACCTAGAATAGTTGATACGTAGATTATTGTACAAGGCTTCTTATGTCTATAAAAGAAGACCTTTAGGTTATTGTTTAATATAAGTTTTCATACGTAAACTACTTTCATTGTAAGCAAGTTTGATATCGTTAATCAAAGTGAAAGTTTGTTTATATCATTGTGTTCTTGTTTAAGTGTTAATTCCGCATAACACTTAGATTGTTATATACATATACAAAGGTTTCTTTAAGTGTATTACTTGATCTAATCTCGTATACATAAAGCTAAATCGATCTGAGTTTGGGATCAACAAGTGGTATCAGAGCTTGTTGAGGAACTTTTGATCTTAAAGAACACAAGAACCCTAAAAATCACCAAAACCCTAATTTTCTCAAAAACCCTAACAACATTATGTCAAATCCATAAATAACCTCCTCCTCCTCACCTTTACTAAACATCAAGATTCTCATGCTTGATGCAACCAACTTTGAATTGTGGAAATTCAACTTTGAACAATACCTGGGGATCTATGACTACACACTCTGGGAGATTATTGAATATGGAAACACATTCAATAAGGCTCAAAAGATTGCTAATCCCATTGCTGCAAGAACAGCTGTTGCTGGATGTTCAGAAGCAGATAAAAAGAAAAAACCTGATGATGGTAGAGCTGTGTCTGCTAAAGACATAGCAAAGAAAAGGGTTGATATGAAAACCCTAAATATTCTGAAACTCTCTTTGGGACAAGAGAACCAGCATAAATACAGAGGTTATGAATCTGCTAAGGACCTTTGGGCAGCTCTTGAAGTTGCATATGGTGGCAATGAAGATACTAAGGAAGAGAAGAAGAAGCAACTCATGCATGATTATGCTGTCTTCAAGGCTTAACCTAATGAAAAGCTTAGTAGTGTGAGAAGCAGATTGCTTGATATTACTAGCAAATTGTCCTTCATAGGGACACAACTTGGTGATGTTGACATTAATGCTACTTTTCTTAAAAGTCTTGGTGAGGCATGGAAGATTGAGGCAAGATCTATTCTTGCCAATAATACTCACAAAAGTTCCACGTTTGATGATATCTACAACAAACTGAGGCTGTTGGAAGATGAAACTCTTTTAGAGCATGGAAGCAAGTCCACCAACAGTAACATGGCCTTCTTTTCTCGTAGTGAAGGTCAATTCAATCAGAAGGACTCTTACATGCATCCAGTCACTGGATCATCATGTGTCAGCGCTGGAACATGTCCTGTCAACGTCTCCTTTTCAGACGCTGACACATTCAAAAGTGACTCACCAAGAGTTAAACCTGCTGGTTTGGATCTGGATACTGTATGTGCTTATATTGCTTCTTTGCCCAATGGTTCAGTGATTACATATGAGGACCTTGAGCAGATAAGTCATGAGCACTTGGAAGAGATGGACATTAAGTGGAACATGGCTCTTGCTAGTATAAGAGCTAACAGGTGAAATAGAAGGTTTAAGAAGAAGATGACCTTCAATGCAAAGGACACAGCTGGATTTGATAAATCCAAAGTTGAATGCTACAACTGTCATCGTATGGGGCACTTTATGAGGGAATGCAGATCTCCTAGGAGATCTGATGCTGGAAAACCCTCAAGTCAAATTGTTAAAGCTCAGGATCCTAAGGCCATGGTTGCAGTTCAAGGAATTGATGGAATGGGATGGGATTGGAGCTATTTGGCTAAAGATGTAGAAGAGGATAAAGCCTTGGTTGCTGAAATTGAAGAAGAAGAGCATGTTGACTATGCTCTTATGGCACACTCCTCCTCTTCATCTGATAATGAGGTATACGATGATGCTTTTTGTAGTAAAGGTTGTAGGTTAAATACTGAGAGACTTAACAAAGAGGTGTTAAGATTATTAGATGATATGAGTACTGAAAGATGCAAACTGTCTAATTACCAACTAGCTCTCACTCAAACTGAGAAGACAGTTTCTGAATACAAGAAAATGGAATTTGACTTAAAAGATAAAATAAATATCTTAAAACATGAGTTGAATGCTAGTAATGATATTAGGAGTATCATGGAAAGGGTTAATGGTGAGCTACAGGCTAAGTTAGATGAAGCCATTAAGAATAAAGATAATGTTGGCCTTAAAATTCAAAGATTTGATAAGGCCACACAAACCCTAGGAGAATGTGTGAGTAAACAAAGGGATCCTAAGGACATGACTGGGATTGGGATGAAAGATTACTATGTGGTTCCACCACCAGCTGGTGACTTCTATGGTGTCCAACAAAAGGACCTATCTTGGACTAGTTTGCCAGAACTCCAAGAGGAGGAATTCATTCCTCCACCAAGAGTTGTCACCCTAGTTGAAGAGTATCAACAAAAGTTGACTGACCTGAATGAATGGAAGAAAGCTAACCCTACCTTATTTGTTAAGGGTGGCTTGCTATGTGAAAGTCCTAATGAGTCAACTCCCATTAAGGTTACAAACCCAATCACTGGTAAAGCTGTTGACCTTGGCTCAAACACTGTTAGAAAACCTAGCATTAAGTATGCCGAGATGTATAGGAATACTAGGTCTTCTAAGATCCAAGTTAGCAATGATGGAACAAGATTCTTCTCTTCTAGACCTAGTGTTGTGTCTAGAAAAGCATGTTACACATGTGGTAGCTTTTCACATTTAGCATATAAGTGTGTCAACGCTCCCAAAGTCAACAGTGTTAGAAAGTCAAACGTTGTCAGACCCAAACCTTGTGTGCAGCAAAGTCCACAAGTTGTTAGACCTGCCCCATTCTTCACTAGAGGGTCTAACACTAATGGACAAAGACCATTTCAAAAGACAAATACTTGGTCTAATAGGCAATGGGTTTCTATAGCAAACCCTAGGTACAACGCTGACAATGGTAATTTCAGCATTGACAAGACCAATTCCAACGCTGACAGAAACGTGACCAAACCTAAATATTTGCAACCACAGGGTAAGGGGTCTAAAGCTTCTTCAAGCTTAACATGGAGACCAAAGAAAGATCAAAACCCTAATGATAATGGGATTTCCATGACCTGCAACAGATTTAATTACATTTCAAAGATCATTACAAAACCTATTGGGGTTAACTGGGTATTTCATCCAAAAAGGGATGAACAAGGGGTTGTTATGAGAACCAAGTCTGTTCTTGTTGAACAACCAAATGAATCCAAGTCTGCTAAGGCTTGGGTTCCCAAAGAAAACTAACTTGTTTTCTTAATGTGCAGGGCATTCAAAAACATGTCAATGATTATGGATATTGGGACAGCGGATGCTCAAGGCACGTGACAGGGAAGGAAGATTATCTTACTAACTTCACTCCCATTAAGGATGGTAATAAGGTTTACTTTGGAGGCGGATATGGTACTATCACAGGCAAAGGAACACTTCTCACCCAAGAACTTGCGTTTTGAGAACGTATTTCTGGTAAAGGAACTTGATTACAATCTTTTTAGTGTATCACAAGTTTGTGATAACAAAAATAAAGTTCTGTTTACTGATACTGAATGTTTGGTGTTAAGTAAGGATTATAAGATCCCTGATGAGAAATATATTGACTAATGAACACCTAGGCATAAAGACATATACAATGTGAATCTAAATGGGATTAGAATGAATAACAATATGTCTTGTTTTTATGCTAAAGCTTCAGTAGATGAAAGTAATTTATGGCACAGGAGACTAGGGCACATAAATTTTAAGAATATAAACAAGCTTGTGAGACCTAGCTTGGTTGATGGTTTGCCTGAGAAGGCCTTCCATAATGACCACTCTTGTGTTGCATGTCTTAAAGGCAAGCAGCATAAGGTCTCATTCAAGTCCAAACAGGTGCACTCTAGTACTAGTCCTCTTCATTTGCTTCATATGGACCTCTTTGGTCCAACCAATATAGAAAGTTTGAATGGAAAGTCCTACTGCTTTGTCATCACAGATGACTTTTCTAGGTTTACTTGGACCTTCTTTCTAGCTATGAAGAGTGACCCCAGGTGATACTTTAATTGATTTTATCACTCAGATTGAGAAGAAAACTGGTAATGAAGTTAAAATGCTTAGGAGTGATAATGGTGGTGAATTTAGGAATAAAAGTTAGATGATTTTTGTGCCAGGAAAGGAATTACTAGGCAATTTAGTGTTGCCAGAACCCCACAACAAAATGGGGTTGCTGAGAGAAAAAATAGAACCCTAATTGAAGCAGCCAGAACCATGTTTGCTGATGCTCATTTTCCTATAGCCTTTTGGGATGAGGCTGTTAATACAGCTTGCTATGTTCAAAATAGAGCATTGGTTAACAAAATTCAGAATAAAACACCTTATGAGTTACTTTGGGGAAGAAAACCTAATATTGGTTTTCTCAGACCTTTTGGTTGTCATGTAGTAGTTTTAGATACTAGTGATGCCTTAGGTAAATTTAGTGCAAAAAGTGATGAAGGCTACTTCATGGGGTATTCAGTGCAGAGCAAGGGGTATAGGGTTTATCTTAAAGAGGAAAAACGTATTCTTGAAAGAGTACATGTTAGGTTTTTAGAGAATAAACCTAGTGATCCTGAAAGTGGTCCAAATTGGTTGTTTGACTTGGAACCTTTATCTAGAACTTTAAATTATATGCCTGTCTCTAATCCAGACATTGTGAATGTAACTTCAAATGTTGTGGAAGAACAAGTTGTTGATGTTTCAGGTACACAGGTTCATGAAAAGGTTGGATCACAAGCAGAAAAGTCATCTCCTATACTAGAGTATGTCACAATTCCCATATGGACGGATGCTTTTGCTGCTGCTGCTGCTGGAAAAGACACCCCAAGTACCACCAGATACAAACATGCATGGTCCTTCAGGCGCTGACAAAGGCAAATCTAGCGCTGACAAGACCAATTCAGACGTTGATGGCTCAGACGTTGACAACAACAGTTCAAGCGTTGTTAGCCCAAGCGCTGACAACCAAGGTTCAGGCATTGACAACACTTTTGCACATCTTTTCTCTTCTACTTTTGAACAGGGTGAACCTTCCAATTTTTATGAAGAGGTTCATCCCCATGTTGATGAAAGAGAGTTTGATGAAGAAGATATTGGCAACATGGAGAATGAGGTTGAGGACACCAGACTTTTTGAAGGAGGAGTTCTCACTTCTACCATGAAGAATCACCCCACTTCTCAAATCATTGGTGATATTATGACTCCTGTTCAGACTAGAAGATCTCATCAAGGTCTTGGTGGGTTTATTGCCAATATTCACAAGAAGGTTGATACCCCTCTTGTGCAAGCATGTTTGTTTACCTGTTTTCTGTCACAACAGGAACCCAAGAAAATATTTGATGCTCTCAAAGAACCAAGTTGGGTGGAAGCAATGCAGGATGAGCTTCACCAATTTACAATTCAGGATGTTTGGGAGCTGGTTGATTGTCCCAGATATGTCAGACCTATAGGGACAAGATGGGTTCTAAGAAACAAGAGAGATGAAAGAGGTATTGTGGTCAGAAACAAGGCAAGGTTAGTGGCTCAGGGATATACACAAGAGGAGGGGATAGACTATGAGGAGGTCTTTGCACCAGTTGCAAGGATTGAAGCTATTAGGATCTTTTTAGCCTATGCATCCTGCATGGGCTTCACTGTTTATCAAATGGATGTCAAGAGTGCCTTCCTCTATGGAACAATTATTGAGGAGGTATATGTGATGCAGCCTCCTGGTTTTGAGGATCCAGAGAATCCAGACAAGGTGTATAGAGTCAAGAAGGCTATGTATGGACTTCATCAAGCCCCTAGAGCATGGTATGGTACTTTGTCTACTTATTTAGTGGACAATGGATTCAAGAGGGGCACCATAGATCAGACACTATTTACAAAGAAGAAAGGTAAGGATGTGTTGCTTGTTCAGGTCTATGTTGATGACATCATTTTTGGGTCTACTGATCTAAAGATGAGTGAGGATTTCTCCAAGCTTATGACATCAAGATGAGTGCTATGGGGGAGATGAACTTCTTTCTTGGTTTACAAGTTCAGCAGAAAGAAGATGGTATCTTCATCTCCCAGGATAAGTATGTGGCAGAGATCTTGAAGAATTTTGGCTTTTCTCCACATGAAAAGAGGGCTACTACTCCTATGGATAGAGAACACCCTTGGGGAAAGATTGGAGATGGGAAAGATGTTGATGTCAAGAACTATAGATCCATGATTGGATCATTGATGTACCTTACAGCCTCCAGACTTGACATCATGTTTGCTGTGTGTGCTTGTGCACGCCATCAAGTGACTCCCAAAGAATGTCACCTTTATGCTGTGAAGAGGATCTTTAGGTACCTAAGATGCTATCTTAGTCTTGGTTTGTGGTACCCAAAGGATTCACCATTGGAGCTGATTGCATATTCAGACAGTGACTATGGAGGTGATAAGTTTGATAGAAAATCCACAACTGGTGGATGTCAGTTTCTTGGGAGCAGGTTGATATCTTGGCAATGCAAGAAACAACCAGTGGTGGCTAATTCTACAACTGAAGCTGAGTATGTGGCTGCAGCTGCTTGTTGTGGACAAGTTTTGTGGATTCATAACCAGCTATTGGACTATGGGTATAATTTCATGCATACCAAGATATTTGTTGACAATAACAGCACATTATGCATTATTAAGAATCCTGTACATCATTCTAAAACTAAACACATAGAAATTAGACACCATTTTATAAGAGATTGTTTTGAAAAAGGTTTAATACAGCCAGATAGGGTTGACACAGAAGAGAATGTGTCAGATTTACTAACTAAACCTTTTGATGCTGGGAGGTTTCAATACTTGGTAACAAGTATTGGAATGATCAATCTCACATAATATGTGTTCTGGAGTCTTTTTGTAAAAGTATGTACAGGATAATGCATTGTTATTGGTCTTTTTGAGGATTTAGATTTTCCACTATATTTTTCTAACACTGGCAAAGGTTGCTTGAATGCTGATAAGTGTTCTTGTAACGTTGTCAGTAATATATTTGTCTAAGGCTGACAAAGCTTCCCTCAACGTTGTCATATGTTATCTGGGCGTTGTCAGCAACAATGTTAGTTTTGTGGTTTTCAATCTAAATGTGTAGGGGGTGTTAGCAGTATACCATTGGATACAGAGTTGCTTATGGATCAATGGAGAAGCATTTGGGCATGTTTTTGTTTATGGATGATGGTTGGAATTTTTAATTCCTGTCTTGACATAAATTTTTTATGTTCATGCATATTTTTAGCAACTTATGTATCATAGTTTAAGGGGAGGTTTTAGGAACCTTTAGGATGTTTGGGTATCCATATGATACTCTTATCATAATTCTAGATTGTGTCCACAGGTGAGTATGAGTTAGTTTTACTAAATCATGAGGCACTGTAGCATGCAAAGTTGATATACTATGCATGCTGCCAAGACATTTTTGGCCTAGAATTGGTTGTGGTCTGTTGGGAGACTTGGGAATGATTTTGTCATGGGATTTACCTGGGAGTAACAAGGGATTTTATAAGGTAACTTGGTTGTTAAGAGTTTTGGTTAGCAAGGGACACTAGAGGACTGTTATGTCTATCTTGCATAAGCAAGTGTGCATAACTGGACAGTGCTTGCCGCCCTATAATAATTATCAACTTTTTGGTTATCTTCTCTAGGATAAATTACTTTGTTAAGGTCATTTTTCATTTTTAAACATTTTTATTTTTGGACGCTAACAAGTATTTTTCCAAGCGTTGTTGTGACCAATTTAGACGCTGACATGGCTATGGCAAACGTTGACAAGAATATAGCCGTTGGGCGTTGATAGGTTATTTTTGACCGTTGACACTCAATGGGACCTACCCAGTTGTTACTTTTTGACATATTTTTAGGCCGTAATTTTGGGAGCTGATAACTTTCATTTAATGCATGAGATAAACTTATTCTTTTTCAATATTTTCATGATTACATTTTGAAAATACTTGCCTATTTTTGGGCCAATCACATGCATTTTCTTCTCCTATATATTTGACTCCTATTTTTAAACAGGGTACCTATTATTCTTGTATAACACAATTTTCTCTTATCAACTTCATCTTTATCAAACATTTTAACAGCTTTCAACAATGGCACCAAAGTTTAAACCATCGGATTTAGAATTGGGGTTCAGAAGTCAACACAACATGATCGCGTATCTTGAAGCTGATGATGCTCTGTTTCCCCAATACACACAAATGGTGGCGTATTTGAACGCATCTCCTTTTAGGTATGCTCTTTCTCATGCACCACTCATTCCTGTCACACATATTAAACAGTTTTGGAACAATGTTAGTTCCTCAACAGTTAATAGAGTGACTACATTATCTTCTATTATTCATGGGAGAACTTGGGTGGTTACTGAAGCTTTGGTACGCCAAGCTTTGCATCTTGATGATGCTGATGGTATAACCACCCTTCCCATTAGTGAAATAGAACAAGGACTAAGGGCTTTGGGTTATCCTTTTCCTGATGAAGGAACTTTAAATAAATATCATAAACAGGAGTTTCCCCCAGCCTGGAAGTACCTAATACATGTCCTCCTACAATGTTTGAGTCCCAAGTGCACTGCATACAATGAGATCAATAGATCTATTGCCAGTGCTATTGTGTACATTGCTACTGGGCAAAAATTTAATTATTCCAAAATGATTTTTGAGGGCATGTGTAAAAATAAAGGGAACAAAATGACTTTAGCTTATCCCAGATTTTTACAAATGGTTTTTGATGTCCAAGGATACTGCACAAGGGATCATGATGATTTTTGTGAGATCCCTGTGCAAAAGAAAGCAATTTTTATGAAGATGAACTCACCCCCCCCCCCCCCATCGTGACCTACCCCTAACCCAAGCTATGCTTGTTGTCATTGAAGCAGCAGAACCCCAACCAGACCCTCAACCCCAAATTGACCCAATACCTGAACCATTACCTTCACCACAACATATGCAAATTGACCAAGAACCCTTCGACGCTGACACGTTAAATGTTGGCGTTGATGTGCCTATTTCAACCGTTGACACACATCCTTCACAGACCCAAACACCCCTTAACCAACCCACATCCACCCAATCCACATCATCATCTCCACCAACATAATATAGGTTACAAAAACGCCAAAGGACTACTGGAGTGTTCTCCTCTAGTGTTCCTAGCCATGTAGCAGAGAGAACCACCACCACAAGTGTGGTTGGTGTTATGGATGAGGCTGGGACTATTGGTTCTGGCTTAGAAGCTGGCCAAGACAGTCCTACCATCATTAAGACCTCATCCATGCCCAATGAATCTACCTTGGGAGGTCAAATACCAATTTTAGAAGAGGGCAGATTGGAACCAATGACCCTAATGGAATTGACGGCTGTCTGCATGAGCTTGCAAAAGCAAAATGCAGACTTGGTACAAGTTGTCAGCACACAAGGCCTTGAACTCAAGCAATTGAGGGAGAGGATTGTTATCTTAGAAACTGCTAGTGCAAGGAGAGTGATGGAGGAATCTTCTAAAGGGGAGGATGAACAAATAAATGTGAGTGATAAGGGCAGCCATGATGGTCAATCTTTGGATGTTGCTGAGGCCCTAACAAGTTTGAAGAAACAGACATGTTTTGATACGTCTCTAGTCTCTCCTACAAACTTAAATTTGTCATTTACAGCCATGATGGAGGAAATTACAAGAGGCGCTGAGACAGGTACTTTGGGCGTTGACAAGACAGATTTGAACGCTGACATGAGTATTTTGGGCGCTGACAAAGCAAAAGTGAGCGTTGACAGACCTGCAATTGAGGTTGATGTATCCTAGTCATCATCCATCATCAAAGAGGTTTCTTCACAGGTATTACCATCTACCTTAACAACAATTGATACATTAGATAAGGGTAAGGGTGTTATGATAGAAGAGGTTGTTCCAAAGAATGCAGCACAGATTGAGTTTGATAGAAAGTTGGCTGCACAAATTGTGGAACAAGAAAGAAAGGAGGTGAGAGAGTCACCTTTTGTTATCACTTCAGAAGAGCAAGAAGGAAGTGATGAAGCTAGTTCAGACTCAAGTGTTATGATCATAGAGCAACCAGAAAGACTTGAGTATGGTGATGAGCTGGCCAAGGAGAAATTGAGAGAGTTGAAATTGCAGGTTGATTTTGATATGCCAGATTCAAATGTATCATGCTTGGGAAGATAGATGTATGGAGAATCCACACTTGACCATTTCAGATCAGTTATGGGGTTTGGAGATTCTTCTCAGAGTACAAAAGGATTGCAAGGTCATTTTGAAGCACAAAGCAAGCAATGTTCTCTCAAATTTAAGAAGGGATAGAAAGGAGTTGTACTTCATGCTGCTCAGATGTCATGGAACAGGGTGGACTTACAAGAAATTGACTGGGTTGACATTTGAAGAGTTGGAATGTAGAGCTTATCCCATTTGGGTTAGAGTGCTGGAAGCAAACACTCTAAGACTTCTTTCTGATGAAAGAAAAGAAGAACTTGCAGAGGAAATGGAGCTCAAGAAGGCAATGTTTGTTCCCAGACCAGTGAAAAGGGGAGTTCCTCTTGAGTTTCCCAAATATATGGATCCATTACATCCAAGTGAAGCTGTCATAAGAAAGAGCCTCAAGCTCTCTCCATTAGAAGCTTCAGATATGGTACAAGTGTTACCACTTGATTCCAGAAACCCAATTGTAAGCTATGAAGAAGATGAATGTGGGTTTTGGAAGATTGGCAGGTATGGAAAAGAGGTTCACACTTTTACCACCCTTATATCTTTGTTTGCAAGTTTTGACAGAGAAGACTTGGTAGACCTATGGAGGTTATTAGAGGCCAAGTATGAGACTGAAGCACCAATTTCAGTCAATGGAACAAAACTGTGGTCCACATTCAAGAGAATGTGTGGACCAAAAGATGAGGATCCTGCTATTTGGAAGGATCTTGAAGATGATCTCAGTGGTCTTCAATGGAGATTGTATTCAGCTGCTGGTGTTTATTATTTGAGTTCTACAAAGTTTGCTGAGTATCTACTTGTGGATGGTCAGTATTTCATGTCCAAGGAAATCTTGGAGAAGATGAAGAACACTCAGCTGGAAATTGATTATTCAAGTGACGTGGCAAAAGACTTGATCAGATTTATTTATTACCAATATGAGAAGGTTTGTAAGATTCCTCCTAGTCCTTAATGTTTATTCAGAAACTTGATCACCAGAGTAGATATCAAGTTTAGGGGAGGATTGTTGGGAATAAATTATAGCCAGTTTACTTGAGCGCTGACAAGAGTAAACCAAGCGTTGACAGGAGTAAAACAAACGCTGACAGCTCAAGCGTTGACAAGACAAAGTCAAGCGTTGATACATTGAAGACAAGCACTGATGGGAAGATATACTCTACGCGTTTATTGTATTCTAGATTACTTCTAGTAAAGATAGGAACAACAATGTATTTTCTATATTTATCTTTACCTAGAATAGTTGATACGTAGATTATTGTACAAGGCTTCTTATGTCTATAAAAGAAGACCTTTAGGTTATTGTTTAATATAAGTTTTCATACGTAAACTACTTTCATTGTAAGCAAGTTTGATATCGTTAATCAAAGTGAAAGTTTCTTTATATCATTGTGTTCTTGTTTAAGTGTTAATTCCGTATAACACTTAGATTGTTATATACATATACAAAGGTTTCTCTAAGTGTATTACTTGATCTAATCTCGTATACATAAAGCTAAATCGATCTGAGTTTGGGATCAACATTATCATGTGCAGGGATTCGAGCTTTCAAAGATCCATTCTTGATGACTTTTGACGACCCGTGATTCCGTGTACCCATCTTCCCAGTTTTATCCTAAACTTTTTTGATTCTCTATTTTATATTTTTCAATATTAAAATAGGAATCACTTTAGTTGTCTCTTCCTTAGCAAGATTTAAACAACGTGCACAATGTCCTAAGTGTAAGGAAGTTTACTCCCACATGCTTAAACATTGAGGTCAATGTTTATATTAAGTGTAGGGGGGACTTCTATCGAAGTTAAGTGGTCTTTTCCTTGCATTTGTCCTCATTTTAACCAGTAAAATTGATTTTTCGACATTTTTTCAAAATTTTTGATCTATTTTGGCCTAGTAGTTTTTCCTTTGTTATTGTTATTTACTTTCTTTGCTAGAATAAATTTTTAATAAAGTGGTTTTAATTTTTCAAAGTCGTGAATATTTTGACTCAACCCGAGTTTACTTATCTAAGTTTACTCTAGCTAGTATCCTTAACGTGTTTAAGTCAAGTTTTGCTAGGCTTTTATATAGGGAGCTTTAAAACGCGAAAGTCTTAACTCTCACGGGTTAAGAACAAGAACTTTTCGCAAGTTCCTATAATTGATCCTAGAGAGTCGTTTATCAAGGGAACTTTAAAACGCAAATTCTAAACTTGAAAGAGTCTAAGAGGATGCAAGATCCTATAGGCGACTCGAAAACCCAAAACTTTGATTTAATTGGCTAAGCATCCACGAGTCTCATTCCTTGAGATTTTAAACTGTGGAGGACGAGAGATGATAAAGTCAATTATAAGTTTGGTATTCTTTCATAAATGTATGTAGTTAATTATGAGCTTTTTCTCCCATCGCTTGTTAATAAATTTATCTGCAATAAATAAGGTTGTACGATTTGAAAAGTTACTTAGCTTCTAGCACAAGATCGTTTAAAAGTTGCTCGGTATTAATTAGAGTTCATAGCCAAGGCGTAACTTATTGAAGCGGGATGCGAATATTGGCGAGTCCGAAAAGGCCCTAACAAGGCATGAGGGCTATATTTTGTTGCTAAAGATCTAAAGTGATGTGAAGAATCATTTATCAAAAATCAATACGATGGATCGAGACACACGACGAAAAGCAAAAACTACCGAAAAGATCATGGAGAAGTCTATCCAAAAAGGCCCTAACAAGGTATGAGGATAAATAGATCCAAGTCCTAAAAGGAGGCGGATCGTTGTATATCAAAGTCCAAAATAAAGATTGGAGAAAAATGAAGAAGTCGTGGTCCAAGTATGAAGAATCTCTCAAAAACTTCAAGTGAAGAAATTCCTATTATGAAGAGAAGACTATAATTTCAAGAACGTCTCTCAAGATTTGAAGTATGAAGTCGCTGCCAAATATCGGTCCGAGAAAGGTCTCAAATCGTGAAGCGAGTTATGCCAAGATATGAACTTTAAGAGGTCCCGAGAAGCAGTTTTAAAAGATTTTGTCCTTTAGCTAACTATTGGTTAAATCGTCCCACTTTATTTTCAGCCTAAATAACTATCAAAATAAGTCAACAATGCATCCTCGTGATCATTCAAGACAAAAATAAAATATAAGAGATACACCTAGGAATAAGGGAGTCTAAGTAAATAATTGGCCCACATGAGTTCGTGTTAGTTTGCTAACTTATAAAAACAATGATCTCATTTTTAAGCTTGGTTTGGGGAACATGAAACTTGTGGGTGATAATCATTCATGACATTTCCAAAACCCTAAGGTAAGTTTTTGATCTCTTTACTTGTTTTCTTATTTTTGAAATTTTCTATCATTTTAATAAAGGCCAATATGGACTGATTATGATGGAAAATGTAAAACTTGCTTTGTAACTAATGCATTGCATGAGGACATTGCAATGGTCAAGTGTAGGGGATTTGATAGGTGTGAAAACACCCATCTTTTTACCACTTAATTACAATAATAACCAAGCCAAAACGTGTATTTTATGTCGTAAATGTCAGAATTATGCGTGGTTTGTGTTTTTGTTGTGATTTAGGACCAAAACGTGAAAAGGGAGGAAAACACGGGCTCTCACGGGCTTTTATCGAAGAAAAAGACAAAAGACGAAGTCAAAAGATCAATAGTGCAAAAGAACGGAAGTCCAAGGCCTATTCTGAAGATTTATCGAAGAACAAGTCTAAAGACGGAAGTTTAATTAAGCCGAAGAACTCAAGTCTAGTAAATGAAGAAATTATAAGACGAGTTTAAATTAATCCCGAGACAAAGTCAAAAAAGTCAAAGAACTTAAAAGACGAAAAGACGTGAAGAAAGAAAGAAAGAAAAGAGCAACACAAGCATCCCCTCCTTTCCTATAAATACCCTTCATTTCACCACATGAAAGGGTGTTAGTCATTTAGGAGTAGTTAGATTAGTTTAGGAGTAGGTAATTTTAGAGAGAGAAAGTGACAGTTTCTCTCACTAGGATCTTAATCTTTTATCTTCCTTTCTTGTTTTTAATCAAATCTTTACTTTTGATAGCTTAATTCTTGTTTTAATCTTAATCTTATTCTACCTTTCTTAGTTTTTATCAATTTTTAATCCGAAATCTTTATGCTTTTTTGTCTAATTTTGATGTTTGATTTATCAAAAAGTTTATCTTATGGTTTAATCTAAGCTATTGTACAAATTAAGCTATAAGTTTGACAATCTTATTGGCTTATTTGGTATTTAGCTTATTTGTTTTTAAGTTTTCTTAAAAGCTTTATCTTCTTAAAGGTTTATTATATAAAGTTTGCTTATTTTGTGTTTTAAAAAGTCTTTAAATTTTAGCTTATTAGCTTTTCTTAAACGTTTTTTGATTAGGTTTTTAGGCGTGTGCTTATTTGATTAATAGCTTATTAGATTTAGCTTATTTTATACATTCCTTTTACATTCCGATCATCTTCATTGGAAAAGGGTTTTACATTCCTTTTATACATTCCTTTTACATTCCGATCATCTTGATTGGAAAAGGGTTTTACATTCCTTTTATACATTCCTTTTACATTCTGATCATCTTGATTGGAAAAGGGTTTTAATTTCCTTTTATACATTCCTTTTACATTCCTTTCAGCATTCCTTTTACATTCCTTTTATACATTCCTTTTAGCATTCCTTTCAGCATTCCTTTTACATTCCTTTTACATTCTTTTTACATTCCTTTTAGCATTCCTTTCAGCATTCCTTTTACATTCCTTTTATACATTCCTTTTACATTCCTTTTAACATTCCTTTCAGCATTCCTTTTGCATTCCTTTTACATTCCTTTTATACGTTCCTTTTACATTCCTTTTAGCATTCCTTTTACATTCCTTTTAGCATTCCTTTCAGCATTCCTTTTAGCATTCCTTTCAGCATTCCTTTTAACATTCCTTTCAGCATTCCTTTTAGCATTCCTTTTATCATTCCTTTCAGCATTCCTTTTAGCATTCCTTTCAGCATTCCTTTTACATTCCTTTTAACATTCCTTTCAGCATTCCTTTTAGCATACCTTTCAGCATTCCTTTTAGCATTCCTTTTAGCATTCCTTTCAGCATTCCTTTTAGCATTCCTTTCAGCATTCCTTTTAGCATTCCTTTCAGCATTCCTTTTAGCATTCCTTTTAGCATTCCTTTCAGCATTCCTTTTAGCATTCCTTTTAGCATTCCTTTCAGCATTCATTTCAGCATTCCTTTTAGCATTCCTTTCAGCATTCCTTTTACATTCCTTTTAGCATTCCTTTCAGCATTCCTTTTAACATTCAACATTCCTTTTAGCATTCCTTTCAGCATTCCTTTTACATTCCTTTTACATTCCTTTCAACATTACTTTTACATTCGTTTTACATTCCTTTTTACATTCCTTTCGCATTCCTTTTGCATTCCTTTTACTTATCGCAATTTACATTTTCATTTTACTTAGTAATAGATAACCAAACCATTTTTTTGTTAACCAAAAACGACTGAGTCACACTTTGAACCGGAAATCAATTCGTCAAGACACCGAGAAAACGAACTTTTTAACCTAGCAAAATCCAAGTTATTAGTATGTTATGCATCATTGTTGGTCCTCTTTTCTTAGTTGTAGAGATACCTAAAACACCAGACATATACTAAGTTATTCTAGAGAGGAATGTGAGTGTGAGGCTGTAATGTATATAAAGTAGATATACAACGTATTAAAACTATGCCGTAATATCAATATAAAAGACCTCAATATATCTACAAATGCATAACAAGCAAAACAATTCCTATGGTAATTAAGTTAAACCTGTTCCCTTTTGTGATCGGTCGACTTGAAGTATTTCAAGTTCAGCACCCTCATTTTCAAACTCATCCTCACTGCCATCGGATCCTTCATCAGCTTCCATGTTTTCATCCTCATCATCTTCAACGGATTCTTCATCACCTTCATTAACATATAAAGTAAGGTAAATAATGGTCGTTGTTATGTCTAAGCTATGTATTCATATTATGATGAATTACACGAATTAAAAAATATAAAAATAATCCACATACCCAATCTCAGTTCATCCTCCATGTCTTCATTCTCATCGTCTTCATAGCCTCCATCCTCTCTATATGTTTCATCAACAGCTGTGATCATAGAAAAGTAAATATGACAAAAAAAGGTTGACAAATGCCTTATATCTTCCTATATTATTTAAATTTTGATGTTTCTCGCTGCTAAATCATGTACGTTGATAGGTGTGTAAACACCCATCCTTTCTACCACTTAATTACAATAATAACCGGACCAAAACGTGTATTTTATGTCTTTTATGTCGGAATTATGCGTGGTTTGTGTTTTTCTTGTGATTTAGGACGAAAAGGTGAAAAGTGGAGAAAACACGGGAATTCACGGGCATTTACGGACTTTTATTGAAGAAAAAGATGAAAGACGAAGTCAAGAAGTCAAGAGTGCAAAAAGAACGGAAGTCCAAGACCAATTCCGAAGATTTATCGAAGAAAAAGTCAAAAGACGGAAGTTTATCAAAAGCCGAAGAATTCAAGTCTATTTTATTGAAGAATTTAAAGACGAGTTCAAAGAAATCCCGAAGCCAAAAGTCCTTTAAGTCCAAGTTTAAAGAAGATTAGAAGAAAAGGACTAAGCATGCAATTAATGAAGATTAAAAGAAGGAGGGACTTAATCTCGCAATTATGAAGAAATGAAGGAGGGGAGGAAGCTTCCTTAATCCTCCCATATAAATAGTCATTAGTTGTTAATTTTCTTTCTTGTTGGCTAAGTGTGACAATTAGTCTTCCACTTTTAAATACATGTCATTTAATTTCTTGTCCAATTTAAATACCTTGTCTTGCACCTTAAATTCATTTAATTTCAAGTAAGTTTTCATTTAAATATTGTCAATCTTTACATTATCTTGTCAATCTCTTATCTACCTTTCTTAATCTTTGATTTTTATGTTTATGTTTGTGTTCATGTTCATGCTTTTATTTTGATCAAATGGGTTTTTGATTATTGTGGTTAAAGTTGTTAGATTTCTTGATATTGATTGTTTGTTTATGTTTAATTGTTGATTTGTTATAAGTTTAGCTAAATCGTTGTTTTGATTTTGATTAAATTGTGTTATATCTGCTGTTACTGTTATCCCTTGTTCTTCGGGGGTGTTTGTTTCTGTGTTTCTGTATTCCCAGGAAAAGTTCCGAGCCAAGGTGAGAAGGATTTGTTCATTCGGAACTTCAAAAGTTCCGAACCAGTGGCTTTCATTCGGAACTTCAAAAGTTTCGACTCAGTTTGTGCTCATCGGAAGTCTCAAACTTCCGGACGAAAACTTCCGGATCAAGCAGAACTTCCGGATCAACAAAAGTTCCGGGTCAAGCATTGTTTATTCGGAACTCAAAAACTTCCGAGTCAAGACCTTCATTCGGAACTTAAAAGTTCCGGATCAAGCAATTCATTCGGAACTTTAAAAGTTCCGGATCAATACTTCCGGACGAACTTCCGACTCAATTCTTCCGAACGAACTTCCGGATCAACTCCAAGTTTCCGACTCAAGGTAGCTTCATTCGGAACTTCAAAAGTTCCGAATCAAGGCTTTTGGGGTTTGGGAACTTCCGAATCAAGCTAGTTCATTCGGAAGTTTTGAACTTCCAAATCAAGGGTTCTGTAAGTTAATTTTCAGTCTTTCTTTTTAAATTTCTTATTTTTATTTTCAAGCTTTATTTTTCCCGCCCTTTATTTTAATTGCACTTTAAAATTATTTGTCTTAGCTTTATATTAGCGTTGCCTTAGTTTAAGTTTTAGTTGCGTTTTAAGATTGCCTTAGTTAGTTTTAAATTTGCGTCATTTACTTTAGCGCCCTTTAATTTCAGTAACGTTTTTAAATACTTGCACTTACTTTAATTAGACTTAGATTTACTTTAACGCACTTTTACTTTAAAGTTTTGCACTTTTATTTAAAAACAACCAAAAATATTTGTTTCACCAAAGAACAATAGAGTCACATAGAGAACCTAGATTAATTCGTTAAGATACCGAGAAACGAACAATTAAACCTAGCAAAAATTTCAGTTATCAAATGGCGCCGCTGCCGGCTCTTTTCGTAAAGATTAACGGTTTTCTGTGAGAGACGCGTTGCTTTTTGGGATCCGTTCACTTGTGAACGTTATTTTTCTTGCACAAACATTTTCAAAAAAACATAAAAAATTAAAAATTGATAAAAATCCATAAAAATTAAAATTTTCAAAAATCCAAAAAGATTTTATCTTTATTGTGTATATATATTGTCTTTGTGTTTGGTTTCTTTTTCTTTTGCATTTTTAGGTGTATGCGTACTAGATCTTCCAATTATCAAGAGCCCAAGACTCAAGAAGATTTAAGTATGGCAGGTGTTAACAACAACAATAATCCACCACACCTCAATAATAACAACAATGCTCTTCCACAGCCTGATCTTCGGACCATGGAGGAACTTTGTCAACCAACCATGTTTGGACGAGGAGGACCGATTGCACCGATGCAAATCAACGCTCCTGAGTTTTCGTTGAAGCACCACATGATTCAGCAAGTGCAAACAAACCCATTCCATGGATTGCCTGATGATGATGCCAACAAACACCTCGACAAGTTCATTATAATCACCCAAAGCATGAAGTTGCCTGGTGCCACAATGGATGTTCTTCGCCTACAACTCTTTCCACATACTTTATCACATCATGCCGAGAAATGGTTTGATCGTCTCCCAAAGAATTCTATTCATACTTGGGATGACATGACTCAACGCTTTTTGTCGCGCTACTTTCCACCATCCATGGTCACGAGCCTTCGCAATCAAATCAGCGGTTTCATGCAAGACCCTGATGAATCTCTTTTTGATGCTTGGGAGAGATATAATGTCTTGATTGATCGTTGTCCAAACCACAACATGCTCCTTGTGACATTAATTGATACTTTCTACAACGTTTTGACTTTTCGAGATCGTGATACGATTAATGCAGCCGCCGGTGGTACATTCATGAAAAGGAGACCCGAGGAGTGTAGAGAGTTAATTGAGAACATGACTACTCATCATAAGAACTGGGATTCCTCTGCTTCTTCTAGGAACAACCCAAGAGTCAATGTTTCCTCTACCTCAGCAAACCCTGAGATGACCGAACTCACCCGCATGATGACTGAAATGAGCAAAAGTATTACGCTCCTCGCTTCAAACCAACAACAACAACAAGTTAAAGCGGTTGCTAATCCTTGTGAAACATGCGGCGGTCCTCACTCATACACCGATTGTCCTTCTACACAAGGAAATCCGGAAAATGTGTATGCAGCTTATGGTAATTATTCACCGGAAAATTACCAAGCTAGACAACAAGGGGATAGAAATCTGCTGAGCTACCGGTCCAACAATTACCTTTCACCCGGTTTTTCTCCTCAAAACCAAAACCCCGCCAACAACTACAATAGAAGCAACCAAATCCCACCAAGAGCTTCTAATCCTTATCAACCACCCACCCAACAAACCCCACCCATTAATCCCGATGTTGAAGCCATCATGAGAACTCAAGGTGAGCCAATCAAGAATCTACAAAGCCAAATAATCAATTTAAAAGGAGATATCATGAAGCAAGGTAATGACATTAGAACCGAGGTTCGTGATAATATTCAATCCTCCTTCAGCACTCAAACGACTGAATTAAAGAATCTGTTGGCTAGTTTCTTTCCTGCCACTCAACCTTCTACTTCAAGTTCTCTACCTTCAAACACCGTCACTAATCCGCGAGCTAATGTGAGTGCTATTACTACTCGTAGTGGAGTCACCATCGTAGGACCACCAATCCCACCCCCATCATCTACACCTCCTCCACCACCATGTATCCCTACTCCTCCTACACCTAGTATTAGTGCACCATTACCGTCTCCGCCTCGTCATGACGATGTATCTCGGAAGGACCCTTCAACATCTCAACCTTTACCAACTACACCTTCACTTTCCACCTATAAACCTAAAATCCCATACCCTTCTCGCATAGGCAAGACCAACGAGCTAACCAAGAATGACTGTCAAGTATCGAAATATGTGAATATGCTATCTCAAATGACCATCAACATTAGCCTTGTTGAAGCACTTTGCCACATGCCGAAATTTGTCAAAGCATTCAAGGAATTGCTTAGCAAGAAGGAGAAGCTGATTGAACTCGCCAACACACGCTTAAATGAAAACTGCTCTGCAGTTATTCTTAAAGAACTTCCGGAAAAACTTGGAGATCCCGGTCGTTTTGTGTTGCCTTGCGTGTTCAACAAAACTGAAGAATTTACTGCCCTTGCTGATCTCGGGGCTAGTATTAATCTTACGCCTTTGAGTGTTTGGAAAACACTATCATTACCCGACCTCATTCCAACAAAGATGACTCTCGAACTTGCAAATCGCACTCTCGCTTACCCCGTTGGTATAGCCGAGGACGTGTTTATCAAAGTTGGCACATTTACTTTCCCGGTCGATTTTGTCGTAGTTGATTATGAAATGGACCCTCGTATTCCTTTAATACTTGGTCGGCCATTTTTGAGAACCGGACGAGCTTTAGTTGATGTGGCCAAAGGTGAGTTAATCTTACGAGTCGGGGATGATTCAAAAGTTTTTAAAATGGGGAAGCTTACAGGCAAATCTTTTGGACGAGAATCAGTGAATATGATAAATGTGCTCGATGACTTTGTTGTCTACGACAATCCTCTATTCGATTCTTCCATCGATAATCCACTCTTTGACGATGATATGGATGATTCTCGGTCCACTTTGGAACCTTCTCCCATTTATGATTATCCACCGGTCTTTGATGCTTATGATGATGATGATTCTAGCTCAGATTCGGATGATTTTGATGATTGTACTTCTGAGTATCCTGAGCTGCCCACATATGATGATTTTGATGAGGCTGATACTCTTTCGAGCGATTCTTCACATGCTGAAGATCCTCCGCCATCACTCGATCCTACTTTGGACGACTACTCATTTGAGGAAGACTTCTCTGAATTTCTCAACACTTACTTCCCTCATGAGAGTGATGCTCCTCCTTATGACTTTGAAGATTATAGTCTTGATCCTACTTTGGATTTGAAGCACATTCTTTCTAAGGAGAAGAAACCGGTCGACACCAATATCCGTTGCACATATGATTTGACACCTCTTTGTCCCCCTTCTGAGGACGAGGTTGTGCTTCTTTGCGGATCTTCTTCACACTCGGCTGAGCCTGAGTGCTATTTTCCCCTAAAGGAAAAGGTGTTCGACCCTGGTATTGACATTCTACAGCCATCTCAGTATCCACCTGATGAAATAAAAGGAAAAATCTTTGGAACTTATGGAAATCTGCTTGCACCACTTCGACATTGCTTCCACCGTGCTCCATCGCTGCTTAAGGGAACCTTGCCTACTCTTCTTTGGCTTGCCTTGTTTGCCTTAAGCTTGTGCTATTTGAGGGACGAAAACTATGTCTTTGATCCTGGTGGATATGTTTCACGCTTCTTCCGTTGATGATCAAGGTCGAGTCAGGCTCACGACTCGGTTAACAAAAACCAAGCGCTTCTTAGGAGGCAACCTATGCATCTATCTTTTCGCTTTCTTTATCATAAGTGTGGGGGAGACCCGTTGGTTTTCTATTTCCTCTCCTCACTTCTTAATCAGGGATTCGAGCTTCAATGATCCACTCTTGATGATTCTTGACGATCCGTGATTCCGTGTTCCACTTCTTCCCGGTTCTATCCTAAACTCTTTTCGATTCACTATTTTATATTTTCTCAATATTAAAATAGGAATCTCTTTAGTTGTCTTCTCCTTAGCGAGATTTAAACAAAGTGCACAATGTCCTAAGTGTAGGGGAGTTTACTCCCACATGCTTAAACATTGAGGACAATGTTTATCTTAAGTGTAGGGGGGACTTCTATCGAAGTTAAGTGGCATTTTCCTTGTATTCGTCCTCATTTTAACCGGAAAATCAGTTTTTCGACATTTTTCAAAATTTTTGATCTATTTTGGCCTATTAGTTTTTCCCCTTTGTATAGTTATTTTCTGTCCTTATTAGAATAAATCTTTAATAAAGTGGTTTTAATTTTCAAACGTTGTGAATCTTTTGACTCAACCCGAGTTTACTTATCTAAGTTACTCTAGCTAGTATCCTTAACGTATTTAAGTCAAGTTTTGCAAGGCTTTTATATAGGGAGCTATAAAACGCGAAAGTCTTAACTCTCACGGGTTAAGAACAAGAACTTTTCGCAAGTTCCTATAATTGATCCTAGAGAGTCGTTTATCAAGGGAACTTTAAAACGCGATTTCTAAACTTGAAAAAGTCCAAGAATTTGCAAGATCCTATAGGCGACTCGAAAACCCAAAACTTCGATTTAATAGGCTAAGCATCCACGAGTCTCATTCCTTGAGATTTTAAACTGTGGAGAACGAGAGATGATAGAGCCAATTATAAGTTCGGTATTCTTTCGTGAATTTATGTGAGTTAATTATGAGCCTATTCTCCCATCGCTTGCTAATAATTTATCTGCTAATAAATAAGGTTGTACGATTTGAAAAGTTACTTAGCTTCTAGCCTAAGATCGTTTAAAAGTTGCTCGGTATGGATTAGAGTTCATAGCCAAGGCATAACTTATTGAAGCGGGATGCGAATATTGGCGAGTCCAAAAAGGTCCTAACAAGGCATGAGGGCTATATTTTGTTGCTAAAGATCCAAAGTGATGTGAAGAATCATTTATCGAAAATCAATATGAAGGATCGAGAAACACGACGAAAAGCAAATACTCCCCAAAAGTCATGGAGAAGTGTATCCGAAAAGACCCTAACAAGGTATGAGGATAAATAGATCCAAGTCATAAAAGGAGGCGGATCGTTGTATATCAAAGTCCAAAATAAAGATTGGAGAAAAATGAAGAAGTCGTGGTCCAAGAATGAATCTCTCAAAAATTCAAGTGAAGAAATTCCATTATTAAGAGAAGACCATTATTTCATGAACGTCTCTCAAGATTTGAAGTATGAAGTCGCTTCCAAATATCGGTCCGAGAAAGGTCTCAAATCGCGAAGCGAGTTATGCCAAGATATGAACTTTATGAGGTCCCGAGAAGTTGTTTTAAAAGATTTTGTCCTTTAGCTAACTATTGATTAAATCGTTCACTTTATTTTCAGACTTAATAACTATCGAAATAAGTCAAAAATGCATCCTAGTGATCATTCAATACAATAATAAAATATAAGAGATACCCTAGGAATAAGGGAGTCTAAGTGAGTAATTGGCCCACATGAGTTCGTGATAGTCTGCTAACTTATAATAACAATGATCTCGTTTTTAAGCTTGGTTTGGAGAAAGTGAAAACTTGAGGATGATGATTATTCATAATATTTCCAAAACCCGAGGTATGCTTTTGATTTCTTTTGTATGTTTTTAATTTTCTATCTCTTTAATAAAGGCCATTATGGATTAATTATGATGAAAGGTGTAAACGTGCTTTGTAACTAATGCATTGCATGAGGTATTACAATGGTCAAGTGTAGGGGATTTGATAGGTGTGTAAACACCCATCCTTTCTACCACTTAATTACAATAATAACCGGACCAAAACGTGTATTTTATGTCTTTTATGTCGGAATTATGCGTGGTTTGTGTTTTTGTTGTGATTTAGGACGAAAAGGTGAAAAGTGGAGAAAACACGGGAATTCACGGGCATTTACGGACTTTTATTGAAGAAAAAGATGAAAGACGAAGTCAAGAAGTCAAGAGTGCAAAAAGAACGGAAGTCCAAGACCAATTCTGAAGATTTATCAAAGAAAAAGTCAAAAGACGGAAGTTTATCAAAAGCCAAAGAATTCAAGTCTATTTTATTGAAGAATTTAAAGACGAGTTCAAAGAAATCCCGAAGCCAAAATTCCTTTAAGTCCAAGTTTAAAGAAGATTAGAAGAAAAGGACTAAGCATTCAATTAATGAAGATTAAAAGAAGGAGGGACTTAATCTCGCAATTATGAAGAAATGAAGGAGGGGAGGAAGCTTCCTTAATCCTCCCCTATAAATAGTCATTAGTTGTTAATTTTCTTTCTTGTTGGCTAAGTGTGACAATTAGTCTTCCACTTTTAAATACATGTCATTTAATCTCTTGTCCAATTTAAATACCTTGTCTTGCACCTTAAATTCATTTAATTTCAAGTAAGTTTTCATTTAAATATTGTCAATCTTTACTTTATCTTGTCAATCTCTTATCTACCTTTCTTAATCTTTGATTTTTATATTTATGTTTGTGTTCATGTTCATGCTTTTATTTTGATCAAATGGGTTTTTGATTATTGTGGTTAAAGTTGTTAGATTTCTTGATATTGATTGTTTGTTTATGTTTAATTGATGATTTGTTATAGGTTTAGCTAAATCGTTGTTTTGATTTTGATTAAATTGTGTTATATCTGCTGTTACTGTTATCCCTTGTTCTTCGGGGGTGTTTGTTTCTGTGTTTCTGTATTCCCAGGAAAAGTTCCGAGCCAAGGTGAGAAGGAGTTGTTCATTCGGAACTTCAAAAGTTCCGAACCAGTGGCTTTCATTCGGAACTTCAAAAGTTTCGACTCAGTTTGTGCTCATTCGGAAGTCTCAAACTTCCGGACGAAAACTTCCGGATCAAGCAGAACTTCCGGATCAACAAAAGTTCCGGGTCAAGCATTGTTTATTCGGAACTCAAAAACTTCCGAGTCAAGACCTTCATTCGGAACTTAAAAAGTTCCGGATCAAGCAATTCATTCGGAACTTTAAAAGTTCCGGATCAATACTTCCGGACGAACTTCCGACTCAATTCTTCCGAACGAACTTCCGGATCAACTCCAAGTTTCCGACTCAAGGTAGCTTCATTCGGAACTTCAAAAGTTCCGAATCAAGGCTTTTGGGGTTTGGGAACTTCCGAATCAAGCTAGTTCATTCGGAAGTTTTGAACTTCCAAATCAAGGGTTCTGTAAGTTAATTTTTCAGTCTTTCTTTTTAAATTTCTTATTTTTATTTTCAAGCTTTATTTTTCCCGCCCTTTATTTTAATTGCACTTTAAAATTATTTGTCTTAGCTTTATTTTAGCCTTGCCTTAGTTTAAGTTTTAGTTGCGTTTTAATATTGCCTTAGTTAGTTTTAAATTTGCGTCATTTACTTTAGCGCCCTTTAATTTCAGTAACGTTTTTAAATACTTGCACTTACTTTAATTAGACTTAGATTTACTTTAACGCACTTTTACTTTAAAGTTTTGCACTTTTATTTAAAAACAACCAAAAATATTTGTTTCACCAAAGAACAATAGAGTCACATAGAGAACCTAGATCAATTCGTTAAGATACCGAGAAACGAACAATTAAACCTAGCAAAAATTTCAGTTATCATACGTCCTTTGATATATTAAGTCATCCGCGTCCTCGTTGTCTTCCTCAGCTGTTTGACTCCTTGATCCACTTAGGATGTTTGTAGCATAATTGGGCTTTGTTGCATTCTTTTTCAACACGCTCCTTTGCATTTGTGAGCGTTTTTTGTTTAATAATAGTTCACCCATGGTTACATTTGTTCTCGATTGTTGCTTGCCTACCTCATCTAAATCTCTTTTATTCAAATCTGTAATCATAGAATAAAAGGTTAACAAATATATTATTTTAAATTTTAAAGTTTGTGGCTGCTAAATCATATAGGTACCTTGAGATATTAAGACATCCTCATCATCGGTGTCTTCGTCAAAGAGTTGTCTCGTTGGTCCACTTGAAATGGTTGTTGTAGCAGAATTGGGCTTTGTTGTATTCTTTTTCAACACACCCCTTTGCATTTGTGAGCCTTTTTTGTTTAATAATAGTTCACCCCTAGTGACATTTGTTCTCGATTGCTGCTTGCTTACCTCATCTATATCTCTTTCATTCAAGTCTGTAATCACAGAAAAAAGGTTAACAAATATATCATTTTAATTTTTGAAGTTTGTGGCTGCTAAATCATATAGGTACCTTGAGATCTTAAGACATCCACATCATCGGCGTGTTCGTGAAATAGGTGTCTTGTTGATCCACTTGAAATGGTTGTTGTAGCAGATTTGGGCTTTGCTGTATTCTTTTTCAACACATCCCTTTGCATTTGTGACCGTTTAGTGTTTAATAAGAACTCACCCATGGTGAGTTTTGATCTCGGTTGATTCTTTTTTGTTGCACTTGCATCAACAAATTCTAAATTTTGTTCATTAGCTTCGTCACATTGTTGTAACCTACTCTTTTTTGACGCACTAGAATCAGGGAATGTTTCATGTCCTTCACATCTTTCCTCAACTTGTAAGGTGCGGGATTCATTAGGAGCAACAATGCGTTTCTTTGCTAAGTTAGCATATTTGGCGGAATAAACTGTGGGCGATGTTGCTGTATGAACATAAATATGTATTAGAGAACAAATTTATTAAAATGTATACAAATATAACAATGAAAAGTATCTCAATTAGTTACCATTTTGGCCGCTACAACACTTCCAGAAACTTCTTCACGAAAACGTTTGGCATCTCTCTCACTATTGGTCGTTGGATTCTTTTTTGTTTTCTTTGGCTTTTGGCTATCTACTAAACTTGTCAAAGAATTTGCCATGTTTTTAATCCCTAACTGTCTTAACCTCTCTTGGTTTTCTTGAACCCTCAACAATTCACTCCTCTCATAATCACTTATATGTGTCGGTGCACTTTGGTCGTGATTGTTTTTTTCCCATATCTGACCTGTTGCAAGTCAAACAAAACATTAGTATCAGCAATTTATTTGTTACTTTTTCTATTTGGGTTCAACTTTATATCTCAATTGAAGAAGTTAAGCAACATATTAAAAAGTATGAGCACACATGATCTACCACATACAACTTATGTTATGTGGCTATAAATACTAAAATGCCTCAACTTTGTGTTGTTAAAACACGGTTTTGTGTCCCCGGGTCATTTCGTAACACCATGTATAAAAATGTTAAATTTCAGGCACGGATTTCAACCTGTGCAGGCTGCCAAACTGCACACGGCTTGACATTTTTAAAAGTCCTCTAATTTGGAATACAACGGTTAATAGGACTTGTTCATCATAAATCAATAGATAGCAAGACTGATGACAACCATGACATTAAGACACCAAACTCAGCCTATCTGATCCATTTAGATCCTAAGAAAATATAGCATTTTGTTTAGGTAGGCAAATAATGAAACTCTACCCAAGTTTGATAATTTTGATCATTAGTGATAGGTGTGAAAACACCCATCCTTTTTACCACTTAATTACAATAAATACCGAGCCAAAACGTGTATTTTATGTCATTTATGTCGAAATTATGCGTGGTTTGTGTTTTTGTTGTGATTTAGGACGAAAAGGTGAAAAGTGGAGAAAACACGGGATTTTACGGGCTTTTATCGAAGAAAAAGACGAAAGACGAAGTCGAAAGATCAAGAGTGCAAAAAGAACGGAATTCCAAGACCAATTCTGAAGATTTATCTAATAAAAAGTCAAAAGACGGAAGTTTACTTAAAAGCCGAAGAACTCAAGTCTAATTTATTGAAGATTATAAGACGAGTTTGAAGAAATCCCAAAACAAAGTCCAAGTATTAAGAAGATTAACAAAAGATTAAGAAGATGAAGGACCTAAGCTTGCAAATAAGAGAAAGAAGGAGAAGCTTCCACCTTAAGCTTTCCCCTCCTATAAATAGTTTAGGATCTCATTTTGTAAAGAGTGTTGGTGGCTTGACAAGCCTCTCTTCCACCATTTTCATTTTCATGTTCTTTAATTTTATGCACCTTAATTTCATGTTACGCACCTTTAATTTCCTTTTAATTCCAAGTAAGTTTCCATTTAATTGTTGTTAATCTTTACTTATTGTTAATCTCCTTCTACCTTTCTTGTTTGATTTGTTCTTCATTTTCTTTGTTCATGTTCTTGAGTTTTTATGGTTTTGATCAAGTGGGTTTTGATTAATTTTGTTATGTTTGTTAATTTTGTTGATTTGTTTTGATTGATTATTGTTAGTTGATGCTTTGTGGTTGTTTTGGTTTAATATTTTGGTTTGTTTGGATTAGATTTGATCGAATTCGTTTATTGTTCTTCATACCCTGTTTCTTGTTTAAGTTACTGTATCTTGCCAGATTTTCCGTATGAACTGCCTTCTTAGCCTTCTATTCGGAACATTTAATTATTCCGAATAGAGTCTTCTATTCGGAACATTTCATTATTCCGAATAGAGTCTCCTATTCGGAATATTTGATTATTCCGAATAGAGTCTCCTATTCGGAATATTTGATTATTCCAAATTGAGTCTCCTATTCGGAATGTTTGAGTTATTCCGAATAGCTTCTATTATTCCGCATAGTGTTGTCTTAAAATTTATTCCGCATAAGTGTTCCTTTTAAATATTCCGCATAGAGTTTCTCGTCTAAACATTCCGCATAGGACATCTTCTCCTTTATTCCGCATGGTCTTAGATATTCAGCATAGAGCATTTATTCCGCATAGCATATTTTTATTCCGAATAGAGTTTTTCAGTTTTTAGTTTTAAACTTTATTTTTTTTCCCGCCTTTTTCTTTATTTGCATTTTTACTCACTTTCTTTTTAGTTTAAGTTTACGTTTGAGTTATTTACCTTTATTTCCTTTGATTTCTCGTCATATGTTTCCCGTCAAGTTTTAATCTTTCATTATTGTTTATTTTTACCATCTTTACTTTATTTTTATTTGTTTCAAATCTTTATTTTTAATTAGTTTTAGACAACGACACCCTTTTACTTGATTCACCAAGAACAACTGAGTCGCACAATTAACTAGAGATCAATTCGAAGAGATACCGAGAACACGAACTTTCAAACGAATAAAATTTCAGTTATTAATTAGCAACATAAAATAGCATCCAAGTATCCAAGAAACACAAAAAGGGAATTGTTAGATTCGTTTTACCAACAGAAATTGAGGATATAAGGTCAAAGTCAATCCTAATATTGATATAAGAACAAAACCAACAGTAACCCCAAACAAATCTTAATTCATACGCTAACTATCTACTGATTCACTTATATACAAACCCCACAAAAATCGAGATAAAAATGGACATGATAAGACAAAAAAAATTGATGACATTCTATGGTTTTACCTTTGATTTTGGTTGAAATGAGGTCTCACAAACAGAATAGCTAAATTGAGACAAAGGTAGGGTGATTGGGTTTATAGTAACCTGAAAGGAGGCTCAATTGGTTGTTACTGAATTCATGGCTGAAGGTTTGGAGAAGAGAGATGAAATGCGGTTATCCAATATTTTATTTGTATTTATACTTTGATCAAAAGATGTTGACCGAGTTTTAGTATTAATTTTGTATTAACATTAATCAATGCTTTTTGTAAAAGGTCTTTTACTTTTTTATTAGGGACGAGCTTGGTATAAATCTCGTCCCGATTTAATGCTTCTGATTTTTTTATCTAAAAAGTTATGCACCGATCTTGTACCAAACAGGAATTCAGATATCGGTGGTGCCGAGAAATCGAGATTTTATTGATTTCGTACCGGTCTTGTACTGAATTGCTCTCATACTTTTTCCTGTCTAGTCATCGAGTCACGATTCAATCATGTTTTTTTCTTGAAATTAGAATCCCGTCTAGTTGTGTTTTAGAGTTTATTTTTTATGTATTTTATTTCAATACGAAGGCTTATTATCGTTATGAACAAGTGGATTAGGGTTAGCAAAATTCATATTCGTGTCTTGAATATCATAATAATTATTAGGAACCACATAGAGACTCCATTTAGAAGTTACTAAAACCATCTAAAAGTTAGTTAGTTCAATCAACTACGCTAACTTACCAACAAATCTCGAGAATTGGTAATAATTAATTAGGTTTTGCAAATAGACCATATATGGTCGCTTACTACCAAGTTTAGTATTCCCTATTAGATCCCTAATTCAAATGATCACCTTAACCTTAAAAACACGATAATCGAGGGCTTCTTATTTAATGGAGTAAGTTATCAAAAACTCTTTGGTATATAGAATACATACGAGTTTAATGGAGTAAGTTATGACCATTAGCATGGTCATTACGAGAGTATAAATTACGCATGAGACCCTTGTGAGTTAAGTGACTATAGTTGCACCAATTAAGTCAACACCATCACATAACAAAAAAAAAATCCTAATTCGATCAATATTGTTAAAATTCACTAATTTTAATGAATATCATTATTTTTATGCCCCATTGGTTAAAATGAGATATAATGAAAAAAAAATCGTTCAAGTTCATTTAAGAGGTTAAAATGAGAGATAATGCTAATTTGTTTCGGGTTTACCTAAATAACCCGTGTTTTAAAAACCGGGATTGACCATGTTGATTGAACACTTGAATCATGACTCGGTCGGATGAACGGACCTCAATTTTGAGTAAAAAATACGGTTAAACCGTGACCGAACAGTGTGACCGTATCAATTAATAAACCGATTTTTAATATATAATTCAAATAACCTAGATAAAGTGTTATGTTTAAAACACGATTTACCATGTTGATTGAACACTTGAATCGTGACTCGATCGGATGAACGAACCTTAATTTTGAGTAAAACAAGGAAAACAGAAAACGCGTTCAAATCATCGTTTTCTAAAAATATTTTTTAGAAAATGCAAAATTCCTGTTTTACCCTTTTGCACACAAAACAAAAAAACTCTTTTTTTTGTTTTCTAAGTTTTTCTTTAGACACAGAAAATTCATTTTCCCCTTTGTTTCCTTATAGTCTTGGAAAATGGAAAACACAAATTTCTTTAACTAAACGCGTTTTCTAAATTTTTAAGTGTTTTGTGGAAAAAGAAATCATTTTTCTTTTTTTACAAAATAGAAAATAGAAAATGATAGAAAATGTTTTCCAACTAAACGCACCCTAAGTGTTTTGTTTTTTAAATTATAAAAAAATTATGTATTTATCAAAAATAAATAAAAATTTATGCATTAAAAGTTATAATGGCATATATCATTCCCGCCCTTGTTTTCCCAATTTTCATGTCATTCCCGCCCTTGTTTTGCCAATTTTCATGTCATTCCCGCCTATCATTTCCCCCAATTATCATGTTATTCCCGCCCTTTATTTTGTTAATTTTTTTCCTGTTTATTCTCACTGGGTTAACTGCTCCAATTTGACCATTTCATTTCAGTCTTCTCCAATCATCGTCTTAACTTTGACGGTTATTGGTGGTTTGAGTGGACAAAGGAATAACAAGGAAAACTATGCATATATCTATCCTTTATCCATTTTGTTTTCATAGTAAGTTTCGTATATTGTTTTTGTTTCTTTGCTACTTATGATCTGTCATTTTTTTATATTTGTTACACATTTACACATGTGAACGCCAAATGTTTAATGAAATGTCTAAATGACAATTGTTTTTAATTTTATTTTTTAGTGTCATTGTGTTGTTTGTACACTTAATCTATATTATATGTAAATATACCAAGTTTGCTTGTAATTTTACAGCTTTGATTCACGAATTAGGACCTTTTGAAAAATGACAATTGGAGTTGGTTCATCTTGAAGTGCCATTGTAGTTGTATATTTAATCAGGATTTTGAAGACACTTTTTTCGTATTAGAGAAAGATATCGCTGATACTTTTTGACTCAAAATCTCTAAAAACCTTAAATGTCGCAAATGCCCATGTTTACAAGTAGATACTTATTCTTAATCTGGTAATTATAACCACCATATGTTTTGTTCAGGACATTGAGATATTGTTAACGATGGTAGAGAATGGATGTATTATCCTAGAAGGTTGCCTGAGTTTGAAGCTGGAGTTAATGAATTTCTTGATGCTTCCTTTGCTAAGTCGGCAAGGGGAGGTGAAATTCATTATCCCTACAAGAAGTGTAGAAACCGTTTCTGGTGTAGTAGAGACGATGTAAAAGATCACTTAATAGGACAAGGATTTGTAAGAAACTACTATGTGTGGAATTTTCATGGAGAGGTCCCCGCCACAAAAAGAAGAACTAATAATCGAGCTAATACTGTTACCGAAGATGATAGTGTGATGCATGACAATATGGATGAGTTATTACATGATAGATTTCATGATACCCTAGAGAAGACAAATAATAATGTACACGCAGGCCTAAATGAAGAGGCCAAAAAGTTTTATAGATTAGTGGAAGAGGGAAAACAAGAGTTATTTCCTGGTTGTAAAACTTTTTAAAAGTTATCTTTCATTATTAGGCTATTACTCTACAAGACGCTTCATGGGCTTAGTAATGTCGCATTTGATGAGCTTTTGAAACTCTTAAAGGAGGCAATTCCAGAAGTAAACATACCAGCTAACTTTACTCAAGCTAAAAGTATTATAAGAGATTTAGGGCTTGATTATGAGAAGATACCAGCGTGTCCAAATGATTGCATGCTATATTGGGATACTTACAAAGATGCTGATACATGTCATGTATGCAACGCTTCCAAATGGAAAGAAATTAAAGATGAACCATCCGGAAAAAGTTCAAAGGTTCCAGCTAAGGTAGTGTGGCACTTTCCTTTAAAGCCTAGGTTACAAAGACTTTATATGTGTTCAGAAACAGTTAAACGCATGACCTGGCATGAAGAAAAACGCCCCAAAGATGGAGATCTAAGACACCCAGTAGATGGGCAAAGTTGGAAGGAATTTGATTTAAGGTATGATGAATTTACCAAAGAACCTAGAAATGTGAGGTTGGGGTTGTCTAGTGACGCGTTTAATCCGTTCAGAACAATGAGCATTTCAGATAGCACCTGGCCTGTTGTGTTAGTTAATTACAATTTACCTCCGTGGATGTCAATGAAACCAGAATACTTTATGTTGTCCTTATTAATACCCGGTCCTGAATCTCCAGGTAATAACATTGATGTTTACTTACAACCTTTGATTAAGGAGCTGAAGGATTTGTGGAATGACGGGTTGGATACATACGACAAGTTCAGAGACGTGGCCTTTAAAATGTATGCAGCCTTAACATGGACTATTAATGATTTTCCAGTATATTCAATGTTGTCAGGGTGGAAAACAAAAGGAAAATTTGCATGTCAATGTTGTAATTATGAGACTAGTTCATTATACTTGAAACATAGCCGGAAGACATGCTACATGGATCATCGGAGATTTTTAGATGCACAACACCCGTGGCGATGAAATAAGAGCGCTTTTAATGGTCAATTTGAGAAAAGGCTTTCTCCACAGCCTTTACCAGGCGTTGAAGCTTTGAAAGATGTCTCCGATTTTGAAAATCTTTTTGGAAAGAAACAGAAGAAAAGAAACGATAGCACTTGCCCATGGAAGAAAATATCAATATTCTTTGAATTGCCATACTAGCAGTATAATTCATGTCCGCATAATCTTGATGTGATGCACATTGAAAAGAATTTACTTGATAATGTGATTGGGACTTTGTTGGGTATGAATGGGAAGACAAAGGATCATGAAAAAGCTCGTTTTGATCTTGTAGATTTAGGCATAAAAGAAAGACTACAGCCACAATTATCTAACGATAATGGGCATGTTATCTTTCAGAACGCATGTTTTTCTATGTCGCCAAAGGAGAAAGAAATATTTTGTCGTTCTTTGAAGGAAGCAAAACTGCCTTATGGTTGTGCATCAAATATAGCGAATTGTGTTCGTACTTCAGAAAGGAAAATATCGGGTTACAAGAGTCATGATGCTCACATTTTATTACATTACTTGCTACAAGTTGCAGTGGTAAAGTCATTACCCAAGCATGTCGCAATGCCCTTAATTAGGTTGGGCCATTTTTTCCGAAGTTTATGAAGCAAGGTTATAAAGCCCCAAGAACTAGATCGACTACAACTAGAAATAACAGAAATACTATGTGAGTTTGAAAAAATATTCTTACCGGCCTTTTTGACATAATGGTCCACTTACCTATTCACTTGGTGAATGAAGTTAGGCTTGGTGGACCTGTGCAGTACAGATGGATGTACTTTATGGAAAGATACTTGTGTAAGTTAAAGTCATATGTCCGGAACAAGAGTCGATTAGAGGGTTCCATAGCTGAAGGGTACTTGATAGAAGAGTGTTTGGCCTTTTGTTCACGTTATATGAACGAAGGAGTGAAAAAAAACTCAATAAGGGTGGAGAAGATCATGATTCTTTAGCTCGTACAAATGAATCTGGTGGAGTAGTATTTGTGAATTCAAGTCATCCTTTTGGAGGTAAGTGATGAGACTGTATTTATACATAGTCTCATCGTCCGAATCGGGCTTAAAACGATTAAAATATCATCAAAATACCCATATATGTGCTTGTGTTTGTTCATTGTGTATTTTAGGTACGGATATCGTGAATTCGCCAAAAGATCAAAGGAATCAAGCAAAAACGAACACGGGAAACGAAGCCGCACAAAGAACCGGACCCGAATCATGAATTTCCTTTGAAGTCCTTGAAGTTTGAAGAATTGGCAAGATTGGCCCCTCAACTTTTGAAGACTTGTCATATTATACCCTTGCAAAATCCTATTATTGCATTTGGGTCCCTAATATTTCAAGATTATGCCATTTAAGCCCTTAAAGAATGAAGAAAATGCAACATTGGTCCTTGTCCAAAGTTTGAATATTGCTTGTGCCATTTTTGACAACATGGCCAAAGTTGTTTACAAAGGATAGCAAGTTATGGGGCTGTTTAAACAAAGTAGCAAGTTAATGAGAGTCAAGGGGGCATTTGGGCCAGACAAGCAAACACCTCTCCACCAACAAAGAGCTGCCACGTCACCCCACTTAAAACCCCAGCCAATCAAATCTCTCCCATCACCCATGTCAGCTTTCCACTTGAGGTGTATTAAACTGATTATAATCAGTTTGGAGGCAAACAAAGATTTTAAAAAATAATTAACCCTAATCCTAATCTATCACAACTATTTACCCTTCCCCTTCCCATAAACCCTAAAAAACCCCATTCCTAATTACCCGTTAATCAAAGGGGTTTTGCTCCTAAATTTCCAGATGACTAATTTAACCCATTGTCACTCAAACCCACTCCATAAATCACTCACACACTCACCCAAGGACCCCACCCGACCACCCCTGCATAAGTCACTCTCACACAAAACCCCATATGGAGACAAGATCAACAGCCCTTATTCAAGCTTGCTCCCAAAGCTATTTTGGACGTTCAAGATTAATCTTCAACAGCTGGCAACACCTCAGTCATCACATGGACCATTTTGACCCATTTTGAAGAATCAAAGACCAAGGGCAGATGCGGAATTTTAATAGTTTAGGGTTTTTCTTCTAGTATTTTCTTTAATGTAATATAAATAGGGGTGTGTTGTGCCCCTATTTTTCTTGTTCCAGTCTTTTGTACATTTTAAAAAAAAAGTAATGAAAATGAAAATTTTAAATGGTGCAAATGCTGAGTTCCTTTTTTTATTGCTTTGTAGTGTAATGGTAGGAATGTTTACAATTTAGTCTAAACTTATTGTTCACAAGTTTTTTTTCAGAAAAACGTTTTTTTTTCTTTGGAAATTCAGAAACTCAAACTTAAGCCAATAGTGGAAGTGAAAGTGGAAGCTATTGGCTTGATTTGTGTTTGAAGATTTGTTTATCTCAGTTGTTGAAAAGGTCTCTTAAAAAGTTTGGTTCTCAAAAGTTTTTCAAGGGTTGTTCATTTTTTGTCTCATCCTTACTGTAGCATAAGCTACTTCAAAAGCTTCTGACAAAAGCTCTTGAAGTACTTTGCTACAAGAAGTTTCTCTTCTTGTTGGTTATTGTGTGCAGGTTTCAAGTGAAATAAGATCATCCATCATCATTTCACTTTCCATTCATTTCTTTCTTGAAGATATTGTAACCCTGGTTCTGTTGTTGAACCTCAGCAGGGTCTCTCTACATTCTCATAAGCCTCTCATAAGCCCAAGAAGGACCACTAGAAGGCATCAGCTTGGTACATTTGGCTTGAACCCTATTGGTCCAAATTTCTTGCTTTTATGTGATTTTTGTGAAATATTTGTTTGACCTGTTGGTATGTTAGTTTAAGCTTTGGATTATGCTTGCTTATGTTTAATATGCTTGTTGGAATAGATCTTTTTCAGTATTGAGAGCTTTTGTTTGAAAATTCTTAGTTAAAAATTAGATTTCAGATATAAGGGTGTGTTTGGGACTGCTATATTCTAGGTTTTGGTGATACAAATTCATGGTTATATTAGCTGAAACATACCCCATATAGGTTTTAGTAGGTGTTAGTGTGATAAACTTTGAGTTGGTAGTGTAAAAAATTGAAGTTGCTTGTTTGAAAATGGTAAAAACTAGCTAAAATCAGAAATCCTTCTTTTCTGCCAGTTTTAGGTCTCTTTTGCTTTCAAGTTTTGCAAGGGTATTAGACATTAGTGTAATCTAGGGTTTCAGATTAGTTTAAAGTCATTAGGGTGGCTTGTGTGCAAGATTTTGTGGATTGAAAATCGTTTTTGAAGCCATTTGCACCAGTACTGTTCATCAGACCCCCTAGGTGCCTAATCAGTAACTTATTTGCCCTTGTTGTGTTTGATTTTTGGTTACAACCTGCTCTTTTTCTTGTTTATTGTGACTCCCCACACTTCCATGAGTGTGGGGGTGCCCTTGTTTCCAAGTAAAACCTAAAATCAAAGAAGCTACAAGCTCAAAGCTGCTCAGACCTGTTTTTCATAACTAGCAGTGGGAACCCATTTCCCACTGCCAGTGTTTAAGTTTCCACTGCTTGTGCTAAAAGACAAAGTGACCAAGGTGTCACTTTCAGATACTTGTTTTTTTATCTTTTGTGGTACAAAATAGGAATTAGGGGTTCAAACTTTTTCCATTATTTTTCTTTTTTAATTCTTGATTTTTCAGTATAATTTATTTTTAGGTTACTGTTCATTTGCTATTTCTTTCATAATTTAGCTATTTTAATTAACTTTTTATTATTCAGTTTTTGTCTTTTAGTGTAGAAAAGTTTTATTTTTCACTTTTAAAATTTTTCTTATATTTAGAAAATTAATTTAAGGTTTTTAGTTTAAGAAATATTCACTGTTCACTTTTTAATTATTTTTTATAATTAATTTAGTATAATTAGGGTTTTAATTCCAAACTGTTTTGTCTTTTAGTGCAAATTTTTACTTTTTTCAAACTTTTTCAATTTTCTACTGTTCATTAGGGTAATTTAAGATTTTTAAAATTGTCAAATTAATTTTGACATTATTTTATTATTTTTTATGATTATTTTAGTTTAAAAATAGTTTTTAGTGATTAAAAAATAGAAAAATAGTTTTAAAAATTTAGGAAAAATACTTTTTAGTCTTTAAATAATATAAGTGACTTATTAGTTCAATAAATTAATATTTTGGACATTTTGTTAATTATATTTAATTTTTGGGCTTTAATTAGCATTAAAAATTGAATATTTAATTAATAAAAGGTTTTAAAATATATTTGTTGGATTTTTATTCTTATTTATATTATTTAAGACTTAGTTTTAACTTTTAATTAAGTTTTAGGTTTTATTCTTAATTTTGTCGCGTTTTACGTATTTACGTTCGCGTTTTACGTCAACGTCGTAGTTTAAATCGTAGTCGTAGCTCGTCTTTAATTTTTCTCTTCTCAACCAAAAACGTCAGTAATCCAAACATTGTTATTTTATATATATTGGCACATTAATACACACACCTCCTTCGAGAACGAACTTGGAATTTATTCGTCTTCACGGTTTTCCTAAATCGTGTTGATTAATACTTACCGCATTTATACTCGTCTTTCCTAAGACTTGTATTTCACTAAAAACTACAATATCAGTAAGAAACGAAGAAAAGGCAAGGTTTTCACTCTAGATAAAACTTCAAGTGAACAAGCACATCGCTACGCCTTATTCAATTCTGATTGTACAGAGATTGATGAGTATATAAAGTAAGTAACATGTCTATAAACCCTCCTTCTGTTTTACACTTTATAATTTATATCATAACATAAAGTTTTCTTACCAAATTCTTTTCTGTGTGTGTGAATGAATTACATAATACAGTGAACACCAGCGATATATTGATAGCCAACCACGAAAAAGTAGATGGGCACGAGCACAAAACCATAGTCATCAATTTGCCGAATGGTTGAAAGACAAAGTAATATACAATAACGTGCCAAATCATATTTTTTGGCTAGCTAAGGGCCCTAGTCCGACAGCGAGGAGGTTTCATGGATATTATGTCAAAGGGTATAGGTTTCATACAAAATCACGTGATGATAGATGCAAGACTCAAAATAGCGGTGTTTCAGTTACAGCTTCAAATCCTAGTTTTGCAAGTTCGAGGGACAAAAATTCCAGTTGTGGGTGATGTTGAGTACTAAGGTAGAGTTTTAGAAATAATAGAACTCGACTATTGGTCAAAGTTTAAAGTTGTTTTGTTTCGCTGTGAGTGGTACCAAGTTGAGAAAGATGAACTTGGTTTAAGATGTGTTAATTTTAACAAGTTATGTTGTTCAGATGATCCCTTTGTTATGCCTTCCCAAGTGCACCAGGTATTCTATGTGCCAGATCCTATGCAGAATGGTTTGCATTATGTTGTGAGTAGGGTTCCAAGAGATCTCTTTGACTTAGAGGAAGAAAGTAGTGAAAATGTAGGCGACTCGGGTGCGAGCCTACTGAGAATAGGCTAGAACGCGTGGCACAAACTATTGAGCATGATACTGAATTGTTGAGAAATGACATGCCTCCTACTGTCGTTGATGCAAATGCAAGTTTAGATGATGCGGAAGAAGTCAATGATCAAGCGGATGATTCTGATTATGATGACACATTATGGGATTGGATGCCAGGAGATGAAGACAATGTCGGTGATATCTAACGAGAGTTATGGGATTGTTACATTAGAGTACTATGGCTCACATTATTCAGTTTGTTATTACCTTGCTTATGTATCTAGGATGTTATAGTTTGGTATTTCTTGCGTACTTTTATTTTGAGTGTTATATATTGTGTTTTGGTTATCGGTTTATAGGTGGGGAGAAATGATTGCCTAAAATTTATTGCCAAAAAAGCTCTTTTTTGCACCGACTTTTATCTGTATGTAATTGTTTATTTTTTACTTATTGGTATATGTTATGGTGGATGCATTTGGTCATTGTGCTCTGTAGGCGGGTAGAAGTATGGCTAGAGATGGGAGATATTGTGGAATACGGTATTTTCTTTCTTCACTTATAGTTCCCTACTATTAATAACACAAGCTAGACATGTTGGCACTCAGATCCAATGTGTCGTATGGAATATAGATGACAATGCTGCTAAGAACAAGGATGATAATTGGAGGGTTTATTTTTACGTGTCACCTTATGTAAGGACAAGGTCTAGTTTACGTGAGATTGCCAAAGCGTTTCCTAGAAAGAGTGTTATTGGTGTTAGAGAGGAATGTAGGATTAGAGAGCAAGATTCTGGGAATTTTCAGACTACGGAAAAGATGAAAGCTATTAAGGATAGTAGGCCGAAGTTTGGTAGGTTTTTTATAGGTTTCCTGAAGGGGAGTCTGCTGCTGATGTTTATGATCGCGTTTCTAGTAAGTTTTTGTTTCATTGTTTTTTGTTTTTCGTGTTAGTCGTAATTTTACATTTTTTTAAGCTATTAGAATTGCTTCTTAGGATCTTAGAACCCGTCCCTTTTGGCCATTTTGCTCTGATGTGCACAGTCTAACAGGTCTTTTTGTGGTCGTTTCCGGACTTTTCCCCGCCTGAAACTTTACCACTAGGCCCGATATGGTTAAGTTTAGAAGCCTTTCATAAAAGGATCCTTGTTAAGGTTACCTTGATAAGTCCAACGTTTTTAGCTCCGATGTGCGTGGCCTAACATGTATACTCGTAACCTTTGTAGATGGTTAAACACACGTCTTTTATGATATTTTGGGGATATTTTACCAGTAGGCCACCTTGGAGACGGTTAAGTTTATAACCCCTTATAGAAGGATCCTTGTAGGTTAAATGGGGAAGTCGAAACTTTGTAAATGTGATATTGGGTACATCTTACAACTAGTCCACTTTGGAGATGCTTAAGTTTAGAACCCCTTATCTGGTTTAATAATTAGTATAGGAGTTGCTTATTTGTATATTCTATTTGAATCTGATTTTTTACTTCTAACATAGTAGAATAGTGGCTGCCAATTTCAAAAGGCATATGCAGTTAGCAATCCCGAACACTCCTCGGGTTGATGCTTATTGTAATTTTAAGATTGGGATTGCTTATATGATTTTCTATTCGTGGAAAAGGAGATTCTGAGGTGCTTAATCTACATAGTTTTGCGGATAAGTAGTTCGAATAAAGAATCCCAAACACCCCCTTTTCAAAAGATTAGGTTGGTGGTCATTATGGGTGGAGTTTTTAGTCAAATAAACGAAGTTCTATAAAATACAACTTATATGAGCTATCTGAGGTTTGAAATATATTTTGACAAAAATTAACTGATAATCTTAAAAATGGTTATGATTTTCAAAAATCTGGTGTGTTCTAAATGAAACTTCTTTATTAACTTTTGAGTATAAATAAGTGGAATCACCAAACAGTTTATGTGGTGTTTTAGCACATGATAAGTAAATTCATACAGTATCTCTTGCATTGCATTGCATTTTGTAAAAGGTAATTATGTGCATGTGCTAATTAGTAGTCTTAATATGGAATCCCAAACACCTCTTTAGTTTCTTACTTGTACTACAATTGCCACTTTTTTATGTTCTGATGTACACATTTTCAAGGACGTTATGGATCGCTTATTTGATTAGTTTGTGTATGTAGTATTATCTTCTGTTCTTCCCTGATCCACTATTATTAGATAGTCTTTAAACACAAAACTCATGACAAGTTGCTCATGCCTATGGCAATGCCTTCAAATGTGACGTTATGTTGTTTGTGGTAACTGTTTTTCTGGCTCTTTTGTGTCGCCTTGTATTTTAAGTGATATGTTCGAAGCCTTTTTTTGACACATTGTGGTTTCAAATTTCTTGGAAATGACTATTCTGCCTTAAATGATGTATCTCATCATATGACTTAATTACTACTTTTATTGGTTTAAGTCATTAGACTAAAGTAGTTATGCATATAAATAGATTAAAGTTGGATTGTCAGTTTTTGAGTAAACAAGAGCTAGTGTTCTACCTGTCTTGCATTCAGCCGTGTCCTTGCATCTGGTAATGAAATTAGTCCTTCCCGTTCATGATCATGTGGAGCTGTATAGGGACCCCAATTTCTCATTTCAGAACAAAATGCGCAAAATAGGGCCTCCATTAAATTCCTCTAAAATCTTTCAGCCATTTACTCCCTATAAGTGAAACATGACAGTGATTATTATTCATGAATATTTACATTCCACTGTAGGAAGTAACTGGAAAAGCTAAGGCCAATTGGCCGAACAGGAATGTTTAATGGGAAATGAGCTAACTCGAGACACCATAATGCAACAAAAGTCGAGCCTTTACCTTTCAGCATAGTAACTAAGGGGTGGCAGAAGGTGTTGGGCCTCCCCAAACGAGCTAGGAACCACCTTGTGCGACTGTGTGAGAAATATGGCGTGTCATAAATGGTGGCTGAGAGGTTTATGAAGTTGATTTCTTGGTATGTAGAAGACGACTTGAAGGCAGAGGTGGAGCCAGTAGGGTGGCTAGCGGGTGCTCAGCCACCCCCAACTGGCCCAACTTGTCCAAATTATAGCACGAATTTCCGTCTATGTTTGATCCAGATTTTAATCTTGCACCCCTTATGAAGCTCAAGTCTGCTAGAAATGATGATAATATCTTTCCAATTTGGATGTCGATCTGTCGAAGTAAGCTCAAGAATGGCAGACTGCAAAGAATGAAGAAGATAAAGTTGAATGGATAAGATGACTTTACTTTATCATAATTGGGAAGGAAAGTCTCTTTTAACCACACAATGGCCAAAAAGCCCCTAGCTTAACACAATATTCACCGTTTATCTTCTACACCCAAATTAGATTATTCAATTCTTGCAGCTCGTCACTCTTGAAGCAAAATTCCAGAACTCAATCTTAACCATGAAATTGGGATCAAAAGCTTTCTTTGATGTTGATGGAGGTGAAAAGAATACTATGAAATTGGGTCTAAAATTAAAGTAAACAACACAAAAAAATGTGACTATGATACCCACCTCCACAGATCTAAGCTATTTGACTTTTGTTGTATTGAATGAAGAAGCTTTATTGCCTTGTGACTGAATCTTAACCATCATAATACTTACTTTGGTTTTTTATTAAGCGAATACTTTTTTGAGATGTTAATTTGGGTGCTTAGATAATTGTATGAATAATTTGATACGAGTAGTTTTTTAGACATAAAAAGGGTATAGTTGTAATATTACTAACCTCAATTCTTTTCATTCTTATGATCTAGAGAAATAATATAAACATAGATTATGATATAAGTATTATATAATATAAATATAATAATATCTTATACTCATTTTTTCAGATACGTATTTTTACTTTATTTTCTATCCAAATATCAGAAGTCATATTTAAAGGATGTGTTTATTGTTTTTATGGTTTGAGGGAATATTTTGTATAATAACAAGTTAATTCACATCTTAATATAAGTTGATATCATCAATATTTTAAGTTTTATAAGTTTTATAAAGATAAGGAAGACATATATCTTATTTATGCGATTTGTTCTTTTAATTTCAAATAAGTTTATCAATTCGATCATTAAGTAAAAAACAATATGATACGTTATTACTATCCTGAAATATTTTAGCCACGCGTTAACTTGAATTCCCTGCTCCGCCCTACTCATATACTACCAAAAAGTAACAAAAAATACAACATTATATCAGCGATGTTTTTTTATGTGTTTATGCACAATACATGGCTTCAGAAATTCTAAACGTTTAGTTTCTTATAACATGTATTAGTTTGGTACTTCTATATTTATCAAAAGTGATAAAAAAATGTATGTAAATACGACACTCTTCGAAATATTATGCAACACTTTTTACAATGTTGCGTGATTGAATCAGATTTGCAACACTTTAAACTAAAGTGTTGCATTTTTCTTTAAAGAAATGCAACACTTTTATTAAAATGTTGTATTTGACAATAAAAGATGCGACACTCAGAAAATAATGTTGCGTTAGATCCAAAGGGCAACACTTATTTACTAAAATGTTGCTTTATTATTATTGAAATGTATAAGGCAACAAGTTCAAAAGTGTTGCTTCTAAAATGCTACAATAGCTTCATTTTCTTGTAGTGTTCTTTGTGTGCTTGTGCCTTTAACGATTCTCATGGTGGTGTGATCGTGACAATCATACTTACCATTGTTACAAACAACTACACTTGAGTATAACAAAGTCCCATGGGACGACCTTGACTTACCAATCTAATTACAACATGACTAGAGTATACTTGCTCGAATTTGTGTTCCTAATTAATATCGGTAATTCTTGTTTATAAATTTAAAACCCAATGTATGAAAGAACGCGTCAAGTTTTTGGCTTCTTGTCGGGGATTTGTATTTGTCTTCTTTAAAATATCTCTATAGGCACACACATCAGTTTGCCACTGCGTTCAACCAATAGCCCCCGTTGGGGTGTTGGTGCTTGCGGCCGACAGAAACAAAGCATCCCCGACCCCTTATGGGGTTCGGTTGCTTGAACAAACCCACCACCGAGAGTCACACGACTCTCGGTTTGCGTGCCAACAACAACAAACCAAACTAAATCCCGATACCCATGTTTTAATCTTTTATTAACATGTTTTTAATAATTGTTTTTAAAGATTCATGAATAAAGAAACATAATAAAAAGATTAGGGATTTAGAGATACCAAATGCGTGAATATATTAATGATTAGGAACACTAACATATACCCGTAAACAATTAAAGATCAAATAAAAATTCCTCCTTCTGTTTTCCTTAGGGTGCCGCGGCCAAGAGAGGAGAAAAGAGAGATTAGGGTTTTTGTTTATTTTCTCTAAAGTGTATAATGATAAATCCCTGGTGTTTTGTTATTTGGTTAACATAGGTTAATGCGTCGGGCCAAAGGCCCTTCTCCTTTTCTTTTTGGACGCCGACCAAACACCCCTTTACATTGGTTTTCGTTTTCTTTTTTCATGCTCAATTATATTATCATGTGCGTTTGTGTTTTAGTGTCGTGATTTAATTCATGTTACTTTTTTAAGTATTATACGTAAATACTTATCGTGAGTTAATAATAACATTAATATACGTAATACTTGTCGTAATTAATTAATATACGTAATAATTACATTAAATGTTCATGATACGTATTGTATATTAATTAATCGTAAAATTTTAATTTATACGTGTTTTCATGCATTTAATGTTCTAAGGTATTTTAAATCGGGTTTTACACTTCTGTCTTGAATAGTAGCTTGCTGACGAGGATTCGATGAAGTTCTCAATTGATTGTTAGTAGTAGGAAGTCCTCTGTTTTTCAGCATCTGAGACATGTAAGCAGTCATTACAGTCAATACTTGAATGGGATTGTCACCTTGCTTAAACTCGAGAATAGGAATATCTAGAGGTTCATTGTTACAGAAAGCTTGTGCTTGCTGAACATCACTATTAGGAGAGTATGCACTTGGAGGAGCGCTAACTTGTTGTGAGTAAGCCGTGTGATGAGCTTCCGATGGTTGATAAGTGACTTGCTGAGATGGCAAAACCTTATGAGTAAGATGTGATTGATGAACTTGAGTTTATTGGTATGGAACAACTTGTGATGATGATGCTTGATAAGGAAAGTTTTGTCAAAGAGCACTAACTTTATGTGAGACAAGAAAATATTGAGGTTGATACAAGGGTTGTTGATATGATTGCGGTCCTTGTGAATAGAGTGCATTGCCGTATGGAGACAATTGTTGATTAGAAACTAAAGCAAGTGGCTCTTGATATGTTGATTGTGACACGCGAAGTTGTTGCACATGTTTTTCGTGTTGTTGCAATTAAGAATGAAGTTGATCCATGTTAATTGTGTGTAGATCTTTCACCAACTTGACATCAATGACGAAGCGACTCAATTCTAAGGGTAAAGTATTCAAGAATTTGGTGTTGATTTGAAATTGTGCAATCTTCATGCTGTAGATATTCAATTGAGCAATGCAGCAGATCTCTAATAATAATCATGAAGTGACTCCCTGGGAATATATGTAAACCTGTCACACATATCATAGAACTGACACCCACGTTCCTGTTGGGACAATGAAGTGCCTTGCATCAAAGTACTAATACGCTCCCATAATTCCTTTGCAATCTCATGATGACTCATGAGTTTATAGATATCTAGTTGGAGACCTTCGAGAATGATGTTGGTAGCCTTAACGTCACACTCAACTTGAAGTTGATTTGCCGGTGTCAAATCAGCAAATGTCCGAGGTCGAGTCACACCATCTTTCGTAATCGCGCCCCAATCTAATGGGCCATTCACCACCGAAACAAGGATAAGTCTTCCATTTGGTCTATTCAACATATATAACCTCAAACGACTTTTTCATGAGTCATAGAGCTCTTTGATAAGCATAAGTGGGTGGGTATCGATACCCGAGATGATTGACAAATCTGAAAGAGACGGCATTGATGATTGTGAAGCCATCTTATGTATCACTCCTACTAAGGATTACCTTGTTGATCGAGAAATGAAAGTAAGTAATTGTGTTTGTGAAAAGAGAACGATACGAGATTTTAAAATTCGTGGTAAAACCGAAAAATTAAATTCGCGGGATTTTACAAACCAACGAAAAACCGTAAAAATTCTTGAGTTCTTGTTTGTTGATGTAGATTGTAGGTTAAAAATCCTCTAAGTTTGCCTTGAGTTGAAAGAAACGGGAATTGTAACTTAAATTCTAAAATTCCAAAAAACATTGTAATTTTAAAAAAAATGGTAAGTCTTTTATTCCGGTCTTATGAAACACTTTATCTCGGTTCTATAAGAATTGAGTATCTCGGTTTCAAGAAACAATAGTTTTCCCGATTCTATAACAACTTCGCTATTCCGGTTCTAAGATAATTTTTTATCTCGGTTCTGAACTTCACTATTCTGGTTCTGGAAACTTCATTATTCCGGTTCTGAAAACTACATTATTCTGGTTTTGAGAGCTAGTATTCCTGTTCAGTATCTCGGTTCAGCAGACAAGTATTCCATATCTGAAAGCTACTATTCCGGCTAATCAGGGTTTTTAGTATTCCGGTTCTGAGGCTTCTATTCCGGCTTATCAGGGTTTTAAAGAAAACCGAGATAACGTGAAAACACACGAGCTTCCAAAAGACGAAGTTTTAGGCTTTTCGAGCGAAACGATTTGTACAACACAGTATTAGAACCTCCAAAGAACCATAAAAATGCAAACTTTTTGAAATTTTTCGCCGAAAATTTTAAATCAAGATTTGTACTTGATCAAAAATATTTTTACTAAAAATAAAACCAAACAAGAAATTTTTTGTGTTTTTAGCTTTAAAATAAAAACCAAATCAATACTAGAGGATAGATCTTGATTGGTTTGAAGTTTTAAGCCACGAAAAACAAAAACAAATGGATATGAGCCTATATGATTATAGAGCTCGAAATCCAAAAACAAATAAACAAAAAAACTATAATTTCATGGCTCTTGATACCAATTGTAGTTCCAAGTATATAATGAGGTTAGAAGGTTTTGTAGAGAAAGAAAGTCAGAGAGAGAAATAAGAGAATATGTGTGAAATAATAACCAACCAAAACCTTCTCCATCTAATGAGAGAGTATTTATGCTCAAGACCACAAGATGAGCTTGGGCCTCCGGTCCATGACATGCCATGGACCGGGTTTGCTTAATGTTTTACTAGTAACCAAACTACGAGCTATTAACTATATTGTTGGAGTGACCGAGTTTTCTAACTACGAAAAACGTATTTCCAACAAGTATATTATAATATTGTTTGTATCCGTATGCGCTTATTCACATTTATTCAGTATTAGCACCAAAACTTGGGTTAATGTGTTGGGTTCAGTATTAGCACGAAACTTGGGTTAATGTGTGGTTGAGTATATGTACGTTTGGTAGAAAGAACTTCAGAGATTACAAATGAAACAGATAATAGAATTTCAGCGAAATGAAATTGATTGAGAAATTTACTGAATTTCAATGTTTGATTGCGCCAGACAATTAGAATGAAAATAATCACGAAAATTAATGATTTATCTTTAAAAAACATCTAAATAAAAAATGTTTGTAATGTAACTCAAAATAAATTTTAAAACTTTGAAAAAATAAGACATTTTTTCAAAAAAAATAATTCGTTTTTTCAAATTTTCTATAAAAACAATGAAAATAAAAGCTAACAAATAACACTAGACAACTCTCTCAATTTTACCATCAAATTTCTTTAATTCTGCACTTTTTTTTTCTACCAAACAAAAAAAATAAATCAATTTCTATTTCTTTCACTTAAATTATCTTTTACCAACACACCCTTGAAACATTAGATTACCCCTGATTTGAATAATGTTTGACCTCGCTTACTTGGTTAGGTTTGATTTTAGATGCATTGCAACAGGTCTTATATAATAGAGTAAAATGCAAGTTTGCTCCCTGTGGTTTGCCAAAATTGCAGGTTTGCTCCCTAACTTCCAAAAAGTGCAAGCGGCCTCCCGGGGGACGAAGGTAAGTAGCAACGAACCTCCGTGGAACTAACTCTCGTTAATTTTTTCTAGTTAATTTTGTTTTTTTTCAAGGGTATTTATATCCTTTTACACACCATACATATTACTGTTTATCCTATCCCACCCCACCCACATATATCTTATCCAAAATCCTTAAAAAACAGATCCAAAAACAATTCAATTCACAAAAATAAAGGTTCTGAGCTCTTCAATGGAGTCTTAACAAAAGCAAAAAACAGATCTAGTGAACCCACGTTGCAACTCACTATATCCATATTACCCCACAATCACAAAAATAAAACGATTCACTTCACAGAGAGAAACCCAGATTCATCATCACCATTATCACACTCAGATATGTTCTATCGTGTATCCTTAATCACAATAATAAAAAACGAATAACCATAATCTTCGATTCACAAATTCTTACAGTTAAAGAATTATTCAAATCAAGAAAACAGTAGTGGATATGTTCCTTGTGGCCACGGGAATAGATTCGGTTATTTAAAGTTTGATTGTTGTTATAGAAGGTGTATGGATGTCGACTATCAAGATTCTAGGTGGTTCACTTTTGTTCGGTATTCTTATGTTGGACGTTCTAGGTGGTTGTGATTAAATGGGTTGAGAAGTGTTGATGGGATATTGTTTGTATCAACAAAAAGGTGATAGAATGGTTTGTTCAACTGATTAAAGAAAATCAGTGAATAAAATGTTGGATCTGATAAAGAGGGTGGAGCTATAAATATGATGTTGTGAGAGAGGTTGAAAATCAAATGGGTATAGTAGTGATAGAATGACGTATTGTCATTGTGTTTGAAGCGGATGATATTGAGAAGAGTAATGAAAATACTTTCTTTATTATTGGGGTTATGGTGTTTGTTCAATATTTAGTTTAATACTAAAGCATCAGTAAGTAATACAACTGTTAAAGTGGGTATGGTTTCTTCAGTTTTGGAAGCTTATTCATTAAGTATTTAAAAGATAAGTCCATTGACTCAAATCGGGTATAATCGGGTATAATATATTTAATAAGAGAATTGACAAATGTACCCTCTCAGAAAAATAGTCTCTTAACGAGAGTTAGTTCCAGGGAGGTTCGTTACTACTTACCTTCGTCCTCCAGAAAGCCGTCTGCACTTTTTAAAAGTTGAGAAGCAAACCTGTAATTTTGACAAACCACAAAAAGCAAACTTGCATTTTATTCTATATAATAACTGGAACATTAGAACACAAATGTTCCATCATGTTGATTAGACATTATTACGAGACTCGAGATATGTTTAGTTTGAGCCTTTTGAGGTGACGATTGTCGGGTGCATAAGTAATCCCCCATTTTAGTGAGATACCAATTCTATTGCAAATAGGTTATGGGACGACAACTAAAAAAAGAATTATAACATTTTCCTACATCTTGCACAAATGTATTTTTACCAAATTAATTACAACTCTAATCTTCTTTGTTTATGTACGGAACCAGGAAATAAAATTGTGGGATTAATTTTTTTTCTTAGGGTCCGTTTGGTAAGAGCGTTTCTAAAGCTTTTATAGAGCTGTTATCTTTTTTGTTAAAATAATAATCGAATAGCTCTGTTTGGCATAACATTTTTTTAGAGCTGTTAGGTTTTTATTTTAACCAAATAGTTTTTAAATAAAAATCTGTTCTATACAGCTTTTTACATTATCAAGAGCTGTTAAAAATGTAAATTACTGATATATCCTCCAACTATATTATAATTTATTAAAATATGTCCTTTGAAGTCATTTTACATCCTATCTTTACAGTTAACAACTAATATACCAAACACTTTTATTAAAATTAACAGCTTTTACTTACAAATGATGGATTTATAAGGTTTTAAGGCGTTAAATGTTGGGATTTATCTTATGGATGGAAGGCAATTTGAAATTTTAGTGAGAGACACTTTCAAAAAAAGTCAAAATCGAAGAAAATATACATTAAAATCTCATCGTATGAGACTAGCCGTAGAGAACAAAGAACCCCATAGTTACTTAATTGATCCGTCCCTGTTTATGTATAAGATATGCTCCCTCTACTTTTACGTTATACTATAATTTTGCTATTTCTTTTCTCCAAAAGCATTGAATTAGAACATGTTTGCGTGTACGAAGAACCTTCTAACAGTTCAATGTACTTAAATTGTATATTACTCATATAATGGAAATTGCTTAACACTTGTTACCAATACCAACTTAACGCACCGTCACGCCCACCAACCCACTCACTCATAAAACTTCTGTAATACGTACTTTCTAAATTATTTTCTTTAAAGAAAATGCTAAAAACACATAAAGTTTGCAAAATAATTTTTACACAATAGCTTGTATTAATGACGGATTTTGAACATTTATTTTAAAGGGTCTAATTATTTAATACATACCAAAATAAAAAAAATAAACAATAACTTTGAAACGACATGTATAATATTTACATTACTCGTCACGATTTTAAAATGATATAAACTTTCTCTGGTCTCTACTAAAGTACTAATATCCGCCTTTTTCTGCTATACGTATTTTCTAAATAATTTTCTTAAAAGTACATGTTTTAATTACTCAAGCAATTTCAAATTTCAAGTCTATTTATTGATAAAAACGTTTGCAATACAGTTTAAAAACGTTTGCAATACAGTTTAGTTATTGCTAAGTCACAATATAGAAATACATTGTGTGAAGCAAAGATTGAAGATTAAAACCTTCGACCTAACATTTGTTTTAAAACCTATACGAAAATATTGAAATTGAAAACATTGTTGATAGATCAACACATTCAACACTATCAAATTGTGTGCAAGCATGGTGTTCCGTGTCAATTATTTCTAATAAAGACAGTCGTTTTGCTTCTTAATTTTACCGTTAGCTTCAAAACTCTTTACGAACCAATTTGAATACGAGCATAGTCTATTATCCACAAACCGAATTCAAATTTTCGCATAGATTATCGCTTGCATATGTTCGGATAAAACGGGTACGCAAGAGTTATATTATACGAGTAGATAATTAGATATTCTTAATTATAGATAATGATCTAAACTTTAAAGATAAAGATAAATGATATGCATGATGAGTCGTTAACATGTAGGCTTCGTTAGTTCTAATATGCTCTACGCAGTTTTGTTTTAGCTTCGTAAGCATCATCGAATTCAAAGGCTAACGTCGTAAGCGCAAACTGATGACGTTGTTTTTCATTGATTTGTTTCTTAACCATAACTTTGATCTCGTCGACGTTGTGTGAAAGGGAACACATAATAAATTTTTTCAAGTTGTGTTTAAAAAGTAATTGTGTGTGAAATTTTGAAAATGAAAGGATTACTTTTTGTTGTGTGAAAATTAATTTGATATAAAACGTATTTATAAAAGATAAATAAGGTTTGAATTTTTTTATATACATAAACTAACCATTGGATAGTGAGACCCACACGTTGCAAAATGTGAAAATCTCACCATGCGTGACCAAAAACAAATCACTCACGCGTGAACCTGAACCTATTTATTAATATCACGCGTGATAATTGACTTTTTTTATCACTCGCGATGTTCGAACAGTATTGATAAAAATAACTTTAGGATAAAGAAAAGTCTAATTATATAATTTAAAATCAAATTATATGGTTAGACTACTTAACTTTTATGGGCCATGTTATTATTCTCCCTTTTCTTTAATCAAAGAAGTCTAATAGATAAGTTTAACTAACTTGGTCAAAGTAATTTGAATATATGTGTAAACGAGGCATCCGGAACCCGTGCGTTGCACTAAGGGGCATGTGTTGCTCTTCTTGAGGGCATTATATTTGCTGTTATTGAACAAAATTTCATAACTTAATTTTGTCCTTTTAAATATTTATGTTAAATTTAAATTTTATAGGGTTCTAGCTGTTAATATGAAAATGTACTCTCTCTCTCTCTCTCTCTCTCTCTCTCTCTCTCTCTCTCTCTCTCTCCCTCCTCTCTCTCTCTCTCTCTCTCTCTCTCTCTCTCTCTCTCTCTCTCTCTCTCTCTCTCTCTCTCTCTCTCTCTCTCTCTCTCTCTCTCTCTCCCTCTCTCTCTCTACTTCTCTCCCTCAATCCCTCCCCCTCTCTCTCTCTCCCTCTACCTCTCTCCATTCCTCTGTCCCTCTCCCTCTCTCTATCCCTCTCCCTCTATCTCTCTCCCTATCTCATCTCCCTCTCTCCCTCTCACTCACTCTCTCTCTCTCTCTCCCTCCCTCCTTCCCTCCATCTCCCCATCTCCCTTCCTCCAACTCCATCCATCTCTCTCTCTCCCTATCTCTCTCCCTCTCCCTCCTTCTCTCTCCCTCCCTCTCTCTCTCCCTCCCTCCTTCACCCTCTCCCTTCTCTCGCCATCTCTCTCTCCCTCTCTCTCCCTCCACCCTATCCCTCCCTCCCTCTCCCCCTCCATCCTTATCTCTCTCTCTCTCTCTCTCTCTCTCTCTCTCTCTCTCTCTCTCTCTCTCTCTCTCTCTCTCTCTCTCTCTCTCTCTCTCTCTCTCTCTCTCTCTCTCTCTCTTTCTCTCTCTCTCTCTCTCTCCCTCCCTCTCTCTCTCTCTCTCTCTCTCCCTCCCTTTCTCTCTCTCTCTCTCTCTCTCTCTCTCTCTCTCTCTCTCTCTCTCTCTCTCTCTCTCTCTCTCTCTCTCTCTCTCTCTCTCTCTCTCTCTCTCTCTCTCTGTTGGAAATACGTTTTACGTATTAGGAAGGATCGGTCACTCCAACATTAGTTCGTGTAATAGCTCGTGGTTTAGTCATTTGCATTTACTTAAACGAAGCCCAAAACCGAGCCCATGAAATGTATGGGCCGGCGGCCAAATGTAAGCCCAAGCCCATGACAAGGGCTTGGGTATATAAACCCTCTCCTTTGATGGAGAGGGTGTGGTTTTCATTATTTTACACATAGTTGTTCTTAACTTTCTCTCTCTAGAAGTGTGAAATCCACCATCTTTCTATCTCTTTCTCTCTCTAAAATCATAAGCATAGATTTACAAATCTACAAATGGTATCAGAGCTTGGGATGAAATATAGGTTTGTTTGTGTGATTCGTATGTTCTTATAAGCATTTCGTGGCTTTTTGAGTTCATTTTACCGAATCATCAAAAAAAATTTTTTGTGTTTGTTCGTGATTTCAAGAAGCATAACGTATTCAGTAGGATTGTAGTGTTTTTTGGTGTCTTGATTTTGGTTAAAACACAATCTTTCTTGGATCAAAAGTTCAAAAAGTCCTTGTGTTCTTCTTTCCGAAATTCAAGCAAACACTTCCATCGGAAAGTACAAGTTGTACGTGGGCTTCCATCGCAATAACCTTACCATCGGAAAGGGTTTGGTTCTACATTGCGATCGTTTGGGTTTTATTACTTATTCCGATCTGGTCATTCCGATCGTACTTTGCGATCTGGGATTCCGACGGGTATAAGGAAGTAATTTAAGTCGTTACTCTGCCTAAATTTTGTCAGCTACTTTGCGATCTGAACATTCCGATAGGTCTTTGCGATCTGAACATTCCGATAGGTCTTTACGATCTGAACATTCCGATAGGGCTTTGCGATCTGAGTATTCCGATAGGCATTGCGATCTGAATCGTTCCGATAGGACATTGCGATCTGAATCATTCCGATAAGTCATTGCGATCTCGTGTGTAATTTTGTCTTGGAATTTTTGGTTTATCGAGAACATATTTTAGGGGATTTTAACATTGTTTCTCGATTATAACTCACAACAACACAAAAATACTTAACCTTATTTCATTGTTCGATCAACTTTGTAAATCTTAACTTATCAAAATGGAGTACACATCTCTTACGAACAAGTCCATCCTCTCGGGTACGGATAATCGTCCACCAATGTTGGTGAAGACTATGTATGAGGAATGGGCTTCCCGAATGGAACTTTATATGTTGAACAAGGAGAATGGACATCTAATTTGGGCATCGGTGCTCAATGGACCATTAGATTATGGTACTGTGACGGAAGGTACGACCACTCGTCCTCGCACAACGGGTGAGTTGACTGGAGATATGAAGATTCAAGATAAATGTGATAAGTATGCTACAAACATCATTCTCCAAGCCCTTCCTCCAGATGTCTACAAACTCGTCAGCAAACATAAAGTTGCCAAAGAGTTATGGGATAGAATTCGTGTTCTCATGCAAGGCACCTCGTTAACTAAACAAGAACGAGAGTGTAAGCTTTATGATACTTTTGATAAGTTTGCCTATGTGCCAGGGGAGACTCTCAATGACTACTATCTGAGATTTACCCTATTGTTGAATGAGCTAAATATCTATGGCATGGCAATTCCTACCTTTCAATTGAACACCAAGTATTTGAACACTCTTCCTCCAGAATGGAAAAAATACGTGACGGATGTTAAATTGGCTAAGGACTTGCATAACACCAATGTGGATCAACTTCAAGCTTTTCTTCAACAACACGAATGCCATGTGATCGAGGCTCGGTTGTCTACACCTCAAGTTCATGATCCACTTGCAATGTATGCTTCTCAACAAAACATGGCTTATACTTATCAACAACCATCATACTTGCAGCAGCCACCACCACACATCTATCAGCAACCACAACAACCATCTTATCAACCACCAATGATGCCACAGCAAGAATATCAACAAAGTGTTCATCAACAATCTTTTCCACAGCAACCACATTATCAGACATCACCATCACAAGCCAACACTTCTCCAATGGGCTATACTCCTCAGCAAGGATATTTTCCGATAGAAGCACAATCAGCACAGGCTTTTTACTCTAATGAACTTCCACCAATCCAAGCACCGGTCTTTACTCCAAATGATACGCCAGCTGATGTTCTAAACCATCTCACTGCTTACTTGTCAAAACTTGTTGCTACTAGAGGATTTCCACCAACAAACAATCAGCTCCGCACCTCATCAAATCCTCGACAACAAGCCACTGTTCAAGATGGTCAAGTGACGGTACAACCTATTCAGGGAAGGCAAAATTCATATGGACCTCCTACAAGGACTGGGAACAATCAAGCTGTGAATGCTCAAGCTAGTGGAAATGGGAGTCCTATGGGTCCTAAGAAGGTTGTGACTTGCTACAATTGCCGAGGACAAGGTCATATGGCTAGGGAATGCACTCAGCCGAAAAGGAGAAGGGATGATGCATGGTTTCATGAGAAGATGTATTTGGTTGATGCTCAGTCTAAGGGGAAGATTTTGGATTCAGAGGAGTTAGCATTTCTTGCAGACCCAGGGGCAGCAGATACTGAAGGCATTGCAGTCGTTTCTACTTCTAATGCAGCTTATCAAGCAGACGATCTTGATGCATACGATTCGGATTGTGATGACATTCACTCTGCCCAAGCTGCTCTTGTCGCTAATCTTTCTCACTATGGTTCTGATGTCATCAGTGAGGTACCAACCACATCTAATAATATTGATGATAACCAACATCAAGTTGGGCATGAAAATGACAACCTCGAACAGCATTCGGGAACTAGTAACTCAAATGATGTGGTACCCAATCCTACACATTTGAGTGAACCTCAACCAAATGCTACGACGGGTATGGAATCTTATGCTCAACATGATTTGGTCATGGTGCCTAAACATATTATTGATCAAATTCATATGGCCCTCAGACAATCCGTAGATACGAATTCCACCCTAACTGCTGAGCTTGCGTTGCATAAAGAAAAGGTCAAAGCTTTTGAAATGGTCCCTCAAGCAGAGAAAATAACATGTTCTGAATTTGACCAATTTCGTTTTGAAAAGATTGAACACTTGAAAGAAATAGAATCATTAAAAGCTAATCTTTCCAATGAATTAAAAGAAAAAGAGTCGGTTGTCAATGATTTTCAGAAACTTAAAATGGATTTCGAAACTCTCGAGTCTAAAAAGGTTGAATCGGAAATTAATGCTACCAAACTTCTTAAATTCAAAGAACAACAGCTTTTAAAACAATACGCTTCCACAGAAAAGGTTCATCTTTTAACTAAATCATTTAAAGAATTCGAACTTAAGCGTCTTCAAGATTTACCACCTAATCCTGGTTATGCAAAACAAGCTCAGGAATATATTCCCGGTCTTTATGATATGACCATAATTGGCAAATCGAAAGAAGCACCTTTTGTCCGTAGTACTGAGGAGACACAATCACTTGGGGATGAAACTCATTCTAAAATGCTTTCAAAATTCCATACAATTGATTATGATCAACATAACAAAGATCAATTTTCGAAAAAGACACGCATTCGTTTACAAAAGGAATTAGCAGAATTAACAGTTCTTGTGCCCCAAAGTTTGTCAAATGAAAACCTTCCTAGTATGTCTCCTACACTCGTCAAAAAGGATTTAACGAAGTTAATTCCACCGGTAAGTAAGGCGTCCGTTAACTTAAATACGGTTCACCAACACTTAGCCGATTTTGACAAGGTCATTTTGGAACGTACGACGGCCACGGCCATAACGGAAGGTGAATGGAACTTTGAGCACACTAGAGCTGCGTTTCGAGATGAAATTGTTCCGTTTGTAAAGAATGTTAAAGCTTGTCTTCGTAATATTGATCAAGATTTGTTTTTGGAAATAGAAGAAGTTAGACGTGTTTTCAATGAAATGGAAGATGCTTATGAAAACAGTTTACTTGAAATAGAACGGGTTTCACGCCATAATGATCTGCTTCTGAATCAAGTGATGTCTCATGATATAGTTTCTGTCTGTGTGAATACAACTGTTGATAATGATTCTATTGTGCATAATGTTGAATCTGTGGATAATGTGGTAGATAGTACTTGTCACGAATCTGACGCTGAATTTTTAAAGCTTCAAGATTCATATTCTTCGCTTTCAAAACGTTTTGATGAGATTCAAACACATTGTATTTCGCTTGAATGCAAGCAACAATTTATTCAAGAAATTTTTGAAACGTCATTCGAAGGTGTTAATATCGATGATGCAAATTTTGAAAAGAATTTTAGATTGAATTTACAATCAAAACAGCGTCAGCCAAGTGACAAGGTTGCTCAATCTTTGCCGATAGACATAGAGAAATCTAAGGAGCTTAACTGTGTGAACGTACTTGAGGCCGCTGAGAGTTTTAGACTTGATCTAGACAATCAAGTTTCCAAGATTTTGTCTAAAGTTGATAACTTAAAACAGAAAAATACACGACTCTTCGATTCAGTACAGCCCGCATGTGTTGATACCACTGCACAGAATCAATCATTGATTGAACAATTGAATCGAAAGTCGATGGAAATATCTGATTTGAGGGAACAAATTTGTGATAAGAACCTGGTCTTGGCTGAGTTAAAGGAAACACTTCGTACTCTCAAAGGTAAGAATGTTGTGGATAACGCAGCCACTATCTCAGCATCGTCCTTTAGTGCAATCAAAAGAACCCTTATTGCCGTCACACCACTTAACAAGGGCCCTAGGACTAAACCATCTCAAACTTTGGTCACTAAAGATAAGGCGGAATCAAAACCAGCTTCTAATATTCACGTGTTGCCTTCTATAGGAGTAAGCACCACTACTAAGGCTCAAAGATCTAAGCTTAAAAGAAACAAGAAGAATGATAGGATCTTGCCCCCATCTAGTAGTCAAGTGAAGAAGAAAGTAGAAGCCCATCCTAGGAATATTATTTCTGTTTTGAATAAAAAGAATCATGTAGCTAAACCTAAAGGCTCTGCGGTTGTGCAGCGTTCTAAGCCTACTGTGAATTCTAATTTAAAATGTTGGAATTGCAATGAATGTATGTTTTCTAGTCATCATGATTCTTGCCTTATTGACCATGTGAATGAGATGCAGGCCCGGAAAAATGGATTAGAATGGAGACCGACTGGGAAAGTGTTAACCCAAGTTGGCTGGATGTGGCGCCCCACTGGTAGAACTTTCACTATAGTAGGAAATATGTGCCCTTTAACTAGGATCACTCCCACTGAAGTGAAGAAAGCGTGCCCTTTAACTAGGAGTACAAAGGCTACCAAAACACAAGCGTGTCCTTTAACTAGGAACACCGACACTACTGTAGGAACCAAGTGCCCTTTAAATAGGTCTACTCCCACTGTAGTGCCCGCTAATAATCCAAAACCTAAGAAAATTGGAACAGTAAAACCTGTTAGTGCTAAAACTATCATTAGAAAACGCAGGAAATCTAAGGGTCTCAAAAATGTTAGCAATTCTGATAATTCTATATCTGTATCTGCTAACACTCAGGAACCAATAGTTTCCAATGCATTGTCTACTGTCGTTGTTGAAAACAGGTGGTCCAAATTGTTCTCTGGTATTTGGACTCTGGTTGCTCCAAGCATATGACCAGAGATCGCTCTCAGCTCAGAAATTTCGTCAGCAAGTTTCTTGGTACGGTTCGATTTGGGAATGATCATATTGCAAAGATAATGGGTTATGGTGAATATCATATTGGGAATGTTATAATTTCAAGAGTGTATTACGTGGAAGGTCTTGGTCACAACTTATTTTCTGTGGGACAATTTTGTGATGCAAACCTAGAAGTTGCTTTTCGAGAGCATACCTGCTTCATTCGTAATTTGGAAGGGGTTGATCTATTGAAAGGTACTCGAGGGAATAATTTGTATACTTTGTCTCTACAAGACATGATGGCCGCTTCTCCCGTATGTCTTCTCTCCAAAGCATCGAAGACTAAGTCATGGTTATGGCATCGACGGTTATCTCATCTTAACTTTGACGCTATTAATCACTTGGCGAAAAACGAACTTGTTCGTGGTCTTCCTAAACTATCATTTCACAAGGATCATTTGTGTTCCGCGTGTACAATGGGGAAAAGCACTAAGAAGTCTTACAAACCCAAGACTGAAGACACCAACCAAGAGAAACTTTATCTTTTGCATATGGATCTTTGTGGGCCAATGCGTGTTGAAAGTCTTAGTGGCAAAAAGTACATCCTCGTTATTGTGGATGATTACTCTCGGTTTACATGGGTGAAATTTCTTAAAGAAAAAAATGAGGCACCTAAATTCATCATCAGATTTCTCAAGATGATTCAAGTGCGTCTCAACACTACTGTCCGACGCATTCGTACAGATAATGGAACCGAATTTGTGAATCAAATCTTGCGTGATTATTATGAAGAAGTTGGCATCTCTCATGAAACATCCGTTGCACGCACTCCACAACAAAACGGTGTCGTTGAAAGGCGAAATCGCACACTTATGGAAGCTGCTCGAACGATGTTAATTTACGCAAAGGCTCCATTGTTTTTATGGGCAGAAGCAGTATCTACAGCAGTGTACACCCAAAACCGGTCACTAATTCGTAAACGCCATGGTAAAACACCTTATGAGCTTCTCCATGGAAAAGTACCAGATTTATCATATCTTCATGTATTTGGTTCTCTTTGCTATCCAAACAATGATGGTGACAATTTGGGAAAACTTCAACCAAAGGCTGATATTGGTATTTTCATTGGTTACGCACCCGCAAAGAAGGCATACCGAATCTACAACCGTAACTCTCGCAAGATCATTGAAACTATGAATGTTGATTTTGATGAGCTGACAGCAATGGCTTCTGAGCAAAGCAGCTCTGAACCCGCACTTCATGAAATGGGACCCAGTAATATCAGTTCTGGTCTTGTCCCAAACAACCCTACTTCATCATCATTTATACCACCTACCAGGAATGAATGGGATAAGTTGTTTCAACCGTTCTTTGATGAATTCTTTACTCCTCCAAGTATTGTTGCTCCAGAACCTGAGGTAATAGCTCCGGTAACCGAAGTTGTCGCTCCAGCAACCGAAGCACAATCAGACACATCTGCACCAACAATTGGTCAAGATATACCAACAACGAGTAATTCTCAACCAACACAAGTAACAACTACCCATGTCATGCCTATTGATGATGAAGAGGATGACGATGATCACGATTTGGAATTCGCTCAAATGCGTGAACTTCCATTCTTTGGTGTATCTATTCCCGACCCTAATCAAGCCGGGTCGTCCACCTCAGAGGAAGTTCCTTCTACAGTTTACTCCAATCCACGGATTCGTGAACATGACAGCAAGTGGACAAAGGATCATCCTATAGATTCTATTATTGGTGACCCTAATCGTCCAGTATCCACACGAAGTCAGTTACAAGAAAGTGCATTGTTTTGTCACTTTGATGCTTTTCTCACTGAAGTTGAACCTAAGACATGGCAACAAGCTTTTACTCAATCCTGTTGGATAGAAGCTATGCAAGAAGAACTTAACGAATTCATACGTCTTGATGTTTGGGAACTTGTCCCATGCCCGGATCAAGTGCAGTTACTCACTTTGAAATGGGTTTACAAGGTGAAACTCGATGAGTTAGGCGGGATATTGAAGAACAAAGCTCGTCTAGTAGCTCGTGGATACAAGCAATTATTGGGCATCGACTTTATGGAATCCTTTGCACCTGTTGCCCGTTTGGAAGCTATTAGACTATTCCTCGCTTATGCAGCCCATATGAATATGGTCGTCTATCAGATGGATGTGAAGACGGCATTTCTTAATGGTGAACTCAAGGAAGAGGTCTATGTTCAACAACCGGATGGTTTTGTGAATCCTAATTATCCTAATCATGTGTACAAGCTTAAGAAGGCTCTCTATGGGTTGAAGCAAGCTCCTCGTGCATGGTATGATCTATTGTCACAATTCCTCATTACGCAAGGCTTCGCTAAAGGCAAGGTGGATCCCACGCTGTTCATTCAGAAACGAGGTAAAGATATGATTATGGTACAAATATATGTTGATGATATTATATTTGCAGCCTCGACCCAAACCTTATCGGATGAGTTTGGGACACTCATGTCTTCCAAGTTTAAGATGTCAATGATGGGCAAGGTATCATTCTTCTTAGGTCTTCAGATATCTCAGAGTCCCAGAGGCATTTTTATCAATCAATCCAAGTATGCCCTTGAATCGCTTAAGAAATATAAGATGGAATCTTGCGACCCCGTGGATACTCCAATGGTGGAACGAACTAAGCTTGATGCAGATCCACATGGAGTTGCTGTTGATCCGACACTTTATCGTGGAATGATCGGTACTCTTCTGTATATCACAGCCAGTCGACCTGATCTTCAGTTTGCTATATGTATGTGTGCCAGGTATCAAACTAGGCCTACTGAGTTACACTTAGCTACTGTTAAAAGGATCTTTCGATATCTTAAAGGAACCATTAATCGGGGACTTTGGTATTCGAAGGACTCTTCTATTGCACTAATGGCATATGCAGATGCGGATCACGCGGGTTGTCAAGATACACGACGTAGCACGAGTGGAACTTTGCAACTACTAGGAGATCGACTAATCAGTTGGGCATCGAAAAGGCAGAAAAGCGCTGCAATTTCAAGTACGGAAGCAGAATACATAGCTATGTCCGGTTGCTGTGCTCAAATTCTTTGGATGAGATCGCAATTAACCGACTATGGTCTAGGTTTCAACAAGATTCCGATGTACTGTGACAACAAGAGTGCAATTGCCTTATGCTGCAACAACGTTCAATTCTCCCGGTCGAAGCATATTGACATTCGCTACCACTTCATCAAGGAGCAAGTGGAAAATGGAGTAATAGAGCTTTACTTTGTCCGATCCGAGTATCAATTGGCGGATATTTTCACGAAGGCTTTAGATCGCGCTCGAATTGAGTTTTTGGCCGACAAGCTAGGAATGAGAACCTTCTCGCCTGAGACTCTTAAGGAACTAGCAGATGAAGCGAAAGAATAGTCTTGGTAAAACTATTCTCCGTATCCTTGGTGATCATCTGTATATATTGTTTATATTTTTATCCACAAAAGCAAAATACAAAAATATAAAACCATATAAAAACCATAAAAATTGAAAAATATAGAAAAATCCAAAAATATTTTTACTTTATTTTTTAAAGGCATGTCTTTTGGTACGATAATATTTACGGCCTTAGAAATGTTGATTAATATCGACACGGCGCCATAAATAGAGTTCGTACAAAAGTTGTAAATATTTCATAAAACATGCCCAAATGGCTTGTAGTTATTTCTGACTGCAACCCGGTTTTCACATTAAAGCCAAGTATTTTCTTATGAAAGCTTTGGCTCACAACGGGAATTAATTTTCTCGGGCAAGGTTTACTTTAAAACCTTGTAAGGGATCAAGTTTACTTTATAACTTGGTCTAACACAAATCTATGTACGCCTCAGTGCATTTATTTGTTAAAAACAAGAGAAGTCTTGTTTTTATGAAGCTATCATCTCTACAACCATGCTATCTACAATTGGTAACTACATACTCGACGATGCGACTACTCAACCGACGACTACAGCTCTTTCAATAGAACACGGGTCAACAATTGAGGGGGAGCAATTGTCAAGCATTCAGAATCTTCGATGCCGAACGTGCCAAGTTCACAAGTTGGTGTCAAGACAACAATACCAATCGTACATGTGGTGTCAAGAGATGACTTCAGACGTGACGAGGCGACCAACATATGCTGACAAGAACCATTTGATCTTATCATATGATGTTCTCATCTATCAGGTCCAACCTTGTCAATTCTTTTTAATATGGTGAATATGTGATCATGTTACAAATCGATATCATATCTGATACATTTGGTATCATGAAGATAAAACGGACTTGCATTTTTCTTCCCAAAACCTTTGTTAAAACATCATTAAATCAATTGATATTAAAAAACATCGATTGGGTTAATATTTTTAATATGGGGGAGAAAATGTGATTTAATATGGGATATTATCACAAATGGTTTGACTTAATATGCTGGCTCATCCCGACATGTGCGAAATGTTTTCGAATATCGTGGCATATGGTTAAGGGGGAGCAAAAACGGATTTGCTATATCAAAATGGATTTTCATGGTGACATATACTTACCCCAAAAACCCATTTATTTCACGACGATGAAGATTGTGGTGACATAAGGATGGTAGGATAGGTTAAGTCCTATGATTCTTCTAGAACCGGAGGAATCTTCCCAAGGACATTCCATAGCTAGAAATAGTAGTCCTTAGGAAAGATGGAGAAAGATTGTGAACGTAGCTGAATACCGACCAAGTACTTAAGTTAGCACTGGAACAATCACAACAAGGTGCTAGTTATGACGTATTGGTAAGCATTGAAGGGGTTGAAGAATGAAAAAGAATTGTAAAGATAAAGGGTGTAAAGAAAGAAGCCCTCCTTACAACTTTAGGCAGAAACCCGGGTCAATACATATGCTATTGAGATCATTTTTAATGATGCTTGATATTGAAGATAAGACATCATGGACCCAGTGATGCAATGCACAAACCCATCCCAGCTAACTCAGATATCTCTCAAAAGGTATTTGTTTTAATCACAACGGAGACAACACATTATCTATTGATTTATTCACTCCGAATAAATTGGTATTGAAAAGGTGACACTCCTCTCCAGCCTCCGATCACTAAAAATCCAAAATGCACGATCGAGTCTAGAGCCATTTGAGATCATCAAATATCTCATTAGGACACACTTCCATATTTCCTTGCTTCTTCACAACAACTGTGAAAAGTAAGAAAGATTTTAAGAGTCCTACGCAAAATCTTCATGATCTTGCCTGAACATCCGAGTAATACGAAAGTATTTACAATGAAGATGGAAATTCTTCTTGAGCGAACATCAAAAAGCTCATGGTAGGTGACTTGTGCGATTCTTTATGAATCAAACTTGTGACAACTGGAAAGCAACAGCTGTTTAATTCTTAACTGAATTTAAACACGTTCCAGGCCTCTACGCAATATCTTAGTGATCTTGCCAGAACACTCAGAGTGATAACTTAGTGTTCACAGTGATGAGTGGAAATCCTTCTAGTGTTAACCTCAAACAGCACTTGGTAGGTAACTTGCAAGATTCTATACGAATCAAGCTCGTGACAACTGGAAAGCAACGATGGTGCGGTTCTTAATTGAATTTCACTTGTTCCAGGAACATGAATTGACGGCTTCAAATCATGCGGATATTATTATCCAAATGATTCACTCTTTATGTTCGCAGTCAGCTTTGGACGGTCGAATAAAGAGAAACGGGTTTACCCGCGAAATCCTGTCAGGAAGTTACTTAATTGAAACTATCCGTCACGGGTACGATATCTAATATCGTCCAACGGTCTTCACCGACCGGAGGTAAAATGCTACCGAACTGGAATGAAATGTTCAAAGCCATTTCGTTCGTGTCTACTTATGTTGCGGCATTTGAAGACGGTGGCGTTGCGGGATCCAAGAAGAAGTCGTCCCCGCATGCTTATACATTATGCACTCAATATCTCATTTAATTCAAGAAAGCCTAAAAATTAAGTCTTCCGCTGTATCAAACTCTGAAGCTTTCAAGAATTACTAAGGTATAAGTATGTGGGACATGGTGTCACGAAGAGGCGAAGATCACAAGTGATGGACGCACAAGATCAAGGCAAGAAATTAATGCTCAAGACTGATATCAAAGATCACATCAGCATGTTCACCCAGAAAAGAAAGAGAAAAAGAAAGACGAAGACTACGAGCTCAAGACAAGCATAGTATGCTAGGTTTATTTTACTATTGTAACTTGGGTAACGCCCTTGTTTGGAGTGACCTCCCTTAGGGGGAGATTGTTGGAAATAACGTTTTACGTATTAGGAAGGATCGGTCACTCCAACATTAGTTCGTGTAATAGCTCGTGGTTTAGTCATTTGCATTTACTTAAACGAAGCCCAAAACCGAGCCCATGAAATGTATGGGCCGGCGGCCAAATGTAAGCCCAAGCCCATGACAAGGGCTTGGGTATATAAACCCTCTCCTTTGATGGAGAGGGTGTGGTTTTTCATTATTTTAC
>JANFOE010002139.1:0-292817 GCA_025667525.1 Glebionis coronaria
CAGACGCTGAAAGTTGGACGTTTGTTTGTTCTAGGCTGGCACAGTTGGAGGAAGGACACAACTTGCATCACAATCAGTATGCTTGAACCTACCCAGGAATCAAGGGCGTGTACATAGAATTACCAGGATGAAACGCTCAATCACTAGGAAAGATAGTTGATGGTACGGTGTTGGCTGGTGAACCGTCGTTGATGTCTGCCATATCAGCCAGGCAGTTGGTTAAAATCCATATGAAATACAACATATCAAGCAGATACATGTCAGCAATTGAATATAGGTGTAAAAAGGTTTTAAAATTTTCTTATGTATCGTATATGAGTTAATCTTAGACTTGGTTTGTTACAGGCTGCATAAAATGTCCGCGCAGGTATATATAAAATCTATAGTTTCACGCTTTGATATATTCCCAACAAATGTTTACTTATATGCTATATGTGTAGTGGCTTCGTGTTCTATCATCTTTAAGAGCGAAGTTCAAAACACGAGAAATACCATTCCGATCCCACAGTATGTATAACAACTGAACCTGACCCAAACTTAAAAGAAACACCCAAGTATACGTAGCTTAAATGATATCATACTGAGATGAAGTAGAACCATCAGCATTACTAAACCTATCCATGAAAAAACCCATGATGCAACACCATCCATCAATGCAACAAATATAAAAGGCTGTCAATTTTCTAACAACATCAGAAGCTGAATCATAATCAGTCAAACCCGAACCAAAATACTAACAATATTTCTTTGAGATCCCCTAATCGTGAATTTTTAGATTGATAACCCATAATATCTTTTTATTACAGATTCGTTTGTTAGATCTTTGTTTTTAAATTATCATCAGTTATGAGCTGATTTCATGTGTTATATATAAATTAAATGCGTGATATAAATATGCTTTATAAGATTTTATGATTGTGTTGAATAATGACTGCTAACCCAAACACTCCCTTAGAAATAAAATTTCAGTTTGGGTCCATTTTATGATATATGGTTGTTTTGCATTTGAATACAGGTGGATTGAACTTTATGGCTTCAAATATTAGTCGAGCAAGGCAATTTTGAGTAAGTGATACTAAGTTTGGTACGGCGTACTGAGAGTTATGCATAACAGGTAAAACAAAATCTTACTTCATATTTTTCTAGATATACTCATTATTCAAATTGATTCAGTATTGATTCCTTTTGGATACCACTGTGAGCACATACGTCAAACTGACGTTGATACATCCTTGCCTCACATTACATGTGGTCCTTATGGATGCTGAAAGTCTGAAACATCCTCGCCTCACCTTAAATGTTTGTCTGATGGTGGTAAAAGTGACCAGCCTGATCAGTCCGATGACGATGAAACAGCCTCTATATACTTCTGAAATTACAACATTGTGTGAGATCAAGTATCGGGAACAAATCATTGCACTTCGCTGCTACATGTGATATTCTGCTTATACCTTTGGTGCAGTTCGTTCGTCTGGATCACATCTCACATGCACAAAGGGTATATCTAATATGCACCAGAATGGTTCCAACATCAATGACCTCACGACATCTAGATTGAGATGGAATGGGCAGAACACTACCACAAGCTTAAGCGCAGGTTTTGGATTTTGGTTTATTGCTCTTCTATTTTTATATAGTTTCTCACTATTAATAATTTATATGTTTGTAGCTGGTTGCTTCGGTAGAGAGCTATGCAACAGGAATTGAAAAAGGTGGAAATGGAAATGTGGATGATGTTAAAGTGGATATTGTCATTTGTAGTGGTCATTCGAGCCATGACACGCTCTAGAAAAGAAATTGCGGTAGGTGCATTTGTAACACCCCCAAATTTATACAACTCAGTACAGCGGAAGACTAGTTGGTGTTACGGGATAGCACATTACTCACATCATAGACAACGCATAAAAATCGCGTCGTTTAATAATAAATCATTTCCATTCATAAACATCAAAGTTACATCGGTCCCAAGTCATTATATTTCATACAAAGTTTTACAAATCATTTTGAATGGAAAAATATTGTTTAAGTGCGGGCCATGAATTCTTGTCGTCTTCCCGAGAATTACCTTCAAGTACCTGAGATAAAACATGTTAAAAGAAAAGGTCAGCGATAACGCCGAGTGAATTCATAGAGTTTAATAAAATCCATCAATATAATATCAGTATAATATTATTACTGAAAATCATTTTGTACAAATCATTTTAATAGGCCATAAAATAGCCAAAGTCATTTTATACAAATCCTTATCGAAAATCATAATATAGGCATTCGCCTTAAAAATAATTATACGAATCATTGTCGTTAAAAACACCATACAATACGTTTTGCAACGTTGTATAAATTAAATAAAAACCGTTATATGAATATGGTTATAAAAAGCCTTAAAAATCATTATACGAGCCAATGTCGTAAAACGTCATACAATACGTCTTACGACGTTGTATGAAAATAAAAACCGTTATATGAGTATGGTTATGAAAACCAAAACACAAACATAATTTCAATAGTATGACCCTGTATTGCTAGTCAGGCAATACATCGTAATTCGAAGCGTCTAATAGTATTTAGTTAGTTTTGGATTATTATAAGCCGCATGACATTGTTACCTTACTAAACCAACAACGGGTAGCTAACCCGATACTCAATTTGCCCATCTAAAGTAGTGTGTCGTCACAAAGGTCACGCTATGGAATCTTCTCATACATAAGTTCGCTTAACAATCAATGTGGCACGACGGGGATCAACCGTCAAGGCGCGAACTGGGGTGATCGTCCCCAAATAGTACTATTAAATGCATAAGCGTCTACCAATACCGGTAGTTTACAATTCATGCTAATGGGACTTTTAGTGACATAACCTAACTTTAATAATCTATTTAAGTTCATCTATCGGGTCCTTTAATCATTTATCGGGTCATTCAATCATTCGGGTCCAAATCAATAAACAAACAATCGGGACAAATGGTGTCCTATTTTATAAAAACTAACATGTTACCTCCCTCGCGGGTTTATAAAACATTTATAAAACATTTAAAAGAGTGCGAGGCTATGAACTCACGTTGATATGGGAAGGTGGGTTATCGGCAGTTCGGACGTTACGGTACGTGCTTCAATCACGAAAACCTAGACAAATAATACTCGGTCTTAGACTCATGTCCAATGACTTTATAAAAATAGAAATTATGTATACATATGATGATTATATATATATGATGATCAAGTGGGTTTACATATCCTCATTTACTCAATTTTTGTGTTATGTGTCGATAACTTTTATACTAGTTTTCTCGTTTTACCTATTTACGTGTTTTAAGTCCAATGAACTTATTATAAGTTCTTTAACTTGTTTTAATCCCTTTTATACCTATATTATCAGTATGTATACTTTCCATGTTGGGCCCAAATGGGTTAAGCCCAATAAGTTCTTTTTACAAGTTTTTATCTTATTTAGTCCAATTATTAGTCCAATATGCTTAATAGCTCGTAAATGTCCGTATTTCTTATAGTTCGGGTTTTATCGATTTTTACTTGTATTAGATACTTATATATCAGTATATGACTTTTATAAACTTTACATTAGACGGGTTTGGTCGTCTAAGTTTTTATTTGGCGAAAAACGTTAATTTTAAGGTATTAGCCGAAAAAGTCGTAAAAATCATGTTTATAGTTTTATAACTTATAAAACTTAACAAGTTACCATTTTTATAATTTATACACTTATTCCACCTTTTACATATTTATATAAATAGAATCTATAAGTTAGTGGGTTTTAATTTATATTTTATACTATTGAAATTTTGAGTGCTTATATAATAGTATTATTCTTTAATTTCCAAAATCTGATTTTTATCTTCACTTTCACCAAAACTGCCATATCTAGAGTTCTATATGGAGATAGAAGCTCAAATTTTTATCACATAAACTAAATGATATGTGCTACATTTAACTCTTCTATAATACTGTTGAATCATCCTCTAAGTATTTTCTAAAAATCGTCCAAAACAGTGAACTCAGATTTGTACCTTAAACTTGTTTTGATCATATCTCACTCATTACAATGATTCCATTGCATGGCCAACTCTCACATGTGTACAAGACATATAGCTTACTGTAAATGGATTCTACTTCATCATTTTATCAGTCCATGACCTGTTTCTTTACTGTTTTATACAGCCAACAAATTTAACCAAGATTTTAACCTTGTTTTTTATGGTTTTTCACCTTTTTAATCATGTTTATCAACAACAAATCCCCACATAACATTTTTATCATCATATAATCATCATATACATATACAATAGGAAATAAAATACATATTTACATAATCAAAATAACAAGAAGATGAAGAGGACAATCTTTATACCACCATGTTGATGTAGGTAATGATTTGGACATGGTTTTTGATGGAGAAACTTATGCATAGCCAACACCATCTTCAAGAACACCATTCTTCATGAATACCTTATGGAAAATCAGCCCTACTACTCTATGAAAACTCCTCCTTGGATGTTATAAGTACCACCAATCAATAGGGTTTTAAAGTGGCTTCAACATATGTGTAAATAACACATGATTTTATGGTGGAATCAAGATCAAATTGGGTGTTTTTGGGGAGAAATGGGACGGCACAATGGAGGAGGAAGAGAGTGTTTGAAGTGGTTTTGCATGTGTGAAATGATGTGTGTGAGTGTTGCTAATGGTTTTGAGGAGTATTGGCTTATTTTGTAAGCTACAAGTTAACATGTGTTAACTTGTTTATGAGGTTGTGACACCTCATGGTTTAACTAGCTTCTATGGCCGGTTTTGATGAGGGTGGGACAAGTGTCCCACTTGTCTCATCCCCATTTATTTACGGGTACTCCTCGATTCTAGTTTCCTCGATTTGCGTGCCCTCGGGTCGTTTTACGAAAGACGTTTTTATAAATTATGAATCACCGTCACAAAACGAATCCAATAAAAATTGTCTCATCAAAAACGGAGTTCGAAAACGTAAATACGTAATCCTAAGGTTTCCGGTTTAGTCGTAAAGGACGTTAAAATAAAATCGTAAGTCCTAATCTCTTCTCGTAAATTTGTGAGTTTATGAACTAACACAAATTTAAAACTCCAAAATAATATTCACGGATAAATTTATTTTCTGAAATGTCGGACTGTCACCAAAGACGGTGTATGTAAACGTAAGCACGTAACGTTGAATCCTCCGGTTTAGACGTAGTCGATGCTACTCCAAGACGTAAGTCCAAATTTCTTCCCAAAAATATGTGAGTTCATATTGTAACATTAAAATAATATTTTCAAATAAATATTGAGAATAAAATATCAATCATAAATTGACGGATTGTCACAACATTTACCCCTAAACAGGATCTTTGTCCTCAAAGATCATCTTACCTTACTACTCGCTTCTTATAGAGTTAAAGCCATGTGGGTATTTCCTCCACATTCGGTCTTTTCTCATAAGTGTAATCCATTATAATACGCGAGTTTCATCAAACATAACTACGGGAATAACATCAGGCTTAATGTTGACTTACATTCTCTATCCATGAGGTTCACGGGTTTTTGATGAATGCAACTTTTCGCCGATCTAAGCTCTACTAAGAATAATCAGATTCTCACTTGATAGATATTCCATCAAGTTCGATATACGAAACATAATTCACGCAGTCTTTAAAGTCCTAGGGTAGATCCAGCTTATATGCCTTTCAAACCAATCTTTTTACATCATCTCTATGGTCCCATACAACGGGGACTTATATCCCATGATTTGTCAGATCATGAATTCATTTTCCAAGTTTAAAAATTGTGGCATAACTTCGCTACCCATTTGGCACTTCAAGATCTACTTTTCATATTCACATATCCTCTTGCCCACTATCGGCAGTCAATAATCAGATCCTAATTTCAACAATCTTTTCAGATCTCGCGGGTCGGGTATTTTGCAAGGTTAGGTTCGCCATCATAGGAGACCTTAAACCCTAAAGAACTGTCCAACTCACTGTGGGTGTATGTCGGGTGTCTTTATCTCAAATCCTTCTTACAGATGTTCTAAGATTTAGATCCTAACAAGATTAGATCTCGATCCTAATACGATAATTATCAATGATAATCCTTCCAAAGGAAAACGATTATACGGTCTATTACCAAAGGTCAATCATTCAAACATAAAACAACACTTATATTACTTTGTATCATTACTTTACCTCGTCCCTTCGATTTGGGGTGGTATATAGTACTCTCATCAAGGTTCGTTCTCAATGATTTCTGAGCAAATCTCTAGAAATTCGATGCAAAGCGAGGATCTTGATAAACATTTTTTATACAAGCACACTATGTTTACATAACTCTTTTGCATTTATCATTAACGGGAATGATATTAGCAGATTTGGTCAGTCTGTCGACGATGACCCAAATCGAATCAAATTCAGATGATGACCTTTGCAATAGCTAGACGTTTACTAATGTATGAGGCGATGTCTGCCTTCATAATTTGCCATTAGTACAACTTCTTCAGACAAAGATACTTTTAGTCGAAAATGACATACATATAATACTTATACTTACAAATTCCAACATAACTATATCTCACAATCTCCATATTTAGGCAACCACAAGTGGCCTTTAAAACATTTAACGCTATCAGCTTCTCAAACTTAATGATTCATATTAGTCACGAATCCCTTTTTATTATCTATATTATCCTTTTTACAATCATTGTTTTATTTTTATATCGTTCGGCAATTTATTTTGCACCTTCATTATTAAGGAACATGTCCTAACTGGTTCTTTATCTTTTCTACATAATGCGTTGGTATCTATATTCATTTCTCATGATGATATAGTTATCATGTCCACAATTCACTCAGATATTCTTTCTATATTATGCGTCAGTAATTACGTTCACTTTCCTGATGAAATAAATATCACAATCGTATTTATTCAAAATTCTTTCTTCATATCTTCTATGTTTTAGTTTCTTCTCAACTATCATTTTTATCCGTTTTACTCCATCCGACGTTTAAAGCGTCGATAATTATTACAACTAATTAAATAATAATTATTAAAATTTTATGAAACGTAAACGTAAAAATTTTAAATTTCTTAGTTCGACCAATTATATAAAATGTTCAAAAATAATTTGAATTTAATTAACAAGATTTTTGTTGATTTATCGAAAAATAATTAAAATAATTAATAAGATTCAAAAATGTTCGAGAAATCTTTGGTTATACTTTGGTCAAAATTTTCTTATTTGAAAAGCAAAAATTGTCGTTTCAAATTTCAAATCATGGTTCCAATGGTTTCCTCAATCCCTTTTAGGTTATCTTGAGGTATACACAAACATTTACCCCTAAACAGAAGTTTAGTTAAATGGTTTGTGTATAAGGGATAATCCCTTTAAAAATCCTTTGTTAAAACATTTGTCAAAACATATTTCCATTTCTTTTTGGTAAAATCCAAAGTCTTAAAAGGGCTCTTAATTTTTGAAGAGTCTATATGCATACATCTTACCATTATTAATCCAACGGTCATTTTATGTAAAGGATTAAGTTCTTAATCGCATGTTAAATATTTAAGGTATAGGTTTTCATTGTTTAGCCAATTCAGGGCAATCTATAAATAATTATTAACTCATTATTATTCGTATTAACAAACAAATAGTCCTTAATGATCACGAGCATGAATTTATCAATTTTACAGCCTACACACGTGATTCACCAAATTTATGAATGCTACATGTATGTTGGTCAATCCAAACGACATCACGTGAAACTCATAATATTCATTACAAGTACCGGATGTAGTGATTGGAATAAATAATCTTCATCGTAGATTCGAAGTTGATGATAACCATGCCACGGATCAAATCTTAAAAACCTTGTAAATGATCGAACAAATCTTCCATTTCGAGTTATGGATATCGTTTTCGATTGTCAATTTACTCAGTCACGGTAATCTATAAATATAAGGAAAGATAACACCATAGCTCTTCAGGATGACCGGCTTGGTATAATAAAATCTTTCTCCGACAACTCTCTATTGTACGGTAATTCCTTAAATTCAGATGGTGCTGACGTACAGTGCACAAGCCACAGGTGCAGCACCGGGAATATAGTCAATACCAATTTCAACTTGCCTAAATGGCAAAAGTCTAGGTAATTAACCAACAATTACTTCCTAAAGTTTCAGATAACATAAACATCTTTTAATAAATTCATATTAACTTCTTCTAGATTACAATATCTATAACTATTTCACAATCATTCACGGTATAGTTTCAAATCTAAATACAGGATAAAATCATCCATCAAGAATTATTTAGATCATTTTTGATAATCAACATCTTATCATTTAGGGGAATTCTACTCGAGTTTCCATTAATTAAGACAATGTCGTCATGTCATACTCAATCAATCCATTCTACTGGCATTACCAACTTTCCAGTTTTATTGCCGTCGATAAGATGTGAACTTCTCAAAAGTCTAATAATAACTCACAATCCTTCACAAATTCAAGGATATTAGGAGACATAACTAACCTTAAAAGAGTAAGGTCAACACATAATCTATGCGAGAGAATTTCAAATCAGATACAGACGAAAACATTTAAGGAATACGAATATCCCATGTTTTCATAATTTGAGTACGCATTCGAAAGCTCCTCGGATCGTTACCCAGGTCATTAAAATGAAGTCAAATCAAAAGAAATGATAAGGACGTCGATACATCCAGTCGGGTATCAACACTCGGTAATCAAATACTTTTCCTAAGAATCTCACTACGGGAGAATTGGACAAGAACGAATTGTCAATTGTCAAATAAGACAATTTCCACAGATGAGTAAATTCGACTCAGAAGAATAGATGCTACAGGCACATATGTAGGTGTCCCTAACATTATGTCCTTATTTTTCACTTCTTGCAGATCTCATAAATTTTAATCTTTCACAATCTTCAAAGAAATTTAGCGTTTATTAATCAGTTTTATGGTGACTACTAATCAGTCTTGCATAGTCCATTCCAAATTGTATGTAGGCGCGCAACTATATACAATTTCAAGATTAACGATGCAATACTCAGTTCGTCAAAATTTTATCATCATGTTTATAATAAAAACATTTTCATGCTTAATTCTTAAATAAGAATCAAAAATACATTTACAAAGATTTTCTTTATTATGAAAACAATTAAGTTTTTCCAAGGTGTTTTCTAAACAGCCTCATTTCGTTAACAATCACTTATAAATCTCCCTTTGAATAATCCTTATAGTGACGAAAATTAATTTTTCTCAAAGGATACCGTTTTAACTTTATAAAAACAATGTGTGATCTGCAAAAGAGTGATGAAGAGTTGTTCATCAAGAACTAACTACAATATGATAGGAAATGATCTTTAGCCAAATAATCATGAGGTTCATGACCTCAATGGCACTCAGGAATACAAAGAGAATAATCCACAACGTAACTCAATCAAGATGAGTACTTGTTCAATGGTTGCATCACTAATGCGAACATTAGGATGAAGCAAGAAAAGATAGATAACATCGATACATGTAGGATTTAGCAATAAAAGGTAGTCTTTTCATTAATCATAAACAAGTCAAATTGTACCGTAACACATTGCGTGTCACTGTGTCATACAATTCTCAGAACTCATCCTACCAACTGATATCTCAGTTAAGTTAGGGATTTTTAAAAGATACCACAATGAATACTAATCTACAAGAGTCATTAGGTGTTCCACATGTCCCGGAAGATCCATCGGTCCCAATTCAGAAGAAGATTTCTTCAATTTATTTATTGGACACTGGGCATCCTCATTAGTGGATAATGGCCTAGGAACAACCCTTAACACAAACTAACAATCATTTAAAACCTTATAATTCAATCACAGAACTTAATGACTTCCTCTTAACAATCTCATATTCCATACAGGTTAAATTTTACTTTATTCAAGTTTCAACCAATTTTATACTCAATTCGATATCCTACCTCATTTTCCAATACTTCAACTTTATTCTTACTCCTTTAAAGGGCAATATAAGTTCGATATGAATCAATACTTAATTTCCAATCCTATAGCTCTTACAACAACAATTATCAAATGAGTCACTAGTATGAAATGACTCGATCATTCAACTAGACTTCTCGGAAAGGTATTAGTGGCATGAGGCTTTTGGGTAATGGTTCCAATAACAGCCTCAAGTGCAACATTCACCCTTTCAATTTCAATTTAAGAATTGGATGACAACGAATCAGATGACATCTTTCCAGGTGATAACGTTTTGTCAAACTCCACTCTATAAGGAAAGATCGTCATGACATCGATATCGGATTTAATCTCGCCAATTCTTTTTCAATATCACAATCAACTAATATCTACACTTCTACGAATATCAACCATTTGTTGGGATCATAAATATCCACAACTTGGTTTAGATCTAGGATAGCTAGAATTCCTACGAGAATAGCTTCGATTAATTTACTAGGAGATTTAGGGTTACTTGTGACAATCTACGTCGTATAAATACCTCGTATAAAAATCAAAATAATCATCAAACAATCATGTAATAAAATTACATCGTATATATATATAATCCAAGTTATATATATATTAAAATAACACTTCTCAGTCTGGTCTTGTCGGTAACTCGGGAATTCTTCGGCACCGTTATAGTCAAAAGATTTTTAGACATTTTTAGAAAAATGTTTATAGTTAAAAGATTTTGAAATGTTTTATTCAAAACCTTAGTTTTAAAAATCTTTCGTTCTCTATAACGAGAGCTCTGGTACCAAACTGTAACACCCCCAAATTTATACAACTCAGTACAGCGGAAGACTAGTTGGTGTTACGGGATAGCACATTACTCACATCATAGACAACGCATAAAAATCGCGTCGTTTAATAATAAATCATTTCCATTCATAAACATCAAAGTTACATCGGTCCCAAGTCATTATATTTCATACAAAGTTTTACAAATCATTTTGAATGGAAAAATATTGTTTAAGTGCGGGCCATGAATTCTTGTCGTCTTCCCGAGAATTACCTTCAAGTACCTGAGATAAAACATGTTAAAAGAAAAGGTCAGCGATAACGCCGAGTGAATTCATAGAGTTTAATAAAATCCATCAATATAATATCAGTATAAGATTATTACTGAAAATCATTTTGTACAAATCATTTTAATAGGCCATAAAATAGCCAAAGTCATTTTATACAAATCCTTATCGAAAATCATAATATAGGCATTTGCCTTAAAAATCATTATACGAATCATTGTCGTTAAAAACACCATACAATACGTTTTGCAACGTTGTATAAATTAAATAAAAACCGTTATATGAATATGGTTATAAAAAGCCTTAAAAATCATTATACGAGCCAATGTCGTAAAAACGTCATACAATACGTCTTACGACGTTGTATGAAAATAAAAACCGTTATATGAGTATGGTTATGAAAACCAAAACACAAACATAATTTCAATAGTATGACCCTGTATTGCTAGTCAGGCAATACATCGTAATTCGAAGCGTCTAATAGTATTTAGTTAGTTTTGGATTATTATAAGCCGCATGACATTGTTACCTTACTAAACCAACAACGGGTAGCTAACCCGATACTCAATTTGCCCATCTAAAGTAGCGTGTCGTCACAAAGGTCACGCTATGGAATCTTCTCATACATAAATTCGCTTACCAATCAATGTGGCACGACGGGGATCAACCGTCAAGGCGCGAACTGGGGTGATCGTCCCCAAATAGTACTATTAAATGCATAAGCGTCTACCAATCCCGGTAGTTCACAATTCATGCTAATGGGACTTTTAGTGACATAACCTAACTTTAATAATCTGCTTAAGTTCATCTATCGGGTCCTTTAATCATTTATCGGGTCATTCAATCATTCGGGTCCAAATCAATAAACAAACAATCGGGACAAATGGTGTCCTATTTTATAAAAACTAACATGTTATCTCCCTCGCGGGTTTATAAAACATTTATAAAAACATTTAAAAGAGTGCGAGGCTATGAACTCACGTTGATATGGGAAGGCGGGTTATCGGCAATTCGGACGTACGGTACGTGCTTCAATCACGAAAACCTAGGCAAATAATACTCGGTCTTAGACTCATGTCCAATGACTTTATAAAAATAGAAATTGTGTATACATATGATGATTATATATATATGATGATCAAGTGGGTTTACATATCCTCATTTACTCAATTTTTGTGTTATGTGTCGATAACTTTTATACTAGTTTTCTCGTTTTACCTATTTACGTGTTTTAAGTCCAATGAACTTATTATAAGTTCTTTAACTTGTTTTAATCCCTTTTATACCTATATTATCAGTATGTATACTTTCCATGTTAGGCCCAAATGAGTTAAGCCCAATAAGTTCTTTTTACAAGTTTTTATCTTATTTAGTCCAATTATTAGTCCAATATGCTTAATTAGCTCGTAAATGTCCGTATTTCTTATAGTTCGGGTTTTATCGATTTTTACTTGTATTAGATACTTATATATCAGTATATGACTTTTATAAACTTTACATTAGATGGGTTTGGTCGTCTAAGTTTTATTTGGCGATAAACTTTAATTTTACGGTATTAGCCGAAAAAGTCGTAAAAATCATGTTTATAGTTTTATAACTTATAAAACTTAACAAGTTACAATTTTTATAATTTATACACTTATTCCACCTTTTACATATTTATATAAATAGAATCCATAAGTTAGTGGGTTTTAATTTATATTTTATACTATTTAAATTTTGAGTGCTTATATAATAGTATTATTCTTTAATTTCCAAAATCTGATTTTTATCTTCACTTTCACCAAAACTGCCATATCTAGAGTTCTATATGGAGATAGAAGCTCAAATTTTTATCACATAAACTAAATGATATGTGATACATTTAACTCTTCTATAGCTACTGTTGAATCATCCTCTAAGTATTTTCTAAAAATCGTCCAAAACAGTGAACTCAGATTTGTACCTTAAACTTGTTTTGATCATATCTCACTCATTACAATGATTCTATTGCATGGCCAACTCTCACATGTGTACAAGACATATAGCTTACTGTAAATGGATTCTACTTCATCATTTTATCAGTCCATGACCTGTTTCTTCACTGTTTTATACAGCCAACAAATTTAACCAAGATTTTAACCTTGTTTCTTATGGTTTTTCACCTTTTTAATCATGTTTATCAACAACAAATCCCCACATAACATTTTTATCATCATATAATCATCATATACATATACAATAGGAAATAAAATACATGTTTACATAATCAAAATAACAAGAAGATGAAGAGGACAATCTTTATACCACCATGTTGATGTAGGTTATGATTTGGACATGGTTTTTGATGGAGAAACTTGTGCATAGCCAACACCATCTTCAAGAACATCATTCTTCATGAATACCTTATGGAAAATCAGCCCTACTACTCCATGAAAACTCCTCCTTGGATGTTATAAGCACCACCAATCAATAGGGTTTTAAAGTGGCTTCAACATATGTGTAAATAACACATGATTTTGTGGTGGAATCAAGATCAAATTGGGTGTTTTTGGGGAGAAATGGGACGGCACAATGGAGGAGGAAGAGAGTGTTTGAAGTGGTTTTGCATGTGTGAAATGATGTGTGTGAGTGTTGCTAATGGTTTTGAGGAGTATTGGCTTATTTTGTAAGCTACAAGTTAACATGTGTTAACTTGTTTATGAGGTTGTGACACCTCATGGTTTAACTAGCTTCTATGGCCGGTTTTGATGGGGGTGGGACAAGTGTCCCACTTGTCTCATCCCCATTTATTTACGGGTACTCCTCGATTCTAGTTTCCTCGATTTGCGTGCCCTCGGGTCGTTTTACGAAAGACGTTTTTATAAATTATGAACCACCGTCACAAAACGAATCCAACAAAAATTGTCTCATCAAAAACGGAGTTCGAAAACGTAAATACGTAATCCTAAGGTTTCCTGTTTAGTCGTAAAGGACGTTAAAATAAAATCGTAAGTCCTAATCTCTTCTCGTAAATTTGTGAGTTTATGAACTAACACAAATTTAAAACTCCAAAATAATATTCACGGATAAATTTATTTTCTTAAATGTCGGACTGTCACCAAAGACGGTGTATGTAAACGTAAGCACGTAACGTTGAATCCTCCGGTTTAGACGTAGTCGATGCTACTCCAAGACGTAAGTCCAAATTTCTTCCCAAAAATATGTGAGTTCATATTGTAACATTAAAATAATATTTTCAAATAAATATTGAGAATAAAATATCAATCATAAATTGACGGATTGTCACAGCATTCATCTTGCTAACGTCAAAATAATTGTCGGAAATTTTAGTTAATCCTCTTTAACTTTAAGTTGATGATTGATTAAAAAAATAAAAATATCTCTGAAGTTAGTACGGTGCCTCAAAGAGGTTAATTACAGTAAGTAGCATATATGTAACCAACTCAACATAAATACAACATTAAACCCAAGTCATATATAATATACAATGGGTGCATCTAATGTAATCCAGAATATTGTTGCACTTCCTATTACAGTATGTAAGATATTGTCATATTTCTCAGTTAGTGAAGACTATTGTACACGTCTTTGTACTAACTATTTAATTGATTATTGATTAGCAAGACCAAATCAAATATAGTCACATCTAATGGATTTTGTTTTATAAAACCTTCTTTTATTTGTATTATTTGAAACCAACCTGATTTCTAGGCTTGTGGATGTGGCATCTAATTTAACTCAAGTGGCTCAAGCTGTAAATTATGAAAGCGTAAAAAACTATGCATAATTATATCTGTCATTATTCATTCGGTGTCGGTAGGGTCTGGTTGACTCGACTTGAACCCAAACTCGAACCCGGTAAGTCTTATCATATCGGGTTAAACCAGGTTGAAAAAGCTTATCGGATTAGTTTGACCACTCGATAACCTAACATCTTTATCGTGTCGGTTTAGGGTAGAGTTATTTATCTTATCGGGTTAACCCGATAAGACCCGAAAAATATTATACATATATATTTTTTCTTAATATAAGCTTAAGATACTATATAGTTTTTTGTGCATTTTGCCTGATGAAGTGGTGCAACTGTTTTGTTTGGGTTAACCATATGCATACTGATATCATTATGTTTGGTATTTCACTATTTTGGTAGTATAATTTTTTTGCTTACTGGTGATGTTTTTGTTATTAGTAATCGCATTGAAACAAATGTAGAAACAAAGTTGGGAGCTTATATTAGTTCTACTATAATAACTATTTTTGACGAGCAGTGTTTATATTATTTTCAGTTGTTTATTTGCACTAATTAGCGAGAATATATATGTGGACTATATTGTTGTTGTCATGTTGTCTGTATGCATTTTCCTTCTAATAATTTTCTTAGTATATGACTAATCTACGGACACTTTCTCACTTTGCAGAGGTATCTTTAACAGGCGTCAAACACCTAATGCCAAAACACACGGTGAGTAATTAAACGGGCTTTAGTTTTCAGAATTGAATTTGGGTGATCATAGTGGTTTTGACTCCTTTTTTGTTAACCATATAGTTGATCGCCTAAATATAGGCTTTAGTTTCTAAAGCTAAATGACCATTGTATTACATTAGAATACTAAAAATGAACTTCCTTAATCTTTTCTGCCTCAATCTGCTACACATATGCGTAAGAACAGTTATCATGCTTGAGTTTCCTATCTGTTAAACATGACAGAACAAATAGTAGGCATATTCATTTCACACACGCTTGTATCTCGCTGTTATAGGTATAAGAAGATGAAGTGTGAGATGACAAGATCTTGAAAGGCAACCGGCCTCTTTGTGTTTCAGCTGACACAAAAATAACGCTACATGAAAGGACAGTTTAGATTGCCAAATTTGGTTTAGCAAACTGGGCTGATGGACTATTGGAGGTCCCGCTTTAGATCATGTTCCTCATATAATCACTCCTATATAGATGATCAATCGGGCAAGTATGCATTTATTAACCCTTTAGTGATAATCTATGTTATATGCTAATATATATTTTTTTAAATTTTGAATTGCAAGGTATTTATCGTTGTTTTTGTATTATCTTAAGTTTGCATTTAAAAAAGCTAACCTTAAAAGAGGAGGATTTATATTTATACGTTCTTTGTAGGTTGCGAGATTCAAGCAGAAGAGAGGGTACAAGGATCATTGGCCTTACAACATTAAGCTATACACGGATGATTCAGGAAAAAACAAAGGAGATGGAGTTCTGAGCTATGCGGATCCTTCTGTAGTATATCTTTTTTAGTCTCTATATTATGTTATTGCAAATTCATCATTCTACGGGTACATCTAATTGTTTTTTCTTCGTCAGATTATAAGCTGATAGGTTATAAAACTAGAGTTGGAATCGTTGAGAAATCTGCTCCAAGGCATCCTCCTGCATACAGGCAAGCATATGTGGATTAACTTCTTATGTGCATTGATATGCGATTTCACGAACTGTGTTTAATCAAAACGCTTTCACATAGGTTCATTTGTTTTCTGATATGCAATTATAGTTAGCTGCATGTATATGGAACCTATGCTCTGCTCTATTACTCTATATTTTGGATAAATATGTCTTAAATGAATCCTGTATAATATATTGTTCTAAATCTTTAAGTATATAGTATACTGTTGTGCATGTAAACTTTAAACTCCCCACTTTGACAAAACAAGATTATGATTCAGAGAGAATTTTGCGCATATGGTGTGTTGTATAATTTTTTTTATTAGTAAAAAAATGGAGAGAGGATAGTGACATAGAAGAAAATAAAGGAAACTTGTGTCTTCATGTGATCCTGAATGTTTTTGAGGGATTTTTTTTCTTTTGTACGCTAAGCAGAAACTGCACATGATAATTGGGCTTTCAGTTGTTTGTTGATATCGTGCAACTGCACTAACATTGACCTTTTGTGCTACAGCGGTGGTGGTGGTCGAAGAGGTAGCGACGACTATGGTGGTGGTGATAGAGCAGAGACAACTACATAGATGGTTGGCTAGATAGGAATTCTCATGGGGGAAACTGCTCTCTTCCATACTGATGATGTTCACCGAGCCTCGTCAGGAGATTAAGTGGTATATAACATTTTCCCTTTTCTCCTCTTTCTTATATCGTGTTTTTTGACTTGTGATTTTTCTAAATCGTGTCAATGTTTTTATACAGGCGAATGCCAAGTGGATGATATATGTACATCAAATGCTCTATAAGTCATGCTGAGATTTTCATGTGAGTTGTTTTTCAGAAACTTTTATTTTTGCTATTCTATCTTCATAAATGTGAATTTTCTCTTGCGTAGATGGGCGAGCCTTTAATCCACAAGAGACGATTGTAATATGCCATGCAGGAGCACAGAGACAGTACTCACCAAAGATGGTTTAGCAAACTTGCCTGCATTAAAAGGGTCAGTTTCTTTTTCCTATTTCTTTTCTTTTATAAATTGTATACTTTTTGTTGCTTAGAGCTAATTTTCTGTTTGCAGTTTGCTTACAAAGATTGATCAAGATGGTGATATTCCAACATGCCAACATATCTTTTCCTAAGCTCAAAGAACTTTTTTCTAGATGTAAAATTTAGGCAATTAACTTGGGTAAGAGCAAACAATCGAACAAGTGATGGAAGAATTTGACTATGACAGCGCACAAGTTATATTGGATGAGTTTACCAACAGATTTATAAAATGGCTTGATGAGACTAAGAGCGTAGTAAGTAAACCCGTCTTTTTTTATTTTAACGTGACACAAAACTCCAACTTACCCAAGTCCCAACGTACTAAAAAGTTTCTAATAAGCTTATTATATACTTCTGCTCATAAGCAAAAGTTGTTTAAGAAGAAAATGTTTGGGTTGGTTATCTGATTTTATGATTACCTTTAAGTGCGTGGACATAACTGCTCATCTATTTGGTTTAGAATAGTTAAGCATTTAGAATTAGGAGAAAACAACATAACCAGTTAATATAAGCATTCCTAAACAGCCGCTAAACAAGCTATCTGAAAACCCCCTCTATTAAGTAGTTTTGTGAAGATTTTTACTCATAACCTTTCTGATTAGATCCCACATCTGGCGGATTTTCACTTAATCATCCCTGATTCCCATTTGTATTATCTGCAATTAGGTTCCTGAGAAGAAGGCAAAGGAGTGGTTTCTACAATCGGGTCTGCATTTAAGCCGCATCAACATGTACAACTTATACATTAACTCGGTGGGAGTCTCAATTGGTGCTTGAAGCTATGTTTAGTGGTCACCATACTGTTTGCAATAGGAGCAATATTATTTTCTAGCTGTAAGGCTCATTGGTTAAAATTATCTATATGAACCCTTCATATATTAACTAAAGACGGTCTGCATAGGTATGAACTCTTTATCAAAATTGATGTAGCAGGTAGAGTAGGAGGATAATAGAGACACATGAGAGTCATTAATTGTGCGATGGTGGTGAGTTGTTTGACCGGGTGATGGCTCTGGGACACTATTCAAATTAGTTGAAATAAATGTTTTACCAAATAACAGATAAGGGATCCTGGTGGGTCAAATAGGGTGGAAGCCATCTGTAGTATTTGTGAGTTACCCCACTCGATCACAAACAGATTCAACACTTAGGAGGTTCTATACACCTAAAAAAGAAAAGACTAAATGGCGATTTAGAACCCATTCAACCCATAAACCATTTATAAGTAAAATGGTCAACGTTGCCACCTCTAAGTTATTAATCATTCGTGAGTTTCTGGTTCAAAAAAAGAAGAGGAACATTCATCTTTCGTAAGAATTGGAAAGAAGTCTTGTAAGTGGCCAAACAGTATTACGCCTTGGTTCATGTTGACTATCATAGTACTAGGTTTTATAGTGATAGAGGCGATGTTTGTGATTTGGTCCTTTTAGAAGTTGATCACTTGATTTTTACAGAATACTACAACACTAATGACAAAATTTTGTCCATGACTTTAAGTTTGAAGGGTAAGTAACAAAAGTATGAGAGATTAACCAATTCTTCAATTTACATAAGCCATTCAAACAATCTTAAATACATCCAAAGACTAATAACCAGTTACAAAGGCTTTCTAAACAAAAAGGGGGTGTTTATAATAACCTTTGCTAGAAATTAATACCTAAATAAAGATGATCCTATCATCTACAAACATGTTCATGTTCGCTAAGGGATCTATTAATAAGAACTATATGATATAATAGGTTTGTTGGTGAGCTAAAAGAAGAACTCATACAAATATCTAAATGTTGTGTGATGTGGTGCATATGAAGAATTTTTGCGCATAATATAACATGATTCACGGCTCGCATTAAAGTTATTGGTCACTTTACATGGTCTTGAACATAGGATTTAAAGGTTGTAGTTTAGATTTTGTCTTTCTTAAATACTCGTGTAAGAGTTCGTTATGACTTCAAATGAGTTCTAAGGGGCTGAAATTAAAGCTATATGTACTGATGGTTTACATGCTTCAAGAGAAGGTGGAATAAAGGTTAGTTAATATCTCTATCATATTTGTGTATATGCTCCAAGTGTTCCTAATTATAAATAATATTACTACCACTTTTAATTGCACTCTAAAAGTAGACAAAACGATTGATATCACGAAGTCTTATTGAACACTAATATTAAATTCCTTTCGAAAAATTGATGCTTGCTATCTTGAAATGGTTGATCCTCCAAGTAACCAATCACATATTATATATATAACCAACTAAAAATATCATATTAGTACTAAGATTATTGGTGTATTTCCCAATATCAGTTATATAGTGTATAATATATACTATTAATGGTATAAGGTTTAGGACAACCATTTAAGTTTTTAAAAATATTATATTATTGAGTTTTGGTTGTGATTGTGTGAAACGGGTCAAATACATACAATTATATAAAAAAAACAACTTAAGACATTCTATGAAAAAATAAATAAAATAAAATTCATGTCCACTAATCACGCAAAAAAACAATCATACTAAAAAAACATTAAATGAACAACACTATGCTAAAAAAAATTATAAACAAATAGTTACTGAAACAAAAAACTTAAAAACAATTAATTTTGTAAATAAAAACTAAAAAAACAGATATAAGTCATTACGATTGACAAGCATTAAAAGACAACTTTACAAAAAAGACAAATATTTACCAAATAAAAAAAAGTTAAACGACAATAAGAAGTCATACCCGTCTATCGGACGGGTTTTGCCACTAGTATATATATATATATATACATACATACATACATATATATATATATATATATATATATATATATATATATATATATATATATATATATATATATATATATATATATATATATATATATATATATATATATATATATATATATATATATATATATATATATATATATATATATATATATATATATATATATATATATATATATATATATATATATAGATATACATATATATATATACATATATATATATACCTACATACATATATATAGACATACATACACATATATATATATATATATACATATATACATATATATATATACCTACATACATATATATAGACATACATACACATATATATATATATATATATATATATATATATATATATATATATATATATATATATATATATATATATATATATATATATATATATATATATATATATATATATATATATATATATATATATATATATATATATATATATATATATATATATATATATATATATATATATATATATATATATATATATATATATATATATATATATATATATATATATATATATATATATATATATATATATATATATATATATATATATATATATATATATATATATATATATCTACATACATATATATATATATATATATATATATATATATATATATATATATATATATATATATATATATATATATATATATATATATATATATATATATATATATATATATATATATATACATATATATATATAATATATATATATATATATATATATATATATATATATATATATATATATATATATATATATATATATATATATATATATATATATATATATATATATATATATATATATATATATATATATATATATATATATATATATATATATATATATATATATATATATATATATATATATATGTGTATATATATTTATATATATATATATATATATATATACATATATATATACATATATATATACCTACATACATATATATAGACATACATACACACGCACACACACACACACATATATATATATATATATATATATATATATATATATATATATATATATATATATATATATATATATATATATATATATATATATATATATATATATATATATATATATAGGGATAGGATCAACAGAAAACTTAATCTCAACAGAAAACCTAGAAAACCTTCTCTCAACCGTTGGATCAAGGAACTCTCCTCTTCTTTATCGCACAAAACTACAGGGGCTATTTCTGACTTTCTAAATTCTTTAAGGTTTATTTGGAAACACTTCCAAAAATCATACTATATTATGCCTAAAGAGAGAAGTGCAAAAATCATCCCTGTGGTATGTCGAAAAATCGAATTACATCCTTCGTTAACTTTTTGGACAACAGCCATCCCTCCGTTAGTGCGCGGGGCACAATACATCCCTCATGGACTAACGGTGCAAATGTTTTCTCGTTAAAAATTAACAAAATCTAAAAGAGAGGGTATTCTTGTCTTTTTTTCCTTTCTCAGGGATGTATTGTGAACCTTATCATAAATAGTTTAAAAAAAAAAATTTATTTTTGAAAAAAAAAATTATTTTCAGAAAAAATAAGTTTTATTTTCTCGAAAAAAAAATTATTTTCGAAAAAAAAAAAATATTTTCAGAAAAAAAAGTTTTATTTTCTAAAAAAAAATTATTTTCGAAAAAAAAAAATTATTTTCGAAAAAAAAAATTATTTTCGGAAAAAAAAGTTTTATTTTCAAAAAAAAATTATTTTCGAAAAAAAAAAATTATTTTCGAAAAAAAAATTATTTTCGGAAAAAAAAGTTTTATTTTCTAAAAAAAATTTATTTTCGAAAAAAAAATTTATTTTTGAAAAAAAAAAATTATTTTCGAAAAAAAAAATTATTTTCGAAAAAAAATTATTTTCAAAAAAAAATTTATTTTCTAAAAAAAAATTATTTTCGAAAAAAAGGTTTATTTTCGAAAAAAAGATTTATTTTCAAAAAAAAATTTATTTTCGAAAAAAAGTTTTATCTTCGAAAAAAAAATATTTCCCGAAAATAAAACATATTTTTTCAAAAATAAAACTTTTTTTCCGAAAATAAAACATATTTTTTCGAAAATAAAACTTTTTTTTCCAAATTAAAACTTATTTTTTAGAAAACAAAACTTTTTTTTCCGAAAATATTTTTTTTTCGAGAAAATAAAACTTATTTTTTCTGAAAATAATTTTTTTTTTCAAAAATAATTTTTTTTTTTGAAACTATTTATGATAAGGTTCACAATACATCCCTGGGAAAGGAAAAAGACAAGAATACCCTCTCTTTTAGATTTTGTTAAGTTTTAACGAGAAAATATTTGCACCGTTAGTCCATGAGGGATGTATTGTGCCCCGCGCACTAACGGAGGCATGGCTGTTGTCCAAAAAGTTAACGAAGGATGTAATTCGATTTTTCGACATACCACAGGGATGATTTTTGCACTTCTCTCATGCCTAAATTTTATCATTTTTTTCTTTTCTTGATCTTACGATATCCCCACATCTACTCTTTTCCCTCTTCTCTTTTTTTCCTATCAACACAATAAACGATCGATTCGACACTCAGATCCACTTAATTATCTAGTAATAGTTGCTTAAATAGAAGATAAGAGTAAGTTTATTATTGATTTTGATTTTGATTTTTGTATGTCTTTTATATTTTATAAAGCATATATATCTATTTTTTTTTTTGTTAATATGTAACAATTAGCGTTCACTATGAGTTATAGTCCTGTTTCTATTTTAATTTTCTTTGGTAATGATGTTTGATGTATATATTCAGGGTGTTTTTTTTAATATTTTGGACTATATATTGATTAGTTATTTTAAGAATTTCAGAAAATGCACACAAGGTGTTTGATAAAATTTCTAAATGATATTTTATAACTATATTTGTGGCTTTCTTAAATGGCATGTAAGGACACATACTGGGATAAATGTCACGAGTCTTTGGATAAGTGGACGTTTATGATACGCCAAAGATTACAAGAAAAGCTTGTTTCAGAAATCTTAATGGACAAAGATATTAAAGTCAAGGAGTGATTATGGTATATGTCAAATTTAAAGAAGGCTGGGCCGTAAAAAGGTTTTAATTGTTCTTGATGATGTTGATAATTTCAAGTTACTTCAACTTTTAGTTGGTGTTTATAAATGGCTTGGCCCTTGTAGTAGAATTATTATAACGACCAAAGACGAGCATTTGTTATCATATGCACAAGAAAAATATGCACCTCAACAGTTATTGGAAACAGAAGCTACGGGTTGTTTAGTGTAGACATGCATTTAAGGCAAACCTCCCGCCAAAAGTGTACGAGGAGGTCTCTACTGTTGTAGTAAGTCATACAGATCACCTTCCTTTTGCTCTCTAAGTTTTAGGCTTTCATTTTTGTGGTAGAAGTTTAGAGTTTTGGGAAAGTGCCATAAATGTATTGGCCAGAATACCACACAAAGAGATCAATGGAATTCTGAAGCTAAGTTTTGATAGACTGAATGTCCCCGAACAGAAAATATTCCTACACATTGCATGTTTCTTTTAAAGGAGTATACATGAAGTCACTCGAATTCTTGATAGTCTTTGTTTAAAAGCTAAGAGTGGAATAAAGGTGCTGACTGAAAAGTCTCTCTTGACTATTTCATATCTTGGAACTCTTGATATGCATGATTTAATTGAAGAGATGGGTCGGTGTATTGTACTCAAATGAAATCCGAACAACATGGTATGGATTGCAGAAGAAATAAAAGAAGTAATGACAACAATCACGGTAAGCAATGTTCTTATATTCACTATCTTTTTAATCTCGGTTGTCTCCTATTTTCTGCTGAAGATTTTGTAAATTTCCTTCCTTATACGCATGTATATGTATATGTTTATCTATCAAAATGATCTGTTGGTTGCAGAGGTTAGAGACAGTTGAAGTGATAGTGGATTCTGAGGGTACGACCTCTTTTAGTGTAGAAGTCCTAAATAGCGTGAAGAAACTGAGGCTACTGGAAGTTATAGGTTACTTCACTTGGAGTGAACCTACATGTCTCCAAGAACATTTAAGATGGATTAATTGGACGAGGTACCCATTTGAATCTCTGAGAATCAGTAGTATGATCAACCTTGTAGTCCTAGAAATTGCATTTGGTGAAACTAAACGAACTGCACATAGACAAAAAGGTACATTTTTTTTGAAATCCAGATTGTTTTTATGTACGTGCAAGTGAATACCTTCATGTGAGAATTCCAGTGCACGCGTATAACAAATCCCATAAGAGCACACTGAGTGGGGAGCTGGTGTGTGGGGTGGTGGTCCTCGACGCTAGTTCCACCATGGCACACCACTCCCCCTCATGGCTGTGGGTTGTCGCGCCGTAGGTACCAGCCACAAAAAAAGTGGCGTTTTGTATTTTTTTATAAATAAATACCCACTTTTTTCAAAATTTAACCCCCATGGCACTACTTTTTTGCGTAGATGTGTTGTCGTGAATTAACCCGGCGTAAAGGATTTGTGTAGTGTCGTATGCTACGTAGACGATTTATTTTTTAGGTGCAAATACTCAGTTCTACAGATCAAAGGTATCATATTATTTTTGCTCTTCTTAATGGCAAATAAACATATTTCTTGAGTATGTTATCTGTATAAGAACATAACTTCTTTTGTGTAGGGAAAGTTAATATCATAACTGTCGACAAATGTACGAAAATGGATGTTGTATTTACGGTCAATGAAAATGGATGTTGCTACCCAACCCTTTAAGTATGAAAACATGATGTTGTTGCTTTTGAGATTGATCATTGAAAGAGTGTTGAGGTGCAATGCCAGGTATCCCTTTTATACTCTTCTTGACATTTTATATCTAAACGATTGTAGTCTGAGCTACTCTCGACGTAGGTGATCCTAGGGTGCGGTTGCTACCATTAACATAAATAATACATCAGGTTGCTAGTTATATTTGCACAAATTATTTGTTTGATCTTCTATAACAAGTGAAAATGCGAGTGAAGTTAATGTCATGGTATTTACTGAAGATCCTTATCCTGATATTGATTTCGACAAGCACTAAAGGTAGCCCGTGAAGAGTTGTAGTGCGGATCTTTTTAAAGGAAAGTTACCGAACACCACTAAACCAACTGGAATGGCTTTACACCACCAAACAAACATCATCAACAGCTTGAAATAGTTTCGTATGTTTCAACATCATGTTAGCCATAGATTTGTTCTCATTTACACTCTAAAGGGCAAAAATATAGCATTCGAGAAATATCACATATCGTATAGCAGGTATTTTGTTGGCTCGGAGTATCTTTAAGTCTCAAAACAAAGTTTTGGAGTGAAATATTGACAACTTATAACGAGTCTCAGATTGTCTCATCGGAAGTAATAAACATGTGATTAAATGAACTAGAGGGTATACTGGTAGTACATCGTGTCTACATTATACTTGATATAAATGACTAGTCAAAAAGATGGTTGACATTGTTTTTGTTTTTATAATTGTGTGGTATGGTGGTCGTGTTGCGACTTTCTGTATACTTTTGTCGGATTTTTTTTATAAACTGATGCGCCTTTCGTTTATAAACTGATGCACCTTTTGTTGTAGATATAATGTATGGATTTAACTCTATGTATTAGACCTTAAGTATGGAGGCTGAAGGTGCTAAGAAAGGACGGGTCTGCCTCACTTGTGTGAAGAAAGAAGGACATAACTGATGACCTGCCACCTGCTCATAAATAGATATTGCTACTTATTAGAGAATGTAAACACGTGTATCATGCACTTATCTGATATAATTACCATTTTGTGTTTTGTGTAACTCCAACTTTGTACTTAATAATTTTAAGAATTCATAAATGAAAGAATATGTTACTTTGCATCAATTATGAACTTTTTGTGTGCTTCAAGTTTCCTCAAGATTTTATTGCAGTGCTTGAAAATGATGGATTCAAGTATATGTCAAAGATGGAATGGGTGAGGCTGATTCTTGTATATGTCAAAAAATGAACCAAAAAACCATTAATTACACTAATACTACTTACTAACTGTGATGTTTGTTAGTTTTAGGACGAGGTCAGTAAATAACGAACAAGTCAATCTAATTGACCCGACTTGATACATGGAAAAGATCATTCCCCGACGCATGACTACATCTCTTTAAAGCAATAAACTTTTAGTACAAAACGCAACTAGAAATCACACCATCGATGTGCTGCTCATTTATAAACATTAAAATCTAACAAAATAAACTTCCAATAATACATAACAAAATCATGACTGCGTTAAGGAAAAAATAAATATTAAAAATATTATACATCAGCAACGTAGATCCCATAAAGTTGCACATTCAAGTAAACTTTCTCACTGCACAAACAACACATAATAGCCTGGATCCCTTCATCATCTAAGGGCGTTAATGAAGGCTAACAACGAGTCTACGTCTCTCTTGCAGATGGGTACTTGAGCACCCAAGATGAGTGCTTTGGGAATAACACGACTGTTGGTAGCTTTTGAGCTGCAATTCTTGCTGAGTAAATGCATGCTGATCACCATCTATATTAAATTCAGCAACTTTTACGCCACTTTCGGCTAGCTTATCATTTGGAATTATAGACAAGCGACATGCATATCTAAGACTGACGATAATCTTGCAACAAAAAGTTGAAAAAATGGTTAACACATACATCAGATATTCATTCAAATATAAAAATAGGTCATCAATAAAATTTACCAATGTACTTCTGAAGTGCAGCTTGTGAAAGGATGACGAGAAATGAGAAAAGAATGACAAGCCATAGTAGCTTCCTGCCCCAGGTTTGAAAATCACGTCTTGCAATGTCGTAATAATGTACAACTGCATGTACCATATAGTCCTTCAGTTGTGGATAATTTTATTTTGACATTCGAGTGATTTAGGCCATACACGTTTTTCTGGTGCATTTGTTTAGCTGTTCTTTTTTGGAATTGAGTGGTAGCAAGACGGAAAAGGCGAAGCAATAAAAGTTGGATATTTGACGCACCCTGTACACATTGACGCACAAAATGGTGCAGCAGGGTAAAAGAACAGGGCATGTTGTTTTGTGGTTAGCCCTACAACAGCTTACTTTTTTTGTTTTGCATAATTTTAAAAGTTTTCTTAGGCTGTCGCACTATCCACTTCAGCTTTTCACATATTTTCAGCTAGTCTTGCACTTAAACACGTATCTTCCTTCAATATTAGGAAAAATCTCACACATGCTTAGTAATACACCTCTAAAAGTGTATTTAGATATAGATGGTGATTGGCATTCCGTTTTGGAGGACATACGTTAATTATTGCGCTTAAAGAACGCACAATGAGTTATACAAAACGGAATCCCAAACACCCCTAAAGCTGACCATAGTTAGGACTAAGGAATTATATAGCGAATAAGCTTTATGCAGCAAGTTGAAAATTTTGCAATGCACCTGTATAAGCTGAAAGTATGATTTGGGAGAGAAGCAACTAAACGAATACCTGAAGAAATCATTATCGGTTGTGATAATGGGAAGCATTGATTACATCAATAATTATTTCTCAACTTCTCTATTAACTTCTTGAAGAATTTTCCTCCGTTCAGTTATCTTCTCTCTTCTATCCTGTCTATAAAGGTATGTCAAATAAGAAACTTTAGAAAAATAACCAGGTACCTTAAACGATACAAATGAATGCTCTAAAATATACAAACGAATACATTAAAATATACAAACGGACTTACTAACCAAGTACCTCAAACCTATGTTGACATACTAATAAAACTTGAAAGGCAATTATAGATAAGAAATAGGATTCTAATAATCCAGATAACTATGTAAAATGTAAAATCAAGAGGCGAAGTTATTGACTAATATTTTACGAGCTAAAAAACAAACAAGCTACACGTAACTGGACCCTTACCAAAAACAAAAGTATTACTTGCCTCGATATCATGAACAGTCTGCCCCAACAATTTTGAGCAAAATTTGTCGGGACTAGAGTTAATACCAAGACTTTCATCGGGTGTGAGAAAACAAAGTAGAGACGTACAGTTACCTTACAAGGCTTGCCAAACGAGTTTTAGGTGTTGGCAAATTGGGTGGATTACTTAATATCATGAAACAGGTATGCTTAACTACAACAAGCAACGTGTCCTAAACTAAATATTATGCAAAACGGATGCACTAACATATACAAATAGATGCATTAAACAAACAAACAAACTGACGCCTCAATATAATATTAAAACAGATGCATTACTTAACAAACAAAATGATGCATTAATATAATATTAAAACATACCTTTAATAACAAACAAACTGATGTCCTACTATAATATTAAAACAAATGCCCTACCAAAACAAACAAACTAATGCAACATAGTCTTAGAACAAATACTTTTTATTCTAGCATACATATGCATTAATTTTAAGGAAAATATACGCCTTAAATCTAATAGTTGTCATACACCAAACTGATGTACTAATTTTAACAAACAGATACATTAAATCTAATAATCTAAATTTACCAAACTAACGACTTAATCAATCATACACTATAAACAAACATATACTTTTAATCATGACAAACATATGCCTTTAATGTAATAGTCCTCATACACCAATCTGACGCCTTATTTATATACACACACATTCCATGATGTTAGTGTCGTTAAGCGATAGATAAAAGGATCAGATTCGTCCATTTCACCAATAAGATTAAAGCAAGAGAGTTAAAAGGGGTTGAAACATACGAAATCATATTAAAACACTCTGACCGAGGAGATAATTACCAAGCGTTTCGACAATCATGTTACATTGGCCTAGCGTCATGGGTTCATTGTAGACACCAAAGATCGAGGAGTTACGGTATTTCTAATATTTTAAATTCAAAATATTAACGTACCACACATTATCAGACAATTCAGTAATTTTTGAAGTATCCACTTTGGAAAAAGCAACTTCATAGTAGAAACATTTTCACTCATAAAGGAGTGTTCGTAATTCCTTATTAAAGATACCTATTTTCATTTGCAAATTAAAAAAGTTTGAATAAGCAATCTCAATTCAGAACTGTTGATACACTTTTGTAATTTAGTTAGGGTAAGTAGTGCATGTATCCTTTAGTGATAAGACAAATAAGCACAAGTTCGTCTAGCAAAAAGAAAAGTAAATAGTCGGGCTCAGAGGCGGACATACCCTTTGGGTATGGGGTGGCGGCGCCCCGATGGCTATACCAAAAATACGAAATTACAGTGTATTTTTTTCTATAATTTTGAGCGCTTTTTAAAAGTGCCCCCCACTCGAAACATAAATTACCCCCCACTCACACATTAAAATCCAATATTTAACACCCTAAAACCTATAAATCTCTAATTTTTAAGTTAAAATACTCGATTTTTTATTCGAATTTTAATTTTTTTAATCTTGCTATTGTCAAAAAAAATTTTTGCCCCCCACAATACATTTTCTTGCGTCCGCTACTGGTCGGGCTAAACTTGTACATAAATGAATGTATACCATATCAGACATCATAAAAGCCTTATCAGGATCACATAAAAATGGAAACTAACCTGAGCAAATACTTCATTCTTGAAATCACTAGCATAGCATCTCCATGTCCTAAGATTTGTAAGATACACAACAATCTTATTTTGGAGAAAAGGGTCTTCAATGCCAACAATATTATTCTAGAGAAAAGGGACCGTAGTGTTAGCAATGTCATATTGAGGAGCATTAATCATACTAATTAATTAGTTGAACAATCACTATGAGTTCAAGAATCATTATGCAAATGCTTTGTTTTATTAATACATATGCTTAAATGATACCCCTGGTATCCTAATACAGTATTAAAAAAAGGGAAAATCACAAAAATACCCAATTTTCCAACCTATCTTCACAAAATACCCATTTTATCCTCAAAAAGCAAAAATACCCAAAAAATCGAAAATTTTGCCATCTTTGCGAAATCGAAAAAAAAAAAATTCGAAATTTTTCATAAAAATATCAAAAAATTTCGAAATTTTCGAAAGCAGGGTAATCCTTCCTCCAATGGTTTGTAGCGACGCTTTTTCCTGTTACTTAGCTGTTGCTATTTCAAGCATAATTTCGTGCCAATATAATTAGTGACACACAGACCGTTACTAATCTGTCGCTATCTTTAAAAGTTTTGAGTTTAACAAAAAAAAATCGAAAATTTTCGATATTTTAGATAAAAATATCGAAAATTTTCGATATTTTTATCAAAAATTTCGAAACTTTTCGATACATTTTTCTATTTCGCAAGAGTGTCAAAAGTTTCGATTTTTTTTTGGGTATATTTGCTTTTTGAAGATAAAAATGGATATTTTGTGAAGATAGGTTAAAACATTGGTTATTTTTGTGATTTTTCCTTAAAAAATGCCTTAAAAACCAAACAAATTGATGCCCTAATGCAATGGTCAAACAAATGCCTTATACAAACACAAAAACCGAGGCTCTGATATAGTCTTCAAACACATCTCTTAAACAAACAAATTGATTCCCTAATATAGTCTTACAACATATGCATCAAATAAATAAACAAACAAACACCTGCCTTAACCTTACGCATAATATTAACGTGTAACATGATGCTTTAAGTATACACACATATTCACTAAGATGCCATATCATTAAATAATGAAAATATATGCTTCAAATTAATACATCACAATTATAAAATTCCTTTCAGATATTTCATCAAACACATGACGCGAAACTTAAATAAACACATTTTTATGATTTTTTTTGTCAAGTCTGTGGAATACCTTGTAGAGAAGATGTTGATATCATTATAAATATCAAACAAAACTTTAAAAATCGTTTAACTCTTTGATTAAATTGTGAAAAAATAGTTATATATTAAGATTATACAATACCTGATCTGGTGTGAAATAGGTGACTGACAACGACAGAGAACTGAGCGATGGTGTAGGTATTATGTGTAACGATGGTCATGTTTCGATGGCGGTGGTGTTCCGATGGTGGTGGTGTCGAGGTTGTTGAAACGGTTATGTGAAAAGGATATGGTTTCGGTGGAAGTGTGTGAAACAAGGATGTATGTGGCAATTTTTACCCTTCCGTTTTTTGTAAGTTTTGTTTTCTTCCCCTGAGGTTTGCGTTTTTTAAAATCTACCTTTTAGTTTGTTTTTTAAGTTTTCGACGAAAATGAGGTTTTCTCTAGAACCCATCCATATATATATATATATATATATATATATATATATATATATATATATATATATATATATATATATATATATATATATATATATATATATATATATACATATATATATATATATATATATATATACATATATATATATATATATACATATATATATATATATATATATATATATATATATATATATATATATATATATATATATATATATATATATATATATATATATATATATATATATATATATATATATATATATATATATATATATATATATTATCTTTATCTTAACTAATTATAAAGGATGGATGGTATTTGTTGAAAATTGAAAATTTCCTTTGTGCCTTCTGTTGTAAGCTTCACCTAGTTTGGAAAGTATTTGACTTTACAACATTGGATTAATAACACACCTGTATTATAACAAAATTTTCGGGAGAAGCTTTGAATGTGTAACCGACCCCCTAATATGCATTGCACCTAATCATTCAAAAAGAAAAAAATATACCCAGTATCATTCAAAACCCTAACTCATACGTCAAGTAGTATTGCATATAATCCTCTTTGCCCTCGTGTTGATGATTTTGTGCTGAGGTAATTGCTTTGATCTATTTATTCCTAATGTTAATTGATTTTTCTTTTAATGTGATATTTTTTCTTGTCTTCTAACTTTTATGTTAATAATAAATTACACGGTTTTTTTTGTCTGTTTTTGTGTTGTTAGGATTTGTGACAAGATTTTTCATCCGCTGATTCGGCTAGAAAGGTATCTTTTAAACATGTTTTTATGCTTTAATTTGTTGGATCTGTATGATTTGTGGTTTTGTTATTGTAAGGGGGTGTTTGTAGCGGCTTATATATCTGGTTTATGGCTTATTTTGTTTTGGGCTTATTTTGTACCTTGCTTATATAAGAACATTATGACATAATAAACTAATATAAGCTGAGAAGCCTTGAAATAAGCCACAAAAACTTAGATAATGAAACATAAGCGTTAAATCAAATAAGCCATAATCCGGTCGATGAACCCTTAAGGTTTGTTTATATTATTTTTTAATAATGTTGTGTCATGTTTTTTTTAAGTTTGTTTGATTCTGTAGTGATTCTTCTTGCGAAAGAAGCAACATTGCCATCAAAACCGCCACCAAGTCGCCTAAACCCACCATAACCAACAGGTTTTCCAGGTAATGATGTTGTCTTGGTGTTCTTTTAATAGAAATTTATACTACAAACACTTATTGTAGGCTTATTTGGGTATTTCGATATATTTTTAGATTTATGGCTATTCATTAGGTTTTGAAGTCTTTTTTTAAATAGATCTCTGGATCTAAGATTTTTTAAATTTTATTAACTTTTTTTTCTTACGGCTGTTGTCGCTGTGAATGCCGAAAACCTGCCGTCGAGTCGCCGGAAACACCACTGCCAAGTTTGTGGATGTCGAGGAATATGACTTTTTTCTTATGTTTGGGGTTAAGGTTTAGGATTAAATTTTGCACATAAAGTGTTCGATATTATATGTAAATATTTTAGTGACACTTTTGGTATGTTATGTTTGTAGTCACTCATGAAATAAAGAGGAGTTGGTAAAGAATCAACAGGTTATTGATGCGTGAAATTAGTCTTAATTTGAGACCTTTATACCAAGGTATGACTGACAAAACTGTCATCTATAGCTCACTGATATAAAGAAGCCTGTAATTTTTTCTATAGATGATGCATGGCCTTTTTGACTGTTTAGTTATTTTCTGTAGGTAAACATTGCTCAAAAAGCAATCCGAAAGCCGCTGAATATAATGAACTAATCTTTGGTTGCTTAGTATTCTGAAAGTTAATATAAATAATCAATTTTTGAACGTTCTTATATGGATTAACCATGCATTTTTTATATGTGAATCCAATTCATAATAATATACATCATTTATTTTCTTATAGGAACAAGTTTAACCCAAAGACGATGATGCCATGAATAAGGGATATGCGTACAGGATTAAGAATCCTAAAGATAAATGTAGCCAAAGTGAAGGTTGGATTATTTAATCTTCTTTTGGTATTAGCATGGTTTAAAGTTTTAAGAAGGATATGGCTCACATATTGGATAACCAGTGTGTCAATTATAGTTTCTAAACAGAGACAATCCTTCACCAATATTTGAACTACAAGTAAGCTACTTTTACTCTTAGTCTAAATCTCCCTGGTAACTTTATGTAAATTGAAATATTTTGAATTTATTTTAGGCATGCATACAAATGTTAACATTTAGGAAGTGGTTTAAATGAAGGATATGAAATATTATAGTTATAGAGTACATAGATATTTTTTATTACCACCACTACCTTACTAGATTGCTACCTATGGAGGTTATTGTCTTCAACACAATAGATTAGGATCTATAAGTATGTCCAGAGCTAAACACTTGATTCCTGTATTCCAAGTTAACTTCAAAAAAGGTAAGTTATGATGTGTTATGTGAAGATACCAATCAGGAAAGAATAGTTGAAGCTAGTGGGATGTGGTCCCTGCTATCACTCCTTAGAAGCATAAGATTTGACAAAACAATATGCAGAATAACAGCTGGTGTTATTGCTAATCTTGCAATGAACAGTCTCTCCTTTTAATCCTCCCTTTTTCTTGTTCTCTATATGGCCGTGTGCGCACACACCATCAATCTGAATGCACGTAAATGGTGCACATATATGTATACTATAAACAACTTGTTTTATCATTTCTGAAATATTTAGGGTAATCTTCATTCTCATCCTTTTTGGTGTATGCAGAAGCTAATCAAGAACTAATAATGGCTGACGCTATGAATTGTAACTCGAGCTATTGCCAATTTATGTACAAAATGGTAAACAAGTTTTTTTCACGTCTCTTTGTTGGTTCACGTGATAATGCCATACTGCCACTATATATGTGACTCTGACTATCTATTGTATTACTTGCTCCATTCTTATCAAACAGATTCATTTCAATAGACGAATCTATTTACTTTGACACATTAGTTGCATGTAATTTAAGCTACTTGGAGACTGTATATATGTTTATTAGAATACACTACCAAAATAGAGGTCTTAATTTATATTTTTTGCAAGTTTAATATTATTTCGTTCCATAAAAGGAAGAAATTTGTTAGTGCTAAATTCTAACCTGCTTGTCTTCATAAAGTTTGGTGATGTGATTGATATCTAAGCTGCTTTATATCATGTTTAGGGATCTGCAGATTATTGGACAACATACAATTATGCATTATTCGTAACATCCGTATCGCACAGGTCTTATATTTTTAGTTATGAAGTAAAAACAAATCAAGTGTGCTATGAAGGATCAACTAAAATCAACATAAGTAGAATGTAGAAATCATTTGGTAAAATGCAATATTTATTAGGCCACATTGTGGGTGTTAATACAGGATTAGACGATATTACAAGGAATTAAAAGGTGTGGATGAGGAAGTTTGGAAGATTGTGATGGTGGTTCTTGTATTAGTATGTTGGTAACATCTCTATGTTGGCATTATTTCTACATATGATTCATTGACAATCAGTTACAACTCGATAGCTTAGTGACCTGGTTTGAACAATTATATGTTGTCATTATTGTGACAACTACTGTCTTTTGAAGAAGTTTATGAAAAAAATTTATTTGATTAATTGTATTTGCACCTTTATATTTAAATTTGAATGTATAACATACAATATGTTTTGAGAGCGGGGATCACTAAGCCATTTAAATATTCAATTTTCTCTAAACTTTTGTATTGGTACGTAACACAAAATATTGTGGACGAATTACCAAAATATCGTTAATTATTTATCGTTAGGAATGTCCGCCGCTATGTGCGGGTACTCGCCTAGTATTATATATAGGTATAATTATGATTTGAAACCATACTTTTTAATCCAGCCATATCGCAGTCACATTGTGACAATCCGTCAAATTATGGTTTATATTTTATTCTCAATATTTATTTGAAAACATTATTTTAATGTTATAATATGAACTCACTTATTTTTGGGAAGAAATTTGGATTTTACGTCTTGAAGTAGCATCGACTACGTCTAAACCGGAGGATTCTACGTTACGTGCTTACGTTTACATAGACCGTTTTTGGTGACAGTCCGACATTTCAGAAAATAAATTAATCCGTGAATATTATTTTGGGATTTTAAATTTGAATTAGTTCATAAACTCACAAATTTACGAGAAGAGATTAGGACTTACATGAGTAATTTAACGTCCTTTACGACTAAACCGGAAACCTTAGGATTACGTATCTACGTTTTCAAACTCCGTTTTTGAGGAGACAATTTTTATTAGATTCTTTTTGTGCCGTTGATTCATAATTTATAAAACGTTTTTCGTAAAACGACCCGAGGGCACGCAAATCGAGGAAACTAGAATCGAGGAATACCCGTAAATTAATGGGATGAGACAAAAAAAGTTTTGCCTCACCCCACACATGGTATGGCTAACTAGCTAACACCACACCCTTTGAGGTGTCAAGTTGTAGTTAAATACTACTACACTTGTCATGTAAAGCTTAATAAACAAGCTAACCTTACACAAAACCACTCAAACCACATCACACAAACCATTTACACATTCATACATGCAAAACCACCTATTCTCCCTCTCCTCTCTCTCTAAATTTCGTCCAAGAACCACCCCTAAACACCCTCATTTGATCAAATTTAACCATGAAATCATATGTTATTCACACATATGATGAAGCCCTTTTCAAGCTCTATTGATTGGTGGTGATTTTAACATCCAAGGAGAAGATTTGATGATGTCCAAGGGCTGATTTCTACATGAAGTTTACAAGTATTTGTGGCCTTGAAGATTGGTGTTGATCTACCACAAGTTTTGCCCTCCAAAATCCAAGCCTTGATCATCAACTACACAACCTTGGTGGTATAGAGATTGTTCTTCCTATTCTTTTGTTATTTTGATTATGTAATCTTGTATTTTATTTATTTATGTATATGTATATGATGATGAATGATGATTAAAAATATTATGTGGGGATTTGGTGTTGATAGATTTGATAAACATAGGTAAAAAGATGGAAAAACCACATGTAAAAATGGTTAAATATTGCTTAATAAGATGACTGTATAAAAACAGTAAGTAACCAAATGATAAACTGATAAAATGGTAAAGTGGAATCAATATACAGTAAGTATTAGGTGTTATACACATCTGAGAGTTGGCCATACAATGGAATCATCAAAATGAGTGAGATATGATCAAAACAAGATGAGTGCACCAATCTGAATAGTCTGTTTTGTAGGGACTGTTAATGATAGTTAAACATGGAATGAGCAGTAGCTATAACTAACTTATTTGTAGCACATAATATGAAGTTTATGCCATCCAAAAATGAGCTTCTATCTCCTTATATAACTCAAGATATGATAAAAATGGTGAAGATAAAAACTAAAAATCAGATTTTGAAGAATTAATGTTTAATAGTATTATATAAGCACTCAAACTAATATAGTATAAAATGTGAATTAAAACCCACTAACTTATAAATTTCATTTATATAAATATGTATAAGGTTAAATAAATGGAAACTTTATAAAAATGGAAGTTGAATAAGATTTATAAGTTATAAAAACTATAAACATGATTTTTACGACTTTTTCGGCTATTACCGTAAAATTAACGTTTTTCGCCAATTAAAACTTAGACGATCAAACCCGTCTAATGTAAAGTTTTTAAAAGTCATATACTGATGTATAAGTACCTAATACAAGTAAAAACCAATAAAACCCGACTATATGACATACGTACATTAACGAGCTAAGTTAGCATATTTTGACTAATAATTTAACTAAATAAGTTAAACACTTATAAAAATTACTTATTGGGCTTAATCCATTTGGGCCCAACATGTAAAGTATAATACTGATAATGTAAGTGTAAAATGGACTAAGTGAAGGTATTGGGCTTATAATAGGCTTATTGGGCCTAAAACACATAAATAAGTAAAACTAGTAAACTAGTATAAAAGTTACCAATACATAATACTAAAATGAGTAAATAAGAATGTATAAACCCACTTGATCATCATATATATGAAATTATCATATATATACATAATTGTTATTTTGATAAAGTCATTGGACAAAAGTCTAAGACGAGTATTATTTGTCTAGGTTTTCGTGATTGAAGCACGTACCGTACATCCGAATCGCCGATAAACCGCTTTCCCACATCAACGTGAGTTCATAGCCTCTCACTCTTTTAAATGTTTTTATGAAATGTTTTATAAACCCACGAGGGAGATAACATGTTAGTTTTGATAAAATAGGACACCATTTGTCTCGATTGTCTGTTTATTGATTTGGACCCGAATGATTGTATGACCTGATGAATGATTAAATGACCCGATAGATGAAATGAAAAGGACTATTAAAGTTAGGTTATGTCACTAAAAGTCCCATTAGCATGAATTGTGAACTACCGGGATTTGGTAGACGCTTATGCATATAATAGTACTATTTGGGGACGATCACCCCAGTTCGCGCCTTGACGATTGATCCCCGTCGTGCCACATTGATTGGTAAGCGAATTTATGTATGAGAAGATTTCCATAGCGTGATTATTGTAACGACGCGCTAACTTAGATGGGAAAATTGAGTATCGGGTTAGCTACCCGTTGTTGTGATAGTAAGGTAACAATGTCATGCGGCTTGTAATAATCCAAATAACGAAAATACTGATATACGCATTGAATTACGATGTATTACCTGACTAGCAATACGGGGTCTTATTACTGATGTTATGTTTGTGTTTTGGTTTTATATAACCATATTCATATAACGGTTTTTATTTAACTTTATACAAGGTTATAAAACGTATTGTATGATATTTTTACGACATTAGTTCGTATAATGGTTTTGAAGGCGAAAGCCTACATTATGATTATGACAAGGATTTGTATAAAATGATTTTGGCTATTTTATGGCCTATTACAAAGATTTGTACAAAATGGTTTTCGGTAATAATTATATACCGATGATATATTGATGGTTTTATTAAACTCTATGAATTCACTCGGCGTTTTCGTTGACCTTTTCTTTTAACATGTTTTGTCTCAGGTACATGAAGGTAATTCTCGGGAAGACAACAAGAAATCATGGCCCACACTTAAATAACAATTTCCATTCAAATCTTTTGTAAAGTTATATGAAATGACTATGACTTGGACCTATGTAAATCTGATATTTATGAATGGAAATGCTTTATTATTAAACGACGCGATTTTTAAGCGTTGTCTATGATGTGAGTAATGTGCTATCCCGTAACACCAACGAGTCTTCCGCTGTATTGAATTGTATAAATTTGGGGGTGTTACAGTTTGGTACCAGAGCTCTCGTTATAGAGAACGAAAGATTTTTAAAACCAAGGTTTTGAATAAAACATTTCAAAATCTTTTAACTATAAACATTTTTCTAAAAATGTTTAAAAATCTTTTGACTATAACGGTGCCGAAGAATTCCCGAGTTACCGACAAGGCTAGACTGAGAAGTGTTATTTTAATATATATATATATATATATATATATATATATATATATATATATATATATATATATATATATATATATATATATATATATATATATATATATATATATATATATATACGACGTAGATTGTCACAAGGAACCCTAAATCCCCTGGTAAATTAATCGAAGCTATTCTCGTAGGAATTCTAGCTATCCTAGATCTAAAACAAGTTGTGGATATTTATGATCCCAAAAAATGGTTGATATTCGTAGAAATGTTGATATTAGTTGATTACGATATTAAAGAAGAATTGGTGAGATTAAATCTGATATCGATGTCATGACGATCTTTCCTTATAGAGTGGAGTTTGACAAAACGTTACCACCTGGAAAGGTGTCATCTGATTCGTTGTCACCCAATTCTTAAATTTAAAGTCGAAAGGGTGAATGTTGCACTTGAGGCTGTCATTGGAACCATTACCCAAAAGCCTCATGCCACAAGTACCTTTCCGAGAAGTCTAATTGGATGATCGAGTCATTTCATACTAGTGACTCATTTGGTAACTATTGATGTAAGAGATATAGGATTAGAAATTAAGTGTTGATTCATATCGAGCTTTTATTGCCCTATTAAGGTCTAAGAATAAGGATTGAAAGTATTGGCGAATGAGATAGGATATCGCATTGAGTATGATTTGGTTGAAACTTGAATAACGTAAAATTTAACTCGCATGGAATAAGAAATTTTTAAGAGCAAGTCGTTAAGTTCTGTGATTGAATTATAAGGTTTTAAATGATTGTTGATTCGTGTTAAGTGTTGTTCCTAGGCCATTGTCCATTGATGAGGATGCCTAGTGTCCAAGAATTAAATTGAAGAAATCTTCTTCTGAATTGGGACCGATGGATCTTTTGGGACATGTGGAACACCTAATGACTCTTGCAGGTTAGTATCCATTGTGGTATCTTTTAAAAATCCCTAACTTAAATGAGACATCAGTTGGTAGGATGAGTTCTTGGAATTGTATGACATAGTGACACGTAATGTGTTACGGTACAATTTTGACTTATTTGTGATTAATGAAAAGACTACCTTTGATTGCTAAATCCTACATGTATTGATGTTATCTATTGTTTTCTTGCTTCATCCTAATGTTCTCATTAGTGATGCAACCGTTGAACAAGTACTCGTCTCGAATTGAGTTACGTTGTGAATTATTATTTTTGAGCGCCATCGAGGTCATGAACCTCATGATTATTTGGCTAAAGCTCATTTCCAATCATATTGTAGTTAGTTCTTGGTGAACAAGCTTTCATCACTCTTTTTGCAGATCACTCATTGTTTTTATAAGATAAAACAGTATCCCTTGAGAAAAATTGATTTTTCATCACTATAAGGATTATTCAAAGTGAGATTTATAAGTGATCGTTATCAAAATGAAGTTGTTTATAAAAAACCTAGGAAAGCTTAATTGTTTTCATAACAAATAAATATCTTTGTAAATTTATTTTTGATTCTTATTTAAGAATTAAGCATGAAAATGTTTTTATTATAAACATGATGATAAAATTTTGACGAACTGAGTATTGCATCGTTAATCTTGAAATTGTATATAGTTGCGCGCCTACATACAATTTGGAATGGACCATGCAATGCTGATTAGTAGTCACCATAAAACTGACTAATAAACACTACATTTTCTTTAAAGATTGTGAAAGATTAAATTTTATGAGATCTGCAAGAAGTGAAAAATAGGGGCATAGTGTTAGGAACACCTACATATGTGCCTGTAGCATCTATTCTTCTGAGTCGAATTTACTCATCTATGGAAATTGTCTTATTTGACAATTGACAATTCTTTCTTGTCCAATTCTCCCGTAGTGAGATTCTTAGGAAAAGTATCTGATTACCGAGTGTTGATACCCGACTGGATGTATCGATGTTCATATCATTTCTTTTGATTTGATTTCATTTGAATGACCTGGGTAACGATCCGAGGATCTTTCGAATGTGTACTCAAATTATGAAAACATGGGATATATTCATATTCGTTAAATGTTTTCGTCTGTATCTGATTTGAAATTCTATCGCGTAGATTATGCGTTGACCTTACTCTTTTAATGGTAGTTGAGTCTCCATGTATCTTTAAATTTGTGAAGGATTATGAGTTGTTATTAGCCTTTTGAGAAGTTCACATCTTATCGACGGCAATGAAACTGGAAAGTTAATAGTGCCAGTAGAATGGATTGATTGATTATGACATGACGACATTGTCTTAATTGATGGGAACTCGAGTAGAATTCCCCTAAATGATAAGATGTTGATTATCAAAAGTGATCTAAATAATTCTTGATGGATGACCATATCCTGTATTTAGACTTGAAATTTTACCGTGAATGGTTGTGAATTAGTCATAGATATTATAATCTAGAAAGAACTTAAAAATAAAAAGTAAAAATTTTTCCTGCTATTTGAAATTTTAGGAGGTATTTATTGGTGAATCACCTAGACTTTTGACATTAACGCAAGTTGAATTTGTATTAATTTTATTCCTGGTGCTGCACCCGTGGCGTGTGCACTGTACATCAGCACCATCTGAATTAAAGGAATTACCGTACAACTGAGAGAGTTGTCGGGAAAAGCTTTTATTCTACCAAGCTCGTCATCATGAAGAGCTATGGTGTTATTATTCCTTATATTTGCTGAATTACCATGAACTAGGTAAATTGGCGATTAAAATCTATATCCACTACCTAAGATGATCGATTTGTTTGATCATATACAAGGTTCTAGTGTATGTTTTAAAGATTTGATCCACGGCATGGTTATCATCAACTTTGCGTCCGCAAAAAAAGATTATCTATTCCAATCACTACATCCAGAACTTGTAATGAACATTATGAGTTTCACATGATGTCGTTTGGATTGACTAATACACATGTAGCATCCATAAATTTGGTGAATCTCGTGTGTAGGCTGTGATTTGATAAATTTATGCTCATGATCATTAAAGACTATTTGTTTATTTATAAGAATAAGAATGAGTTAATAATTATTTGTAGAATGCCCTGAGTCGGCCGAGTAGTGAAAACTTGTACCTTGAATATTTAACATGTAATTTAAAGCTTAATCCTTTACATTATTTGATCGTGTGATTAATGGAAAATGGAATATATTGACTCTTCAATAATTTGAGCCATTTAAGATTTTGGGTTTTACCAAAAAGAAAGTGGAAATATGTTTTGACAAATAATTTATCAAAGGATTTTTAAGAAATTATTCCCTTATACACAAATCATTTAACTAAACTCCTGTTTAGGGGTAAATGTTTGTTTATACCTCAAGACAACCTAAGAGGGATTGAGGAAACCGTTAAACCATGAATTAAAATTTGAAACGACAATTTTTTCTTTTCAACTAAGAAAATTTTGACCAAAGTATAAACAAATATTTTTCGAACATTTACGGATCCTTTTAATTATCTTAATTATTTTCGATAAATCAACAAAAATCTTGTTAATTAAATTCAGATTTATTTCTGAACATTTTTATATAATTGGTCGAATTAAGAAATTTAAAAACTTTACGTTTACGTTTCATAAAATTAAATATTCATTACTTGTAATAATTATCGACGCTTTAAAACGTCGGATCAAGCAAAACTGATAAAAAATGATAGTTGAGACGAAACTAAAACTTAGAAAATGTGAAGAAAGAAATTTTTAATGAATACGGTCATGATAATTATTTCATGAGGAAAGATGAATATAAATGCTGACGCATTATATAGAAAGGATAAAGAATCAATTAGGATGTGTTTCTTAATAATGACGGTGCAAAGTAATTTGCTGAACAATTTAAAATATAAACAATGCTTGTAAGAAGGATAATATAAATAATAAAGGGGTTCGCGGCTAATATGAACCATTAGAATTGAGGAGCCAATGGCGTTAAATGTATAAAAGGCCACTTGCGGTTGCCTAAATATGGAGATTTTGAGATGTAGTCATGTTGGAATCTCATAAGTATAATTATTCTATTCATGTCATTTCTGACTAAATGTATCTTTATCTGAAGAAGTTGTACTAATAGAAAATTATGAAGGCAGACATCGCCCCATACATTAGTGAACGTCTAACTATTGCAAAGGTCATCATCTGAATTTGATTCGATTTGGGTCATCGTCGACAGGCTGACCAAATCTGCTAATATCATTCCTGTTAATGATTGATTCTTGACGAAGAAATTGACTCTTTTGTATTTAAAGGAGTTGTGTAAACATAGTGTGCATGTATCGATCATCTCTATCAAGATCCTCGCTTCGCATCAAATTTCTAGAGATTTGCTCAGAAGTCACTGAGAACGAATCTTGATGAGAGTACTGTGTACCACCCCAAATCGAAGGGATGAGGTAAAGTAACGATACAAAACACTAGAAGTCTTGTCTTATGTTTAATGATTGACCTTTGATAATGAACCGTATAATCATTTTCCTTTGGAGAGATTATCATTGATAATTATCGTATTAGGATCGAGATCGAATCTTGTGAGGATATATATTAGAGCATCTGTAAGCAGGAGTTGGGATGAAGACACCCGACATACACCCATTGTGAGTTGGATATGTCTTTTAGGTTTAAGGTTGCCTGTGATGACAAACCTAACCTTACAAAATACCTGATCCGCGAAACCTGAAATGATTGTTGAAATTAGGATTTGATTAATGACTGCCGATAGTGGGCAGGAGGTTATGTGAATATGAAATGTAGATCTTGAAGTGCCAGATGGGTAGCGAAGTTATGCCAGAAATTTTAAACCTTAGAAAAATGAATTAATGATTTGAAAGATCATGGGAAATAAGTCCCCGTTGTTTGGGACCACTGAGATAATGTAAAAGTTGGATTGAAAGGCATATAAGCTGGATCTACCCTATGACTTTAAGGGCTGCGTGAATTATGTTTCATAAATCGAACTTGATAAATATCTATCAAGCAAAAATCTGAATTGTTCTTGATAAAGTTTAGATTGGCGAAAAGTTGCATTCATCAAAAACCCGTGAACATCATGGATAGAGAAAGTAAGTCAACATTAAGCCTGATCTTATTCCCGTAGTTATGTTTGATGAAACTCGCGTATTGTAATGAATCACACTTGTGAGAAAAAGACCGAATATGGAGGAAATACCCACATGACTTTAACTCTATAAGAAGCGAGTAGTAAGGTAAGATGATCTTTGAGGACAAAGATCTTGTTTAAGGGTAAATGCTATGACAATCCGTCAATTTATGATTTATATTTTATTCTCAATATTTATTTGAAAACATTATTTTAATGTTATAATATGAACTCACTTATTTTTGGGAAGAAATTTGGATTTTACGTCTTGAAGTAGCATCGACTACGTCTAAACCGGAGGATTCTATGTTACGTGCTTACGTTTACATACACCGTTTTTGGTGACAGTCCGACATTTCAGAAAATAAATTAATCCGTGAATATTATTTTGGGATTTTAAATTTGAATTAGTTCATAAACTCACAAATTTACGAGAAGAGATTAGGACTTACATGAATAATTTAACGTCCTTTACGACTAAACCGGAAACCTTAGGATTACGTATTTATGTTTTCGAACTTCGTTTTTGAAGAGACAATTTTTATTAGATTCGTTTTGTGCCGTTGATTCATAATTTATAAAAACGTTTTTCGTAAAACGACCCGAGGGCACGCAAATCGAGGAAACTAGAATCGAGGAATACCCGTAAATTAATGGGATGAGACAAAACAAGTTTTTCCTCACCCCACACATGGTATGGCTAACTAGCTAACACCACACCCTTTGAGGTGTCAAGTTGTAGTTAAATACTACTACACTTGTCATGTAAAGCTTAATAAACAAGCTAACCTTACACAAAACCACTCAAACCACTTCACACAAACCATTTACACATTCATACATGCAAAACCACCTATTCTCCCTCTCCTCTCTCTCTAAATTTCGTCCAAGAACCACCCCTAAACACCCTCATTTGATCAATTTAACCATGAAATCATATGTTATTCACACATATGATGAAGCCCTTTTCAAGCTCTATTGATTGGTGGTGATTTTAACATCCAAGGAGAAGCTTTGGTGATGTCCAAGGGCTGATTTCTACATGAAGTTTACAAGTATTGGTTGCCTTGAAGATTGATGTTGATCTACCACAAGTTTTGCCATCAAAAATCCAAGCCTTGATCATAAACTACACAACCTTGGTGGTATAGAGATTTTTCTTCCTATTCTCTTATTATTTTGATTATGTAGTCTTGTATTTTCTTTATTTATGTACATGTATATGATGATGAATGATGATTAAAAATATTATGTGGGGATTTGGTGTTGATAGATATGATAAACATAGGTAAAAAGATGGAAAAACCACATGTAAAAATGGTTAAATATTGCTTAATAAGATGACTGTATAAAAACAGTAAGTAACCAAATGATAAACTGATAAAATGGTAAAGTGGAATCAATATACAGTAAGTATTAGGTGTTATACACATCTGAGAGTTGGCCATACAATGGAATCATCAAAATGAGTGAGATATGATCAAAACAAGATGAGTGCACCAATTTGAATAGTCTGTTTTGTAGGGACTGTTAATGATAGTTAAACATGGAATGAGCAGTAGCTATAACTAACTTATTTGTAGCACATAATATGAAGTTTATGTCATCCAAAAATGAGCTTCTATCTCCTTATAGAACTCAAGATATGATAAAAATGGTGAAGATAAAACTAAAAATCAGATTTTTAAGAATTAATGTTTAATAGTATTATATAAGCACTCAAACTAATATAGTATAAAATGTGAATTAAAACCCACTAACTTATAAATTTCATTTATATAAATATGTATAAGGTTAAATAAATGGACACTTTATAAAAATGGTAGTTGAATAAGATTTATATGTTATAAAAACTATAAACATGATTTTTACGACTTTTTCGGCTATTACCGTAAAATTAACGTTTTTCGCCAATTAAAACTTAGACGATCAAACCCGTCTAATGTAAAGTTTTTAAAATTCATATACTGATGTTATCTATTCTTTTCTTGCTTCATCCTAATGTTCTCATTAGTGATGAAACCGTTGAACAAGTACTCGTCTCGAATTGAGTTACGTTGTAAATTATTCTTTTTTAGCGCCATCGAGGTCATGAACCTCATGATTATTTGGCTAAAGCTCATTTCTAATATGTTGGCTTATTGTAGATTCAAGACAAGAAATAAGAAACATAGGTTTGACCCTCAAATCTCAATAGCTATTAATGCATTATACGATGTTATTGACAAATTTTGGTATCATTTGCTGGCCGTAGCTGTTACACATGTTGTCTTCTATCATAACCAATTTCTTTTTTTATGTAGAATGGATGAGATGATGTCTAGGCACATAATTTATCGAAAGACCACAAGCCTGATCTCGAGTCTGAGAAACAAAGGATAATAAAAGCTGGTGGTTTCATTCATTTTGGTCGAGTTAATGGGAGTCTAAACCTTACCATGGATTTTGGTACCTCTCTTATAGCGATATGGTTATTACAATAATATATTAAAGATAAAGTTATCACTTCTTGCTGAAAACCAAAAGTATGGGAATTTTCATGAATAATACACTGACACCAACAAAAGGTACCATGATTCATACCAAATAGAAACTATAGGAAAATAACTATGATGCATACTATCAACACACACATAACCACATAATATTTCACAGATCATAAATTACATATACTCAAAAGGACACACACTAGCCCACACTATCAAGGTTATTAAAAGAATAGTGTTACATATATTCCACATATCATAATATTCCATAGATCATAAGGACACACACACACCTGATCTTAAGAATATGTTTCATAATCCTAACAGCTTTAAAAAATCTTCACGCATCCAACGGGTAAAAACACACAGACAAACCTAAAGTACATGAATTCTGTAAATTCCTTGGGGAAAGTAAATGATTTAGGTCTGTAACGGGATGTAAGTACCAGCAGCACAATTTTGTTACTTTTTCATGTATACATCATTCGATTTTCCATTTTTCTTTTACTAGGATAAATGAAATTTCTGTATTCCGTATGATGATTATCACGTTTATTAAATCTAACATGCAGAAGATATAGATCGTTACATTTCCGCATAACAAAACTGAAAAAGGGGGTGCATATGGTTGTAGGAGCATTTGGTTGTGTTAAGGTTGCTAGATGACTACCTCATCAGTAGAAATTATTAACATTGTAACAGTTACGTCACATGTAACTTATGTCTTTTTTTATTGAAGTTTGATGTAATTTGATAATCATGTGCAGGATCACACATCCTTGATAAAGTTGCTGAAATGTTAGTCAACCTAAAGAAGGGGCTATTGCGACTATAAAACGTTACAATTTTGCTGAAATACAACCTAAATAACAGGGTGTTAAAAGTCGAATGCGTCTAAGCATTATACATGCCTTAGGTGACCACTACCATCGCACCATACTTTGATGCTTATGATTCCCTTCCTTTTATAATTTCTTTCTTAGAATGTAGAAAACTCGATGTGATGGTAACTAAAAAAGGCTGGCTGCAATGTGTTCACAAGTTTAGGTTGCAATGAGAGTTTGAACCTTGATGTCATATTAGAAAAACTTGGATGTATGGGGTCTCGTCTGCTAATGGTCAGGCTCAGCAGTGGATGAGGGAGACAAATATAGTTCACCTAATTTCTTGGGAAACCGAGCCGCTTGGTGAGCTAATATGAAGTTACATTAATAAAACTCATGTGTATAACATGCTACAAGTAGTGTGTTTATTCATATACAATTATAGCATATAAGCACACAATACATGAAAGTTAGTTAGGTTTCTATATGAGTTGGATAATAATAATATTTATATAAATTAAAACCTTCAAATAAAAACGATTAACAATGTTTTATGCATCAAGAATATACTTTGGGTGTCTTTGAGCCCAGTTGAACCATTTAAGATAATACACAACCCATTCATAAGTTAATGGGTCGAAATTGCCATCATTGATTTTTATTATTATAAATTAGCATAATTTGAATCTACTCAAACCGGTAATGCGAAAAAGTCGCACATAGTTTTCCTAACCGCTTACATTTGGCATTATAATTGAAGGTTTTGGAAGTGCTTTTTCCAAGATTGCTACTAATAGGGATCTTCCTCTATAATCTTGCCAAATATATGCTCTTACTTTATTTATATAAAAAATCAGCTCTTTACCAACTTATAAGAATCTTTCTATTTCAAAATAAGATGAAAGTTGAAGAATTTGGATAATACATAACTATTAATGCGTAGAAATACGCCACAGTCCTAAACACAACATTATCGGATAACGAAACACATCTAGAATAAGTTGTCGTTATTTAGTTTGCAAGTGTTTTTGCAGATCGTGTTTGTATCCGTTTATTTTGCAATAATGGTAACAATACTCGAAAAACTTTCTATTTAATACGTAGTATTTCAACTCAAAGAAACAACTGTAGATAAACTGGCCCAGAAAGTATATGGAAATAATCTAATTCGATCAATAAATGTACAAACCTCGAGATCCGTACATTCTGTCAAACTAAGATGGGGCTCACTAAACAAGGTCTTATTAGTAAAGATACCAGGAGTGTGGCATCCAACAATGACATCAACGCCATTAAACCGGGCAAACTTTAACATATGTGAGATGAGGAAGTATCTTTCAAGAAATGTGTGACCTATAGAGCAGGGGAATAATAAATAACCGGGTGAATTCTATACCAAGATCGATATACCATACAATAAAAAAAGAGCTTTAAACAATGGATTGATCGGTTCTTGTGGATGTTGTTGTTAGCATACAGGCCTTAGTTGTTTGTCTCCTCTTGCAGGTTACTTTTTTTTAACTTACAATTAATGCAAACAATATGGAGAGTAAATCGATTTATTATCTTGATATCACTCATAAGTTAGCATGAACTGGTATTTTCCTTATAATCGTAATCATGTCTAATGGATTGGGTCTTAGTTGAGTTTAAGAGTGGTAAGAGTCTTATAACGACATGTTACAACTCGCTTATCTGTATTTAACTCATGGAATATCCTAGACTTGACATTCCTATTTATAATTTTTTTTTGATCGTAGACTCAGTATGAACAACTATGTTCATTGTATGCTGAACGTTTTCTGTATTAATTTTGTACGATGTCTATGACTAGTTCTTTGACTTCTCACAAATAGGTATTGTTAAAATAGGTAAGGCTTGAAGAATTATAGAACTGGTTATAAATTTACCCATTCGTAATATATAATCAGTTTCTTGGTGTTCGGGTATTGTTAAAATGGTTATAACTAGCTAAGGCTTCAAGTGTCACAATAATCATCAGAATATCAGTAACAAATGTTTTTTAATAAGTGTAGAAACACTTATCCTTTTACCACTTAATTATAATAAAAACAAGACCAAAACGTGTATTTAATGTCGTAAAAGGCGGAATTATGCGTGGTTTGTGTTTTTGTTGTGTTTTAGGACCAAAATATGAAAAAGGGAGAAAACACGGGCTTTCACGGGCTTTTATCAAAGAAAAAGAGAAAATACAAAGTCAAAAGATCAAGAGTGCAAAAAAGAACGGAAGTCAAAGGCTTATTCTAAAGATTTATCGAAGAAAAAGACTAAAGACGGAAGTTTAACGATGTCGAAGAACCAAATCTAACAATAGAAGAAAATTAGAAGACGAGTTCATTTATCATTTGACAAATCCCGAGACAAAGTCGAGAAAGACGAAGAAATTAAAAGACGAAAAGACAAAGAGAAAGAGAGAAGAAACAAACACCACATCATCTCCTCCTATAAATAGCCTCCTAATCCTTCATTAAGAAGCAGTAGATTTTAGTTTAATTTTTGTAAGGTAATTAGGAGTAGATTAATTTACTTTCTCTCTCTAGATTTATTTCATTTTCTTAAACTTTTCATTCAAGTCTTCTTAATCTTTAATCTTGAATCTTGTATTTGAATCTTTAATCTTCATCTTAATTTCAAGCTTTTCATAATCATTCTCATTCTACATTTCTTGTTTTTAAATCTATTGTTTTGTTTGATTAATCATGTAGTTTGTTTGATCTTGATGATTGTTTGATTGATTTACTTATTTGATTGTTCTTGTTGATTTGATGTGTTTGATGTTTTAGCTTATTGTTCTTATTGCTTATTGTGTGTTTGTCTTATTTTTAATTAAGAGTTTTTAATAGTTTAATCTTTTAAAAGTTGATTTTTAATATTTTGATTATTTAGTGTTTTTAAAGTTTTTGATTTGTGTCTTATTAGTTTTATCTTAAAATTAGTTTAGTTAAAGTTTTGGTTAAGTTCTTATTGGTTTTTGCGTATTTTTAAGTATTCCGACTTAGTAAACCCTTATCCCGAATTAGATAGCAGTTCACTTTATACCGACTTATATAATTCTTGTTCATTCCGAATTGTATGCAGCTCCATATTCCAAATAAGGTGGGATTTTATGTATTCCGAATTAAGTGTGGAACACCATATTCCGAATTAACTCCATCCTATTCAATCCGGATTACATACTAGAGTCTATATTCCGAATTACCTAGTAATTGTAGATTCCGGATTGTGTGCCAAACACGGATTCCGGATTGTGTGTTGAAACTCGATTCCGGATTGTTTTTCATTGAGGCATTCCGAATTATGTGTAGGATTGGTGGTTATTCCGGATTGCATGCAAGATAGTTATTCCGGATTTGAGATTGTATTGGATCTGGATTATGTGTAGAAAATGGATTCCGAATAAGTTTGGAACCCCATATTCCGAACTATGTTCTAAACTTGGAATCCGAATTAACTATTTTACCAGGATTTCGAATTAGGCCATCTTTGTATTCTGACTTATGTTTTGATATTTTTATACCGAATTATTTTTTTATTTTCATTTTCCCGCCATTTTTATTAAAGTTTATTTTCCATTGTTTTGTCTTAGTTAATTTTCAAAATTACTTTTCATCAAGTTTTAATCTTTTGTCATTTATTTTTAAAAGTCTTTATTTTTAGTTTATAACTTTAAAGCTTTCATTTTTATTTTAATGTAGATAATCAACGACATTTGCTTTTTACACCAAGAACAACTGAGTCGCACTTGAAACCACGATCAATTCGAATCGATTCGAGACAACTTCACCTATTAAAAAAACTCAGTTATTAAAATGGCGCCGCTGCCGGCTCTTTTCGTGAAGATTAACGGTTTTTTGTGAGAGACGCGTTGGATTTTGGGATCCGTTCACTTTTGAACGTTATTTTTCGTGTTAAAAATTTTCAAAAGTCCTGAAAATCAAAAATTTCAAAAATAAAAAAACATTAAAAAACATCTTAAAAAGCAATTCTTTTTCAAAAGTTTTGCAACAAAAATATTTTCTTTTCACGTTAACTTTATTTCTTCTATTTCTTTGCTATTCTTTTCTTTTGTAGGTTTATGCGTACCCGTTCACGCAAAAGGAAATCCATTCAAGCCGCTATCATCGAGCCTCCTGTTGTTAACACAATGGATAACCGTCCAATGATCGAGCTCTTGCAATCACATGTTGAAGGTAATGATGATGCGATTGTGGTGCCGGCTATTGATGCAAATAACTTCGAGCTCAAAACCGATTTTATTCAAATGGTTTCCACAACACCTTTATTAGGCCGTAATCATGATGATCCGCACGATCACATCAAAAGTTTGTTCACTTATCCAATACCGTGAAATACAATGGGGTCTCACAAGAGGCAATTTGTTTGCTCCTCTTTCCATTCTCTCTCGAGGGACAAGCCCGGACTTGGCTTGATAAAGAACCAACCCAAAGTATTACAACATGGGCGGACCTAGAGACCAAATTTATCAATTACTTTTTCCCACCCTCACGTACTACCGCTTTGCGGAATGACATCATTAACTTTGAACAAAAGTACGGTGAGACGTTTAGTGAATCTTGGGATCCTTTTAAAGAACTTTTAAGAAAGTGTCCACAACACGGTTTTACAAAGGTGCATCAAATTAATACTTTTTATAATGGATTAAGTTTGAATGACCAAGATTCACTAAATAGTTCTTCGGGGGGGTAAGATTCTTGTTAAATCAATGAATGAGGCTTTGACAATCATAGAAAACAAGGCCAAAGTCCAAACCAAGAGTGTTAGGGCTACTATGGCTAGTGCTAGTGAGAGTGAGTTGACCAATCAAATTCAGGAACTTACTTCATTTAGTAAAAGAACTTGCTTTAAGAGATAACCTTCCTAATCAACATGCCCATGCTCTTAATATAACTTGTGAAACTTGTGGTGGACCATACTCTTATGCTAATTGTGATAAGGCTTATGATCAATCTCACGGGGAAGTGTATGCTAACAACAACACGGAGAGGGTTCATTTCAAGACGAATGTCGATGTTAATCACTTGTCTTATAACTCGACTAATTACTTCGCTCCACCCGATTTTCAACAAAGACCACACCCACCCACCCAAAACAATCAAGGGCCACCACGAGCAAATTTTCAACAAAATACTAATGTGAGGGGCTACAATGCTAATCAAGGAGCTTATCAAATGCAAAACTAAGTGTTAGCCTTATATTTTATATAGTCGAACAAGAATGTAATAGGTCATCTTAGTCGTTAATGGTCTTGTATTGTAATTGGTTAGTCGGGAAAACCGGGCTTGGACTTTAAGCTAATATTGTACAAGTTAGGGGCGTATGCCCAAGTGAAAGCCAAGCCCGGCCCAAGATGAAGCCCACAAAGGCCTTAGAGCCGTGGGATATATAACCCTCTTCCACATGTGGAAGAGGGTGTTGGTTCATTTCATAAAACACCTAGTTTTAGTGTAAACCTTCCACTTCTCTCTCTACTCTCTCTCTCTACTTTTCTACTATTTCTCTCTCTAAATCTTGTGTTATGGATTGAATGGGATTAACATTTGGTATCAAGAGCCTATAGTGGATAGGTGATTGAAGATTCGTGGGTGGTGTTCTTGATTTTTCGTGGCTATTTTGATCTAAATCTCACGTCCCAAATTTCTTTTTATGTTTTTATGGTCTTTTCTTGATACAAATCATCTACATACTAGTAGTTGTGATTTGGGTATCTTGGTTTTGGCTAAAACACAAATATTTTGGATCAAAAGTTGCGAAATTTCTTGTTTTTCTTCATTCCGAAATTCAAGCAAGTGTTACCATCGGAAAGTACAAGTGTGTGGGATTTGATCGCAATAATCTAAGGATTCTACTTTACGATCACTGTACTGCGATACCTTATTCCGATCTGGATATTCTGATCGTGCATTGCGATCTAGGATTCCGACGGGTTTAAGGGTTTTTTGAGTCGTTACTCTGTCCAATTTGTCTCAGCCACATTCCGATCTAACATTGCGAAAGCACATTGCGATCTGAACGTTCCGATCTGAGCATTCCGATTTGACATTCCGATCTGGACATTCCGATCTGGACATTCCGATTTGGACATTCCAATTTGACATTCCGATCTGAGCATTCCGATCTGGACATTCCGATCTGGACATTCCGATAAGTATTCCGATGGACATTCCGATAAGTATTCCGATGGGTATTTTGTTTGAGTAATTTTTAGACTTAGCCACTATCTAGACTAGTTTCGGAACGTAGTTTACACGAAGATTAAAAAAAAAAAGAGTTAAAATTTTTTAGGTCAAGTAAAATCAAATTTTTTCCCTACTAGTTTTTGGCTATTTCTAACTCAAATTCAAAATTTGGCGATACAAAATTTTAGGGCTTACCGTTTTGTCAGACTGAGAAATTTATTGTCGGACTGAGAAATTTTTTTTGAATTTTCGGAATTTCAATTTTAACCACACATCATCACAAAAAATACACTAAGATCTGCAATTCATCCACAAGTATTCACCATGTCTAACAACAACATCAACATTGAAACTGCTAATCAAATTCGTTTGGAACAAGGTGGCAACGGTAACCCACCTATGCTCACTGCTGGTTGCTACGTTCAATGGAGATCTCGTTTTCTCAAATTTCTCGATGGAAAAGAAAACCGAACTGCTCTTCGTCACTGCCTTGAGAATCCACCTCCAGTTTTTGAATTCAGACCAATTACAACACAGGCAGAGGATGGTACTTCATCAACTATACGAGCTATGGAGGATTTTAACACATGTTCTGCTGAGAAAAAGAAACTCATCCAAGCTGAAGCTGATGCTGTAAACTTCATACTCACTGGAATTGATAACGACATCTATTCCACAGTTGTTGCATGTCCTAATGCTATGGAAATGTGGAATGCAATTCATCGATTGAAGCAAGGTGAGTCGATCAATGTTCAAGATCTCGAGACTAATCTACTTTGGGAGTTTGGAAAATTCACATCTGAAGATGGTGAATCCGTTGACTCATATTACTCGAGATTCTACAAAATGATGAATGAGCTTGTCAGAAATCAGTGCACCATCTCCAACCATTATGCCAATGTTGAGTTTCTACTTCAACTCAAACCGGAATGGCAAAGGTTTGTGACTTTGGTTAAACAAAAGGAAGATATGAAGACCATCTCCTATCACAAACTTTATGATATCTTGAAACAACATTAGAATGAAGTGAATGAACTAAGGGCTGAAAAGGCAGAACGGTCTGCTAATTCTATTGCTTTTGTGGCTGCTACTTCAACAAAACCCGTTCCTCATCAACAACCACCTAATCATTCCTCGAAGTCATCAAGCTCATCCACCAAACCTCTAGCTGCTGCTAAACACAAAGAAAAAGCAATTGTCCCCACTCCACCTCCAAAGTATGACACCGAGTCAGATGGAGACAGTGATGATGAACAAACTTCAAGGGACAAGAAGATTGAAGAACTCATGTCTTTACTTACCACAACTTATAAGAAGATCTATAAACCTACCAACAACAACCTCAGATCATCATCCAATGCTAGATATAAGGAAGTTGATCATGCACCTAGGTATGATCGTGATGCTAGGTATGATAATCAGAGGATGCTGAATCAAGTTGGGGCAAGAGATACTGTAGGCACTCCGGTGGTGCAGAAGACTGGGATTCAATGCTTCAACTACAAGGGATTTGGGCACATGGCTAGGGAATGTAAGAAGCCAAAACGGGTTAAGGATTCGGGATATCACAAGGAAAAGATGTTGCTGTGCAAGAAAGAAGAAGCAGGAATTCCACTCACAGCAGATGAAGTTGACTGGCGTGATGACACTGATGATGAAGGCGATGATCAAGAGTTAGAGGCACATTATGTGTACATGGCAAAGATTCAAGAAGTGATCCCAGAGACTGATGATAATTCTGGACCCATCTATGATTCTAAGCCACTTGAAAAGGTACCATCACATGATAACTATAATGTGTTTGCTAATGAACGACGGCATCCTGAGCAACCCGAAAGCATCAATGACACATATGTAATGGACACGAAGGATAGCAATATCTCTACGGATTCACAGCATATGTGTAATGATGACGGAAAAGCTGTTCAGGATACTGACTCGGATGAGGACCGTGATTTGCTTGCGTCTATTATTGATTCTTTAAAACATGAAATTGAGGAAAACAAAGAGGCTAATAAACGTTTGAAGCAAGCAAACACATCCTTAGCCGAGGAGATAAACAGGCTTAAAGAGTGTGATTATGTAAAAGAAGCTGATCGACGGGTTGCAATAGCAATTGGTTTGGTATATGAACGTAAGGTGCTCAACGAACAATATTGTTCTGAAGTAACACACGAAATTCATATGTCAAAACAGAAGATATCGGAACTTGAAGAATAACTGCTGCTACATAAACTCCAAATTACTGAATTAGAGTCGGTTAACAAAGAACAAACTGAGCTTTATAAAACTCGTGAAGAAAAGGATATTGAAAAAATTCTTGCTTTGGAAAAGAGAGTCGGCACGTTAAACAACATTGTTTACAAAACGGGTCAGTCTATTCAAACTATGAATATGCTCAATAGAAATATGAAAACGAGTTTTGTCAAGCCTGAATATCTCAAGAAAGCTCAAAGTACCAAGCCTGCTCTTTATGATATCGGTTGTTATGTGGATAATCTATCTCTTATGCTTTCCCCTGACTACGACGAAATCATTCGTCAACAAGAAGAAAGTTGATCTAACTTAAGTGATTTAATAAACCTTTCTGATTCTGATAATTATATTAAGTTTGTTCCTCAAAAAGAACTTTCCAAAGAACAAAAGATCTACAATAGTGTTCCACCACCAAGTGATGAACCCCAAAAGAAAGTTTCTTTAAAAAGGAGTTTCAAAAAGCAATCAATTTCGTTAGAAAAACAAATTTCGGATGAAAAACGTAAATGGGATGAGAAAAGCAAAAGTGTTTAGCAATTTGAGTTTATAAAACAAGGGGTTTTAAATTTGTACAAAGGTGTCGTCGACTATGAAAAAGTTTCTAGGGATACCATTTGGAATATTAAACCTAACCCACAAGTAGAAGTCGTCATTCAACAATGCATTGTTCCAACCATTGATGATCTTTCAAAAAATGTGGAAATGTTTTATAATGCTCTCACTGAGGAAATGTTTTATAATGCTCTCTTGAAGATGAAGTTGATTTTCTTCAAATTAAATTAAAGACACAAGAACACCAACTTTCTAACGAAATTGATCGACTTTCTAAGGAATACTTTTATGCTGACCATATGAATGCTATACTTGGTGTGTATACCGATCTTGATCAATATTGTCATATTGCATGTCTAGTGTCAGAATCGGATGAGAAATATCGCAATCTTGAAGTAGAGCTTTCAAAACAAATTCAGTCATACAACAAACTTTCGAAAAGTTTTTCTAAACTTGAGAAACCATTTCTCTTGAACTTGCTTCACAAAAAGGTGAAAAATCTCATAATCATAAAGAGTGTCAAGAAATGTCAGCTTCTTCGTTTCGTCTACTAAATGAAAAAGATTTCGAAATAAATGATTTGAAAGCTCAGCTAAAAGAAAGGGACATAGCCATAAGCGAGTTACAGAAACTCATTGAGAAAATGAAAGGAAAGTCTGTTTTGGGTAAACCATCCGCCGTTCGTCAACCAAATGCGGTTAAATGCCCTAAATCATCTATTTTGGGACAATCCCCACAGACTTTGCCTAAGATAGGAAATGATAAGAGTACTAATGTGATAGCACCTGGAATGTATAAGATGAACACTAGGTCCACTCAAACTAGAACAACGCAGTTACCTCAGAATACTAGGAAAACTAATCAACGTGTGTCTTCTTCTACAGGAGTAAATCCCACTACTAGCGTTAGCATACCACATCTTAAGAGCAATAGAATGAAAGATAAGGTCATGCCTAACAATAGTCAAGGAAAGAAGTTGGAAGTAGAAGACCACCGTAGGAATTTTATGTTTTCTAAATATAAAACGTCTGTAACTACTTGTAATGACAGTTTGAATGCTAAGACCTCGAATGTTAAAGTTGCTTGTATTGAATGTGGAAAATGTGTTCGTACTTTCAATCATGATGCTTGTGCTCTTAATCATAATGGCGTGAATACTAGAACTAGGAAGCCTATTCCTGTGCCCACTAGTACTAGAGAACCCACAAAACTTTGAACCAATCCACTGATCAACCACTTAAGAAACTAAGTGCGTTAGACTCCACTACTCTGCGTAAACAAAACAGATTAAAGAAGCTATATGAGAACATGATTAGGACATGTACACGGTGGTATTCGAGATTTACACCACCCGGATACAAATGGGTACCTAAGTTAACAACTTTAGTGATTGGGTCTAGGAATATCAGCTTACCTATAGACTTTGCATCTAGGCCCACTACTATTTTGGAACCCGTTTCTATCAAGGGCTCCCATTTGTCAAATGCTACATTGTCTTCTAATTCCTCTGCAGCTCGTCGAAATCATCCTATTCATAATGGACTCCGGGTGCACAAAGCACATGACGGGCAATCTCAAGCTTCTCATTAACTTCGTGGAGAAGTTTCTGGGTACGGTACGGTTTGGAAATGATCAATTTGCACCGATACTCGGATATGGAGACTTGGTTCAAGGGAATATCACTATAAAACGGGTTTATTACGTCGAGGGACTGAATCACAATTTATTCTTGGTTGGTCAGTTTTGTGATGCGGATTTGGAAGTGGCTTTTCGAAAATCTACTTGTTATGTTAGAGACTACGATGGGAATGACCTTCTTACAGGTTCTCGTAGTTCTGATCTCTACACAGTAACTCTTCAAGACACATCTTCAACAAATCCAGTTTGCTTAATGGCTAAAGCGTCATCATCTCAAGCATGGTTATGGCATCAACGATTGTCACATCTCAACTTTGACACCATCAACTTGCTTTCGAAGAATGATATTGTGACCGGTCTTCCTAAGTTGAAATTCGTCAAAGACCATCTTTGTTCTTCTTGTGAGTTGGGGAAAGCAAAACGAAAGTCTTTCAAAACAAAGACAACCCCAAGCTCAAAAGGACGATCAGAGCTTATACACATGGATTTATATGGTCCCATGCGTGTAGAGAGTATTAACGGGAAAAAGTATATTCTCGTGATTGTTGATGATTATTCTAGATACACATGGACTTTCTTCTTAAGGTCCAAAGATGAAACACCAGAGGTTCTCAAAAACTTTCTCAAGATGATACAACGCAATCTTCAAGCTCTAGTCTTAACCGTAAGAACGGATAGGGGTACTGAATTTTTGAACAAGAACTTACAATCTTACTTTCAAGAAGAAGGCATCGAACATCAAACGTCTATTGCTCGAACTCCTGAACAAAACGGCGTCGTCGAAAGGCGGAACCGTACTTTGGTTGAGGTTGCTCGAACAATGCTTTCTGCTTCAAAATTACCGCTATTTTTCTGGGCTGAAGCAATTGCAACTGCCTGTTATACTCAAAATCGTTCTCTCGTTATCCCTAGACATGAAAAGACACCTTACCATATCATCAATGGCAGGAAACCTACTGTCAAATTTTTTCACGTATTTGGATCTTTATGCTACATTCTTAAAGACGGTGAGAATCTCGACAAGATGAGAAAAAGGTGATGCATGTATTTTTGTGGGGTATGCGACATTGTCGAAAGGATATCGGGTCTATAACAAGAGAACAAAGATTATTGTCGAAACAATACATGTGAACTTTGACGAATTGCCACTAATGGTACTTGAACACAACAGCTCAAGTCCCGCTCCTCAATGTCCAGCGATGTCACCTACACACAACAGTGTACGTCCCGTGCAAGAATGTCAAGAAAATACTCCTACAGCAGACTCGACGGATACGACACATATGAATGAGTTAGTTGATTTATATGATCCAATGTTTGATGAATATTACTATGGAAACAATCAAGTTGTGTCAAAGCCTTCCGTTGTCAATACTGCTGATGCACCCGTACAAAGTCAACAAGACACAACTACATCTACTTCAGCAACCGTTGCTCAAGAGACAATTCCAGTGGATACTCAACAAACTCAAGAAACTGTCATACAACCAACATCACCAACCATCAATGCTGAAGGAGGAAACAACAATCAAGAAGTCGATGCACAACCTGACGATGAAGAATTTATCAATCCGTTCGGTACATCGGTACAAAAAGTCGGAGAGTCTTCTACTCAACATGTTGATCCGTCCAACATGCATACATTCTACCAACCATATCCATCCACTCACCATTGGACACGTGATCATCCATTGGAGCAAGTCATTGGAAATCCTTCACAACTGGTTCGAACACGCAGACAACTCGAAACCGATGGCGATGTGTGTATGTATGCACTCACCGTGAGTTCAACTGTACCTACAAACATCAAACAAGCCATGAATGATCATGCGTGGATTGAATCAATGCAAGACGAAATTCATTAGTTTGAACGCCTAAATGTTTGGGAACTTGTTGACCGACCCCATGGAATGTCAATTTTAGATTTCAAATGGATCTGGAAAAAGAAACTGGATGAAGAACAAACCATCATCAAAAACAAATCTCGTCTTGTGGTTAAGGGATACCGTCAACAAGAAGGCATAGACTACGATGAATCATTCGCTCCAGTCGCTCGTTTGGAAGCAGTCAGGATATTCCTTGCTTATGCTGCACATAAGGGCTTCATGGTTTTTCAGATGGACGTTAAAACTGCTTTTCTCAACGGTCATTTGAAGGAAGAAGTGTATGTGAATCAGCCAGAAGGATTCATCGATCCTCATCATCCTGACAAAGTCTATCGTCTCAAGAAGGCTGTATATGGACTTAAACAAGCTCCAAGAGCATGGTACGAAGAACTTTCAAACTTCTTGGTGTCCAAAGGATTCTCCAAAGGTTCTATTGATCCTACTCTCTTTACTAATAAATATGGGGATGACATAATGCTGGTGCAAGTTTATGTTGATGACATTATTTTTGGTTCTACGAACCCAAAAGTTTCAAAACGTTTTGAAAAATTAATGCACAGCATATTTGAAATGTCAATGATGGGGGAGCTAAAATTCTTTTTAGGCCTCCAGATTCATTAATCACCACGTGGTATCTTCATAAACCAAGCTAAGTATGCTCAAGAGATACTTAAAAAGCATGGTATGACCTCATGTGCTCGCGTTGGTACACCATTGTCGACCATATCCCTAGACGCTGACTTGTACTCATATCACGTAGATCAAACGCGATATCGCAGTATGATCGGGTCACTTGTGTACCTTACAGAGAGCAGGCCTGATATTCATCATGCCACATGCTATTGTGCACGATATCAAGCCAGACCTACTCAAAAGCACCTCAAAGAGGTTAAACGGATCTTTCTGTACCTTAAGAATACCATTCACATGGGACTCTGGTATCCGAGGGAAACCGGTTTTCATCTAACAGCTTTTTCAGATTCTGATCACGCAGGTTGTCTTGATAGTCGAAAAAGCACTTCTGGTAGCATACAATTTCTAGGGGAAGACAAGCTTGTCAGCTGGTCGTCAAAGAAGCAGGATTGCACCTCGCTCTCATCAGCTGAAGCAGAATATGTGGCTCTAACCGCGTGTTGTGCTCAAGTCCTCTGGATGAGAACTCAACTCACGGATTATGGCTTCCACTTTGATAAAATACCTATGTATTGTGACTCAAAGTCGGCCATAGCCATATCTTGCAATCCGGTTCAGCACTCCCGCACCAAGCACATCGATGTCAGATATCACTTCATCAAGGAACAAGTGGAACGTGGCATCGTAGAATTATACTTTGTCAGAACTGAGTACCAGCTGGCAGACTTGTTTACAAAAGCTCTATCGAAAGATAGGTTTGCGTATCTCGTTGGCCGTCTTGGTATGAAGTATATGACTCCAGAAGACTTGGAGGTTTTGTCAAATGAAGCTGCTTGATATTCTCTCACAATGACTTCTAAGCACATCACAGCTTAGGACTCGGACGTCAAATAATGAAAGTTTATCTCGGACGATAACTTATCCTTTTCAACAAGAAATTCATATTTCTCGGTCATGAGCTTCTCATAAAAACATTCAAAGTTTTTAAGCTCATGAAAAACGATTTCTAAGTAAATGTCAGCTTAGATCTCGAACTTCAACTTAAGGAAAGTTTATCACGGATGATAACTTATCCTTCACAACAGGAAATTTATTTTTCTCGGTCATGAGCTAGTCACAAAACAATCAAAGTTTTGAGCTCATGAAAAACGGACCCGAAAGGGGAGTGTACGTTTCAGTGCGGTTTCCCTAAGCAATAGAAGAGAAGTCTTCTATCCTGATTATTTTAAAACCGTCGAACACAATTTTTCAAGAATTTCTCAAAAGGTTTTTCTAAATCTTTCAAAATTGTGTGTTCAACACTCCCTTCCTCATATGTGATTTTTATATCTCAAAATTGTCATATGTTATTTTGATCAATTTTTGAGGGGGAGCGTTTTAAAATTAAGCCTTTTTAATGTTGTTGGGTACATCTCTAAAATTGTCATATTTTATGTATCCAAAACATTCCGAAAATGTGATAAAATCTGTCATATATATTATCGGTAAAGGCATCTCAACTCCGTACCTCAACATATTTGTGGTGCTGTTTTTCCAAAATTTTGTCAAATTTTTGTTTCAAGACACACATATATTGTTGAGGGGGAGCATCCCGACTGAAAAAGTTCCATGATTCATGCGTGCACACATGTTTCTCTCCCAATCGGTTTTCAGAAATTGTCATATTTTAATCAATTGGTATCTCTAATATGATGTTTTTATATTAGAGATAGGGGGAGAAAATGTGATTAAAATGTAATATATCGCAACAAGTGATCTTAAAGACTCAAGTGCAACTCTTTCCTTCACATGCCAAACTATTTCGTATATCGATGCATGTGTGTAGGGGAGCTTTTCGGAAATGTTTTGATTTTTATCAAGCACTTTGAATGGTTTTCAATGGTTTTATGGTTACGATCTTTACCCAAAACAACCTACTATCCACGACGGAACGATGGAGTCAAAAGGTGGTTTAGGATAGGAAACTAAGTCCTATGATCCAACCAGAACCGGAGGGATCTACCCAAGGACATTCCATAGCTAGAAATAGTTGTCCTTAGGAAAGATGGAGTGGAATGAAGCTGAATGCGGACCAATTACTTAAGTTAGCACTAGAACTATCACAATAAGGTGCTAATGATGACGTATTGGTAAGCATTGAAGGAGTTGAATATTCTGTGCAACTTAGGTAGAAACCGGGTTAACACATCTTTTGAAGACAAGTGTCATGGAACCAGTGATGCGATGCACAACCCTTCCCCAGCCATTCGAGTTTCTCTCAAAAGAAACTTGTCTCATTGTCACGGAGATCAACACGTATCTATCGACTTTCTCACTCCGAGTCAGTTAATATTGAAAAAGGTGGCAGTCTGCTCCAGCCTCCGAATACCAAAATGCACTTATTGAGTCTAGAGCCAAACGAGATCTATCTATCATCTCATTAGGACACAATCGAGTCCTACGCATTATCCTTGTGATATTGCCAGAACATCTGAGTGATACGATTCACAATGAAGATGGAAATCCTGCTTGAGCCAGCATCAAACAAGCTCATGGTAGGTAACTTGTGTGATTCTACACGAATCAAACTTGTGAGAACTGGAAAGCAACTAAGTTTGGATTCTTAATTGATTCAAACTTGATTCCAGGATTCTTCGCAAAATCCGTGTGATCTTGCCAGAACATTCAGAGTGTCACTTCTTAGTGCTCACGATGACGAATGGAAATCCTTCCAGTGTCAACATCAAACAACACTGCGGTAGGTGACTCGCAAGATTCTCTATGAATCAAGCTTGTGACAAACTACAAAGCAACAATGGTGCGATTCTTTTAGAATTAAACTTGTTCCAGGAAATCTGAATTGACGACTCTAATCAGACGGATAATTTATCCTTATGATTCACTCTTTACGTTCGCAGTCTGCTTTGAGACGGTCGAGTAAAGAAAACTTGCTACTACCGCCAGGAAACCCTGTCAAAGAGGTTCTTAATCGAATCTACCTGATCACAGGTACGGTATTTGATACCGTTTAACGGTCTTCACCGACCGGAGGTAAAACGCTACCGAGTTAGAGTGAAATTTTCAAAGCCATTTCATCCGTGTCTGTATATGTTACTGTATATCAAGAAGGTGGCGTAGCTGTGTAACCAATGTCGATTCAGAAGTCACAAAAGCACAAGATGGCGATAATCAAGATACCTAAGAATGTAAGAATGTAATAGGTTATCTTAGTCACAAGGAGCACAATGAAGATCTCAAGCACTCAAAGTCAAATGACAAAGGCTCAAGATAAAGATCACGAAAGCATGAAGGAACAAAGCTGTTACAAACAAGATCAAGACCAAGATACAAGACCAAAGCAGGAAGATCTCCTCTACAAGAATGTATTCACTCAACCATCTTATGCTTTTTAAGCTTTTTAAGATGACCGATACATTGGGGGAGATTGTTAGCCTTATATTTTATATAGTCGAACAAGAATGTAATAGGTCATCTTAGTCGTTAATGGTCTTGTATTGTAATAGGTTAGTCGGGAAAACCGGGCTTGGACATTAAGCTAATATTGTATAAGTTAGGGGCGTATGCCCAAGTGAAAGACAAGCCCGACCCAAGATGAAGCCCACAAAGGCCTTAGAGTCGTGGGATATATAACCCTCTTCCACACGTGGAAGAGGGTGTTGGTTCATTTCATAAAACACCTAGTTTTAGTGTAAACCTTCCACTTCTCTCTCTACTCTCTCTCTCTCTCTCTACTTTTCTACTATTTCTCTCTCTAAATCTTGTGTTATGGATTGAATGGGATTAACACCAAGGCTTTCTAAACCAAGGCTTTCCAAACCAAGGTTTCAATCCTCAAGGTTTTCCACCATACAACCAATACCCAAACCAAGGATTTCAACAAGGGTTCAATTTACCTCATCCGCCAATGGACTTAGTTCTATAAAAATTAACCGATCATGAGCGAACCATGAAAGAAATGCAAGAGTCCACGGATAGGAAATTCGTTCAAATGTTTCTAGCCCTTCGTCCCTAAGGTGCTCTTCCTTCTACAACCCAAACAAACCTTAGAGCTAATGTGAGTGATATTACTACACGCAGTGGAGCAACTCTAGTAGGACCTTCTATCCCTCCCCAAGTTACTCCATCTACACCTTCTCCACCCCTATTTATCCCTCCTACCAATATACCTAGTACTAGTTATCCATTACCGTCTCCACTTCTTACTAAATAAATACCAAAGAAAAACCCTTCACCATCCCAACTTTCCCCCTCTCTACCTTCAACATCTCAACCTTTACCTTCTACACCTACACCTCCTAAACCCAATATTCCTTATCCTTCTCGGTTAGACAAGTGCAAAGTGCTCACTAAAGAGGATGCTCAAATTACTTCTTATTTGAAGAGGATTTCCCAAATGAACTTTAACATTAGCCTTGTTGAAGCACTTGTCCAAATGCCGAAATTTGTTAAAGCATTCAAGGAATTGCTTAGTAAGAAGGAGAAGATGGCTGATTTTGTCAACACACGCTTGAATGAGAATTGCTTTGCAGTCCTTCTTAAAGAACTTCCGGAGAAACTTGGAGATCCTGGTAGTTTTGTGCTAACTTGTACATTTTCCAAAATCGAAGAATTTACTGCCTTAGCCGATCTCGTGGCAAGTATCAATCTAATGCCATTAAGTGTTTGGAAGAAGTTATCATTACCCGACCTTATACCAACACGGATGACTCTAGAGCTAGCAAATCGAACTCTCGCTTACCCCGTTGGTATTGCCGAAGATGTTTTTGTTAAAGTTGGTACCTTCACTTTTCCGGTCGATTTTGTTGTGGTTGATTATGAGATGGACCCTCGTATTCCGTTAATACTTGGACGGCCATTCTTGAGAACCGGAAAAGCTTTAGTCGATGTTGCCGAAGGTGAGCTAATTCTTAGGGTCGGGAATGATCAACAAGTTTTTAAGATCGGGAAGATTACAAGCAAATCAAATGGAAAATAATCGGCGAAAATGATTGATGTGCTTCAAGACGAGCTTGTTACAAATACTTTGGAAAGTACAAAGCTTGATGATTTTGTGCTACATGACAATCCACTTTTTGAGACAATCTATGATAATCCACTTTCTCAAGACCATGTGGAAGAGCCTAATGATTCTCTTTCCGATTTGAGTGATCCACCAATCTGTGATGCTCCACCAATATTTGATGAATATGATAATTATAGTTCCGATTTGGATGCTCCACCAAGTTATGATGATGATTTTTCTGCCGAGTATGAAGACATGCCAACTTATGATGACTTTGATGATGTTGACACTCTTTCGAGTGATTCTTCAAGTGTTGTGTCTTCTACTAATGATTGTGCTTCTATTTTTGATGAGGATCCTCCACAAACAATACTTGATACTACTTTAGAGGATTACTCATTTGAGGAAGATTTCGCCACCTTTCTCAATACATACTTACCGAATGAACATGATTCTCCTCCTTTGGACTTTGATTATGGTCTCTACCCTTCTTCGGATGTTAAGAAACCCGTTTCAAAGGAGAAGAAACCAGACGACACCAACATCCGTAGTACTTATGTCTTGACACCTCTCTTTCCACCTTCTTTGGATGAGATTATGCGGTTTATGGGAGAATCTTCAAGGTCTACTGTGTGTCAGTCTTATTTTCCCCTAAAGGAAAAGGTGTTCGATTAGGGTATTACAATTTTTAAGCCATCTCAGTATCCATCTTATGAAATAAAAGGAAAAACTTCTGGAAAATATGGAGCTATGTTTTCACCTCATCATACCTTCTACCACCGTGCTCAACAATTGCTTAAGAGAACCTCACCTACTCTTCTTTGGCTTTTGCTTTTCACCTTGGGCTTGTACTATTTGATGGATGAGAACCATGTATTTGACCCCGGTGGATGTTCCTCAAAGTTCTTACCATAATACTCAAGGTTGAGTTAGGCTCGTGACTCGGTGAACAAAAACAAGCGCTTCTCGGGAGGCAACCCGATGATCTATAATTTTTAGCCGTTTTTATAATAAGTGTAGGGGGAAGACCCTAGTATGTGTTTGTTGTCTTGTTTCTTATGATGTGCAGGGATTAGAGCTTTCAAAGATACACTTTTGATGACTTTTGATGAACAGCGATTACGTGTACCTTCTTCCCGGTTCTATCCTAAAACTCTTTTGATTCACTATTTTATCATGTATGTTGAAATAGGAATCACTTTAGTTGTCTCTTCCTTAGCAAGATTTAAACAACGTGCACAATGTCCTAAGTGTAGGGGAGTTTACTCCTACATGCTTAAACATTGAGGACAATGTTTATATAAAGTGTAGGGGGAATTATATCAAAGTTAAGTGGGCTTTTCCATGAATATGTCCTCATTTTAACCGGAAAAATGATTTTTCGACATTTTTCAAAATTTTTGATCTATTTGGCCTAGTAGTTTTTCCTTTGTTATTGTTATTTTCTTTCATTTTGTCTAAAGTAAAAATAAGTTAGTTAAATAAAATAGTTTTAAAGGGTTTAGATGTCTTTGATATATTAGGCCCGTCGTGAATATTTTGACTCAACCCGAGTTTACTTATTTTAGTTTACTCTAGCTAGTATCCTTAACCATATGGACCTTAATTGGTTTATTAGGCTAAGCATCCACGAGTCTCATTCCTTGAGATTTTAAATTGTGGAGAACGAGAGATGATAGAGTCAATTATAAGTTCTATATTCTTTCATAAATTTATGTGAGTTTATTATGAGCTTTTTCTCCCATCGCTTGTTAATAAATAATTTCAATAAATAAGGTCGTACGATTTGAAAAGTTACTTAGCTTCTAGCACAAGATCGTTTAAAATTTGCTCGGGATTAATTAGAGTTCATAGCCAAGGCATAACTTATTGAAGCGGGATGCGAAGATTGGCGAGTCCGAAAAGGCCCTAACAAGGCATGAGGGCTACATTTTGTTGCTAAAGATCTAAAGTGATGTGAAGAATCATTATTCAAAAATCAATATGAAGGATCGAGACACACGGCGAAAAGCAAGTACTCCCATAAAGATCATGGAGAAGTCTAAACGAAAAGACCCTAACAAGGTATGAGGATAAATAGATCCAAGTACTAAAAGAAGGCGGATTGTTGTATATCAAATTCCAAATAAAGATTGGAGAAAATGAAGAAGTCGTGGTCCAAGTTTGAAGAATATCTCAAAAACTTCAAGTGAAGAAATTCATATTATGAAGAGAAGACCATTATTTCAAGAACGTCTCTCAAGATTCGAAATATGAAGTCAATGCCAAATATGGATCCGAGAAAGGTCTCAAATCGTGAAACGAGTTATGCCAAGATATGAACTTTATGGGGTTTCAAGAAGCAGTTTTAAAATATTTTATTCCTTTAGCTAACTATTGATTAAATCGTCCTACTTTATTTTCAGCCTAAATAAACTATCGAAATAAGTCAACAATGTATCCTCGTGATCATTCAAGACAACAATAAAATATAAGAGATACACCTAGGAATAAGGGGGTCTAAGTGAATAATTGAGCCAAAAGAGTGAGTGTTAGCTTTATTAACTTATAATAACAATGATCTCGTTTTTATGCTTGGTATGGGGAACGTGAAACTTGAGGGTGATAAACATTCATGACACCAAAGCCCTAATGTAAGTCTTAGATCTCTTTACTTGTTTCTTCTTTCAAGCATTCTGTAATTTTCTATCTTTTTAGTTTCCTTAGTGTCTAGTATTTAATAAAGGCCAAGGTGGGTTAATTATGATAGAGAATGTAAATGTTTCTTTTACCACTGAATTATAATAAAAAACAGACCAAAACATGTATTTAATGTCGTAAAAGGCGGAATTATTCGTGGTTTGTGTTTTTGTTATGTTTTAGGACCAAAATATGAAAAAGAAAGAAAACACGGGCTTTCACGGGCTTTTATCGAAGAAAAAGACAAAAGACAAAGTCAAAAGATCAAGAGTGCAAAAAAGAACAGAAGTCAAAGGCTTATTCTAAAGATTTATCGAAGAAAAAGACTAAAGACGAAATTTTAACGAAGTCGAAGAACGAAGTCTAATAATAGAATAAAATCAGAAGACGAGTTCATTTTATCATTCAACAAATCCCGAGACAAAGGCGAGAAAGACGAAGAAATTAAAAGACGAAAAGAGAAAGAGAAAAAGAGAAGCAACCAACACCACATCACCTCCTCCTATAAATAGCCTCCTAATCCTTCATTAAGAAGTAGTAGATTTTAGTTTAATTTTTGTAATGTAATTAGGAGTAGATTAAATTACTTTCTCTCTCTAGATTTAATTCATGTTCTTAAACTTTTCTTTCAAGTCTTCTTAGTCTTTTATCTTTAATCTGGTATTTGAATCTCTAATATTCATCTTAATTTAAAGCTTTTCATAATCATTCTCATTCTACCTTTCTTGTTTTTATATCTATTGTTTTGTTTGATTAATCATGTAGTTTGTTTAATCTTGAAGATTGTTTGATTGATTTACTTATTTGATTGTTCTTGTTGATTTGATGTGTTTGATGTTTTAGCTTATTGTGCTTATTTCTTATTGTGTGTTTGTCTTATTTTTAATTAAGAGTTTTAAAATAGTTTAATCTTTTTAAAGTTGATTTTTAATATTTTGATTATTTTGTGTTTTTAAAGTTTTTTATTTGTGTCTTATTAGTTTTTTCTTAAAATGAGTTTGGTTAAAGTTTTGGTTAAGTGCTTATTGGTTTTTTCTTATTATTAAGTATTCCGACTTAGTAACCTTATCCCGAATTAGATAGCAGTTCACTTTATTCCGACTTACATAATTCTTGTTCATTCCGAATTGTATGCAACTCCATATTCCGAATAAGGTGGGATTTTATGTATTCTGGATTAAGCGTGCAACACCATATTCTGGATTAAATCCATCCTATTCAATCCGGATTACATACTAGAGTCTGTATTCCGAATTACCTAGTAATCGTGGATTCCGGATTGTGTTCCAAACACGGATTCTAGATTGTGTGTTGAAACTCGATTCCGGATTGTTTTTCATTGAGGCATTCCGAATTGTATGTAGGATTGGTGGTTATTCCGGATTGCATGCAAGATAGTTATTCCAGATTAGAGATTGTATTGGATTCCGTATGTGTAGAAAATGGATTCTGAATGAGGTTGGAACCCTATATTCCGAACTATGTTCTAAACTTGGATTTCGAATTAACTATTTTACCAGTATTCCGAATTAGGTCATCTTTGTATTCCGACTTATGTTTTGATATTTTTATTCTGAATTATTTTTAAATTTTCATTTTCCCGCCATTTTTATTAAACTTTATTTTCCATTATTTTGTCTTAGTTAATTTTCAAAATTACTTTTCATCAAGTTTTAATCTTTTGTCATTTATTTTTAAAAGTCTCTATTTTTAGTTTATAACTTTAAAGCTTTCATTTTTATTTTAAAGTAGATAATCAACGACATTTGCTTTTTACACCAAGAACAACTGAGTCGCACTTGAAACCACGATCAATTCGGATCGAGTCGAGACAATTTCACCTATTAAAAAAACTCAGTTATTAATTTTTAACTTTGAAATGATGCTAATGGATATTTTAAAGGATGGTTAACTTTTCTTATCAGGTACTTATATCTTTAGGTACAAAAGTATTAGTCTTGCATTAAAACTGAAAAGAAAAAATAGAATAGTTTTCTATTTGAATGGATGAGACTCTTTTGACAAACCATGCTATGTGCAATGTTCTCTTTGTAATTATGTGCACTTTTTCCTGTTTTTCAAACTTATATCATGTATTTTGTACAATGAACAAGGTCTGACTTTGGGATTATTCTTTTTCTTACAAATCAAGAAGAAACTACCGAAGTTCAACAGTAATCTTGCAAAACTTATTCTAAAAGACGAGGAATTTGGAGCCCACAAAAAAGATATAGAGAATATTGATGTGAAGAAACCATCTATGATAAAGAGAGGACAAACCAATAACGTTCTACAAGATCAACGATTCAAATTTCTTTACAGGAACGAGGTAGGAGATATATGTTGGTTAGACACTTCATAATAAACTAAATTCATGTTTTTTTTCTTATAACATTTACTCGCGTTTGCCCGGTAATGAAATCAGAAAGAAACTTTTTAACTACATATTTAGCCTACTTAGTTTTAAGATATAGTGTAAAATCCATGATTTTTCCATGATTTTTTAATGAAGTTTCACCCATCAATCCTAGAACACATACTCATGTGTTATGTTTCTATAAGTTGTGTGTGAACTTGTCCATTATGTACTCATACTTTTACATTCATACTTGTTGTAATAAGTTTCATAATTTAAACCTTGTATTTAAAACTAGGGGAAACAAGTAATAAAATGTATAATCAATATTTGAAGTATGCAACACTTAACAAAAATTTGGAAAACATGCTACACATACTATATGTAGCCGTGTATGTATGTGTGCATGCATACCAAAAGATCTATTTATAACATTCGGGCGATTTACAACAATTTAACAGTTTCTATAATAGTCAATCATAGTCAAGTTTATACAATTCAGTTATGTCCATTTTAAAATTGTTGCATGTTTTCTCCCCCGTAGAGGAATAGTTTATCAAGAGTTTATATGGGGTTGTAAACTCACCTGGGAGTTGGAAATAACTGTATAACACGAATATCCAAATAATGCTCACGCCAAAAGTTATGCCTAATCAAATAGTACAGTCTTTATAGATAGTACAAAGAACATATGTGTATGCTTATACAGATTTAGTCAGTTCATTTATGCTACGACATTTATCTAAATAACCGTAGTATAAGTATTAACAATATCCATTTAAACTTATATATATAAGTTTCATAATTAAGTAAACGTAAAAATGTTCTACTTAAATATTAGTACACATTCACAGTTCATGTATTAAAATCATCCATTTAAACTTACTATTAAGTTTCATAATTAAGTAAACATAAAAGTGTTCTACTTAAATATTAGTATTCAACTTATTTGACGTTCATATATTTTTATTTCCTAAAAGTATATGAGTTCATGTATTAGTAATATATATCTATATTGTTTATACAATTTATTTCATAAAACTAGAATATAAATATTTTATCTTTGAAAAAAACAAAATAAAATATTTTAGTTAACTTAAAAGTTCCCATAAATTATTTAACATTTATAAAATAGTTTATAAATTACAAGTTTAAGAATTTATATTATAAATTCTTATAGTTTAGGGTTTGTTTAAGTTTTTCTAAGTTTAAAAATAGAAGTTAGGGCTTGTTAAAGTTTCGGAACATGGCAAAACTAGTCTCTCCATATTTTAAACAAAGTAAACTTTCGGGTTGTTACACATTTGGTACCTAGGGCTTGTTAAAGTTTCGGCTTATGGCAGATTTAGTCCCCCTAGTTAAATCTAGGTTTTATAACTTTCATAAAATGACCAAAACAGCCCCTAGGGCTTCTTTAAGTTTCGGATTAATACAAAAATGGTCCTTAGGGTTATAAAATGAAAAAATGACTTTTAGAAACTTCCCAAAATGGTCCCTAGGGTTTAATATGCCACGGATGGTATTTATTAAACCCTATACTTTTGGATAATTACATTTTCAGTCCTTTTGTTTACTAATTTATCAAAACAAGTTTCATAAGTCACGGTTTTAGTCCTTAAGTTTCATAAATTGTCATTTTAATCCAAAAGTTTTTATCAGTTACATTTTCTTATAACAACTTTTACTTAAACATTCAAAACAGTATATGGGCTCATTAAATGGGTAAAAATATCTAATGGGCCATCTAGTGGGCCTAAATACATTTTTAAGTTTACTAACTTGTTAAATGGGCCTTTAACACATTTATTGGGCTTAAATACATTTTAAGTCCATTAATCATTTTAAATGAGTTCAAGTAAAATCTTAAGTCCATAGGTCACTAAGATTTATTAAATGGGCTTATTGGGTCCATTAAGTCTTGGGCTAATATGCATGGGCTTAATTAGTCCATTAATACTACTTTTCATTTTATGTAAGTATTAATCTAGGATTTTCTTATAAGCTTATTATTGGCTTACCCATATTTAGTTTTAAATCTTAATAAAAGAATAAAACTTATAATTTATTTTATGTGATGTACCAAATGAGATCTAGATCTGTTACAAGATTGTATGGCCCTAATATGAGCTTGTAACTCACGGCTATAATTAATCATAGCTTATTAAGATGAGTCAAAACAAATTTTAAGGTTGCATGTACTTATAAGTGTCCCCAAAATAAGATCTAGCTATGTACAAATCAAGAAATCAAGTCACAAGTCCATACATACATACATATAGCCCACGGCTATAATTTTAAATCTTGGTGTTTCCAAGATGAACTTTTTAGCTAGTTTTATGTCTTGAAAATATTTATAAGAATACAAATGATTATCTAGGTTTCTTGCATGTTTCCAAGGTTACCATATTTCCAAGAGAACCACATATAGCTCATGGCTATATTGTTTTCTCCCAATGTTCCCATAAGATTTATAAGTTTGTCTTATGTTCATCATGTTAAGTTAACTCTTATCATTAGATCTAAGTTTTATATAAGCATGCATGTACATCTAAAACCCCTTCATGGTCATATATAGCCCACGGCTACATATGTACACATAAATCATTTTAGTTATTTTTAGTATTCCATTTCACATGTAATAATACATTTTCCATCATTAAAACTTAGTATATAAATCATAGATACATCATTCATTTAAGCCGTGACCTTTAAGGTCATGGTTTTTCATGATTTTTAAGTTACACATGTTAACTTATGAGATCTATGATTATTAGTTAACCAAAATCATAAAAAGTAAGATGTGTAACCCATGCTACATTTAAATTCATAAGACGATTCATATGATTTTAAATCAAGTTAAAACATAGAGTACTAGTCATAGGTTTCTTTATTAAAAAGATTTTTAACCATGACTAATGGTGCTCAAAAATATGTCGTGACCTTTAAGGTCATGGTCTTTACCAAATCTTGATCTTTAACAAGTTATAAACATGTGTTTATAGGTGAATGATGATGAATGCAAGTAAAAATGAAGAAGCATAAGGAGTATACCTTTCTTTCTTAAAAGTTACCAAGGAAGATCTAGATGAACAAGGATATTAGAGATCTAATCAAGAAGATGATGGAAACCCTAACTGTAACCAAGCCATGACCTTTAAGGTTTTGGCTAGGGCTTGTTATAGTGATTCCAAAGATGTTGATGCTACCAAAGGATTAGAAGTTAAGATGGGACAAGGATTTAGTAGATTTAATGAACAACTTTGGATATTTATGGCTTAAAGCCGAACGATTTGAGAGAGAAGGTGAAGAGAGGAGTTAGATTAAGTTGCATGAGAGAATGAGAGAATGTATGTGTGTGTTTTTCGGCTAAAAGGGAGAGAGAGGGGTGAAGGCAAAAGTCATGATTGCCCTGGTAAGAACCATTGTGCCATGTGTTGACTTTTCCAAAACCAAGACAACCCTTCTCCTTCCACATATGCATGTGTGTCGTGTCTAGCTAGCCAAAGGGGTAATGGTCTTTGGTTTGGGCTTATGTTGGGCTAGCACATAAGGAGTATGGTCTTGGACTAATACAAGAAGGTTTTAATCTGGGTGAGTCATGCTCACTGTGCCTTGGCCGGGACAACAGATGTATACCATGTTGGAACTGGGTTTGGGTGTATTTTTGTAAGACACTACGTCCTCATCTGTTGAGGACTATGGAAGGTTAAGCTTAAGTTTCGAGTAATAGAAAATGTAATCTACTTTTTAGTAAGAATGCTTTGTGCATTGTTACTTCTATGATTAATGTATGTCCAAACTAGTTAATGTTAAAACTTGTAAATTCAGCAACTTTATGTTGACCCTCTAAGCATGTTTATCTCAAGAAAATGAAGTTAGAACGTGGTGTGTGCATGGACTCAAGCATCTATGAAATCTGCATTGTAGGAATCGTCAAGGGTTCTATTTGGGAAACATAAACAATCTACTTATGACATGTTAAAGACAATTTTTATTTATTTGTTTAATAATCATGTAATCTGATTTGAATAACTCCTTATCTTATGCTCTATGAACTATGTGCTATCGATCCACCCTTGTGACATCTCCGTTAATAATTCTGCATACTTTGACCCTACCCGGGGTGTCATAGAGAATGGTATCAGAGCATTAGTTATAGAGAACCAGATAAATTTTTAAATAAAATAAAAATAAAGTAAAATATTCTTTTATTTAAAACTAGATTATAACTTTATAAAATCTTTTGGGATTTTTTTGGGACCGTATTAGTTAAGCATATAGATCGTAGGGCATTATGTGCTATGTGAAATGAGTGTTACTGATTGATAAATAAACTTGTTAAATGACTATATATATATATATATATATATATGTATTAATATATATAACCTTAAAACATTACGATGATTGTTTAAAAGAGATATACTTCATAAAACTTGTAGCTAAAAATAATATTTTTCTTTGTTTATAAGCATATACTTACTTCAAATTTAAAATAATATTATTTTTAGAGCATCATGACTTCGCCTACTGCACCTCCGACTTTTCTACCAGTAGTAGCACCTGCTCCAGCTACCCATTCATCTCCATGATCCGTATAGTGCGGATGGTTGTCAGCCTCTGACTCAGAGGATGATCAAACCATCGAAGCTGTGCTTTCTGAGGACCCTTTTTCTGCTCCAGCATTAGCCATACTGGTCCCCACCTCCATGGAGGATGACCAGGTGTCTCCAGACCTACCATCTTCTATACCTGCATCTTTACCATCGGGCTATTTTCCCGAGTTCATACTCGGCTCCACTTTTGAGATCAGGGAAGGCATTGGGGTGGGACGTGCCGACTGTGTCCAGGACCAGATCGCCGCACTGGTCACACGCCAGGAGCATGAGATATCCGACCTCCGAAGCCTGTTGACAGCTGGTCAACTAGGCTACACTGCCATCCATGAGCGCATCGACTCCCTCGCTCATACTATGAGGGGAGAGGCACAGGCAGCTGATAGGTGTGTAAACACCCATCCTTTTTACCACTTAATTACAATAATAACCGAGCCAATATGTGTATTTTATGTCATTTATGTCAGAATTATGCGTGGTTTGTGTTTTTGTTGTGATTTAGGACGAAAAGGTGAAAAGTGGAGAAAACACGGGCATTCACGGGCTTTTATCGAAGAAAAAGACGAAAGACGAAGTCAAGAAGTCAAGAGTGAAAAAAGAACGGAAGTCCAAGACCAATTCTGAAGATTTATCGAAGAAAAAGTCAAAAGACGGAAGTTTACTAAAAGCCGAAGAACTCAAGTCTAATTTATTGAAGAATTACAAGACGAGTTCAAAGAAATCCCGAGACAAAGTCATTAAAGTCCAAGATTAACAAAAGATTAAGAAGACAAGGACTTAAGTGTGCAATTAAGGAAAAGAAGAAAGAGGGGAGGAAGCTTCCTAAGAACTCCCTAATCCTCCCCTATAAATAGATTAGGATTTCATTATTTTTCTCTTGTTGGCTAGTTTGACAAACTATGCTCTTCCACTTTAATTTTTGCACATTTAATTACATGTCATTTACTTAATTATCAAATTTAAATACTTGTCTTGCACCTTAAATTCCTTTAATATCAAGTAAGTTTTCTTTTAATTCTTTTCAATCTTTACTTTTATTGATTCATCTCCTATCTACCTTTCTTTAATCTTTGATCTTCATGTTTATGTTCATGTTTGTGTTTTTGAGTTTTTATTGATTAAAGTGGGTTTTGATTATTTTGATTAGTTTTGTTAGTTTTGTTGATTTGGATTGTTTGTTTATGATTAGTAGATGTTTATTGATTAGTTTGATTTAATCTCGTGGTTGATTTGATTATATTTGTTTAGATCCGTAGCTTTCTCCTTGTTCCTTGTTCTTCGTGTTTCTGTTACTGTATTCCCAGGAAACATTCCGGATCAACAGCACATTCCGAATCAAGGAGATATTCCGGATCAAGGACCTTTATTCGGAATAATTAATTATTCCGGATCAAAGACTTCATCCGGAATCTCCAACATTCCGGATCAAGGAATTTATTCCGGATCAACTTGTTCATTCAGAATATTTTAATATTCCAGATCAAGGTTCATTCGGAATATATTCCGAACGAAGGGCCAAGGAATTATTCCGGATCAAGACATCATTCCGGATCAAGGATTTATTCCGAATCAAGACTTTATTCCGGATGAGTGACATATTCCGGATAAGGGATTTATTCCGGATCAAGGGTTTTGGTGAATCTTCCGAGTGAAGCAGAATCATTGCGAACGAAGGTGAAATTCCGGATGAGTGATTATTCCGAACGAAAGTTTATTCCGGATGAGTTTTTTTCAGGTTCTTTCTAGTTTCAGTTTTTAACTTTCCGCTTTTAATTTTCAAGCTTTATTTTTCCCGCCTTTTTCCTTATTCGCACTTTAAGTTTATTTGCGTTAGATTTATTTTAGCCTTGCCTTAGTTATAAGTTTTAGTTGTGTTTTATGTTTGCCTTAGATAGATTTAAGTTTGCGTTATTTATTTTGAGTGCCTTTTAATTTTCGTCACGCTTTTAAATACTTGTCATTTATTTTAAATTAGACTTAGATTTAAATTAACGTCATTTTCATTTACGTCTTTGCACATTTAATTTTTAATACTATAACGACACAACTATTTGTTTCACCAAAGAACGACTGAGTCACATAGTTATCCAGGATCAATTCGATTAGACACACGACAAATAATCTTTTTAATTAGGTAAAATCCTAGTCATTAGCAGGCCGAGGCGTCCAGGCCAAGACTGACGAGGCATTGCAGTGGCTTTGGGAGGAGAACTATCGTCTCCACAAGCGTATCTATACCATGGAGAGTCTCCAGCACCAGACCCATGCTGCTCTGTCTGCTCAGGAGCAGTCCCTGTCCATTTTCTTCGACCTTGCCATCGTACGACACGACGGAGTTACTACAGAGATGACCTATCTTCGTGGGGTCGTCGACAGACTTAGGACCCAGCTGCTGACAGCATTCCGCATGCTCAAGGAGGCCCAAGTGACAGTTCAGACTTTGTGGAACACCAGGAGAGCACCTGCAGCTTCATCAACCCCACCAGCCCCAGCCTCATCTAGCAGACCATCTTGGCAAGAGTAGGATAGATGTACTAGAATTCTTGTACATCATGATCAGCCTATGGGTTGCACCCTGGCTGTCATGGTATAGGACTTTTGTACTTTTATTTCTTTTCAGCTTTTGGTGATGTAATCCTGTACTGTAATATCTTTTCTATTTTGGACATGTAATTGTGGGATGTAATGTTTTAAAGACTGTGTGTATCATTACCTTGAACACGGCTCGACATGCCTATGACTTGGATTTTGTTATGCTAGATAGATGTTAAATTTCTTATGGAAATAACATGTAATCACTTTCTTTATTATATTTGTTGTGCAATGTATTATATTATGAGATCTTGACAGGTTATCATCAGTGCATGAATTTTTCCCCGTGCAAATAATATAAAAACTGTACTAACGTTTAAACTAATAATCTCATTTTGTGTATGATTATAGACAAATGGTGATTACGAGATCAAATCCCAATAATGCAACCACTTCCAACGCTGATAATGCTGAATTTCCAGAAGCTACTCAAAATGTCACTACCGCACACTCCAATAAATGATAAGTGAGGGCATCACAACAGCTATGGCAGCCAGAGGAGCTGAACCAAATGCAAACAATGATCCAAACCTCAATGCACACAGAAACAACACCAACAGGGGTTGCTCTTACCCCGACTTCTTAAAGTGCAAACCCTCATACTACCAAGGAAAAGAAGGAGTTGTTGAATTGATGCAATGGTTTGAACGACTAGAGACAGTTTTCCGCATCAGCGGTTGTGTTGACGAGAATAGAGTTAAGTTAGCCACATGCACACTACTTGAGAGCTCCCTTACCTGGTGGAACTCAGTGGTCGCTACCCTTGGACATGACACTGCTTATACTCTCACTTGGGCCAACCTCAAAGAGAGGATGACTAAGAAGTATTGTCCTAGAGGAGAAATGAAGAAGTTGGAGATAGAGCTGTGGGATCTAAAGTGTAAGAACAATGATATCCTTTGGTACAACCAAAGATTTCAAGAGTTAAGCTTGATGTGCACCAGAATGTTCCCTCAAAGGAGCGACAAGATTGAGAAGTATGTCAGCGGACTCCCTAACAACGTCCATGAAAGTGTGCTAGCTTCACGACCCACTACCGTTGAAGGTGCTATGGAATTTGCGACTGAGCTGATCAACAAGCGAGCCCGCAATCTGTCCGAAAGGCAAATGGATAACAAGAGAAAGTCAGATGAAAGCTCTCGTAGCCAGCACCAGCAGCCTTCCAAAAGGCAAAACGTTGGGCAAGCTGATGACACTACTCCCACAACCCGCACCAAGAACTACTCAGGATCCAAGCCTAAGTGTTCAAAGTGCAACTATCATTATGTTGCCGGAGGACAATGCCAAGGATGCTACAAGTGCGACCAACAAGGCCATTTTGCTCGTGAATGTCAAGCAAATGTTGCTACCCCGGTTCGACCCAATAACAATCCCGAAAATAGTAACAAAGGCAAGTCTAATGCCCGTGGGAGTGGAAGTGGGCAACAGGGAAACCGAAACCCCACAGGTGGAGGCAGTAGTGGACCAAAGAAAGCTGTAGTATGTTATGAGTGTGGAACCCCTGGACATGTGAGACCTGACTGTCCCAAGTTGGCCAACCAGAAGAAGGAAAACAAGGGAACTTCTTCACAAGTGTACATGACTGGCAATGCCCAAGCCAATCCAGATTCCAACATCGTCACTGGTACGTTTTTACTAAACCAACTATATGCATTTGTCTTGTTTGACACCGGGGAAGACCAAAGCTTTAATATCTACTAAATTTAGTAAGGTATTGGAAATCACTCCATTAGTTCTAGACCCCTACCAGACGATAAAACTAGCCGACGTAAATGCTGTGACGGTTGACACCATCATTCGAGGTTGTACCTTAAACCTTTCCAATCACCCGTTTTACGTCAATCAGATCCCAGTAGGTCTTAGTAGCTTTGATTTCATCATTGGCATGAATTGACTAACAAGTATCATGCAGTTATCCTATGTGATCAAAACTTGGTTTGTATACCTTGGGGAGATGAAACCTTGATTATACGAGGGGACGGTAACCCCAATATAGTCAACACTAGACTTAGTGACATTTCTAGCACCGAAAAGCCCGTGAATATTTGGTCTAAGGATGCCCCATTTTCCTAACCTGTTTTTCCCTAAGTGACAAGATAGGCAACCCTAAACGTGAAAGACACATCCAACTAGCAATGGGTGTATTTTGTAGGGTTATATCCGCCATTTTAGGTAACCCTAAACATGAAAGAGAAATCCAACTCACAATGGGTGTATTTTGTAGGGTTATATCCGCCACCTTAGACAACCCTAAATGTGAAAGACACATCCAACTCACAATGGGTGTATTTTGTAGGGTTATATCCGCCACTTTAGGCAACCATAAAGGTGAAAGACACATCCAACTCACAATGGGTGTATTTTGTAAGGCTTTGTTCGACATCCCTCGTAAAGAGATGTTGAATGTCCATGTTTTTGGACATGCTTTTTCACTCTTCGGGTCCAATTAGTTCGACAATACCATCATCCACCGAACCCTGGGAGGAATAGCTACCCCTCTTTAGAAGTCAAAATTTGTGCAAATTTTGAACCAGTAATAGTGGATGCATGACCCCTTTTTTTACAGCACCCCGCAAGGAGCGCATTTCTTTATTCTTAGTATCTCCTTTTATTTCCACCATTTGATGTACTTCTTTTCTACGCCCCTCTCGTTCAGCCCCGCGGCAAATGAAGTAGATTCTTTGCAACTTCCTACCCAATCGCCATCAACAATAATCTTAACCTCTCTGCTGGTGTTGGAAATATGTTTTTACGTATTTAGAAAGGATCGGTCACTCCAACGATATATTCAAGTATTGGGCTCGTGATCCAATATGTAAACATATATCCCACCAAAGCCCACACGTAGGGTGGCTATATAAACCCCCTCCTAGCATGTTAGGAGTTTTTGAGCACTTAATCATTCAATACACTTTCCATCTTTTCTCTCTTTCTCTCCTTTCTCTCTCTACCTTTCTCTCTCCAGTTCTTCCATTCCTATCCTTTCTTTAGATCGATCAAACAAATCTACAATCCTAAGAAATTAAGGACCTACAAATGGTATCAAGAGTCATGGTTGATTGGGTTTTTCTTGTGTTTGTTCATCATTGGTTTGTCTATTTTGAATCAAAATCATTCGATCCAAATTTTTTTTTTGTGTTTTTTATGGTTTAATCTTGATACAAATCATCTACATAGTTGTGGTAGTGATTTGGTAATGTTTCTTTGGTTAAAAACACAAAATTTTTGGGTGTTTGGATCATTTTTTAGCTTAAAATCTCGAATTGGTTGGGTTTTATCTGGAAAAACTGGAAAAAAGTGGAATTTGGGACAATTTTTTACTATTGCGACACTTTTTCCGTCGCAATAGCCTAGGGTTTACATATTCCGACGCATATTGCGACGCATATTGCGACAGTTTTGAGTTATTGCGACAGATTTTGAGCATATTGCGACAGCTTTTTTGTGATATTGCGACAGAGTTTTGGCATACTGTGACAGGGTGTTATTGTGACAGATTTTAATATTTTAGCTATTATTGCGATAGTTATTTCGTTTGTCATATTGCGAAGGGTTCATTATATTGCGACTCATTTTTTGTCCTTTTTCACATTGCGATACATTTTAAATCTCTAAAACCACTTTGTATATTGCGATTGTGAGTCAGTTTGGCATCATACACATTACGATTGTCCCACACTCATCTGCCTCAACTCTCGTCCTAAATTCAAACCAAGCACTCTCAAACACCACTCGACATCCAAACAAGTCTCGACTCCTACACCAACACCCACAAGACTCCATTACAATTCTTTCGACTAAACTGTCCATTGACCCGACTCATAACAACAAGATCTATGACCTAAATCTAGACTCTATCTAGGACTCATCTCTAAGACTCGACCTCGACTCTCACACCCATCGACTCGACTACCACTCAGCATCAACAAAAACTGACTAGACTCTTCACAATCATTCGACCCAAACACAGTCTATATCATTTGATTCCAATCCACTCTCTTGAATCACTCGAATCTATACATCACATCTTTTAAACAAAAACCCAGACTTCAAGACTCGACTTCGACCTCGACTCACTCACTCATCACCAAGACTCGACTCACTCACTGACTCATCGCTATGTTCTATGATCTAAACCTGTCCTAAGACTCGAACACGACTCACTCATCACTTTAGACTCGACTCGATAAACCAACCAAACTCAACCACAAAAAGTCAGAAAGTCTCTCGACTTTCAAGGACACTGGAACACAACTCATCAAACCAAAACAAACAAAACAGACTCTCTCGACTTGACTCTCGACTCACCACAAACGATACTCAATCGAGAGTTGTACACTGACTCGAAAACATTTTGCTATTCAACTCTCTCTCAAAAATACTTTGGTATTCAGCTTCACCCAAACAAAAATACAAACCCGACTCGACCTAATCCCATCGCCTCTCATTCACAATCATTTATCCTATCAAGACACGAAAAAAGAACACAAGTTTGATCTCAGAATTGGTCTTGCATGTTTATAGATCTTCAAGATCTACAACATCAACCTTTCATCACTGATGTTTGTAGATGACCCCATCTTTTAATTTACGAAATCTCTAAGGATAAACCACAACAAATTTGTTGTCATTCATTCTTTGATTCGTTCAACCAAACAACATGCATGTCGAGATGATCAAGATCTGTAAATGGTATACACCATCTTTATTATTCGAATCTTAAACATATTAGAACATAAAAGATATTGTTTTGTCCTTCCTTGATTCGTTATCATCGGAAATACGTACCTGATACCTTATTTGATCTTGAAGAACCCTTAAATTAAATCAGTGTTTTAAATTGGTTTCGATGTGTAAGATGGGGATTGATTTGATTTGCTTAGATTGATTTGTACGATTCTGAGATTGAGTTGAGATGATGTGAGTAGTTACGTAGGAGATAAATAGTTTTTTGTGGTGGCTGCGTTTTTTCTTTGGAGGATTTGTGAGAGAAGTTAGATTAGGTTTCTGTCAAGTCAAAGAAGGGGACGGAGGTATCGAGGTAAGTGTGTTTGAGGAGAAGTGTGTGAAAGAGAGGCGGAGGTTTCCAAGATTAGGTGATTTATATACCTACAAATTAGGTATAGATGTTGTTATGGACCGGGTATTGACACTTTGATGGGCAGAACGAATTCGTTAATATTCCTAACTTTGATAAGATTGTAATAAATTTTGATAATTTTGATAATTAAGTTTAGAAAAGTTTGGGCCCGCTATGTTATTGGACTCGGTTGAAATTTAGACAAGTTAAAGTTTGGTTGAAGTTTAGGATATATTCTTGAATAAGATTTCTCTTAAACGATTCGTGTCATCGATAGTATTGTCGAGATCTAAACGTGACATAGTGATAAAAGTGGTGAGACAAAAAGACGTGACAAAGCTAAATTTTTCTTTTAGTTACAAGGATTCAAGAAATTTTCATCGAACTAGCAATGGAACTATTGAATTCGACTTTTCAAGAGGGAGAACTGCAACACCTGAAACTCAAAGAAATCGAATTACGTCAAAAAATAATGGAAATCTTTCACGAGCTCAAGACACATCTTGCAACTCTCTATCCGCACAACATGACCGAACTTCCATTCACGATTCAAATGTTCTTTGGCAAAGAGGATAATTTCAAAGAGAAGATTCTCAATAATTTGGATGAGTTACGGTTGCAACTTGAAAGGGAGAATCTTCATGAGGTTAACGCGAAGATATGTATAGAAATCCTTCGCACACAGTTTAAGGATTTCTTTGCCTCAACAATGGTACCTCCTTTTGATTATTCGACTCCAATCCTTGACCAGTTTTCCAACAAGCATACAGGTTGCCAAACTGAAACCTTTCGAAGTGGTTTACTCAATCACATCAATTGACTTGAGAAGAGTATTGAGCTCAGGTTAGTTAATTACAACGAGATACGGTTGAAAAAGGGTCAGATTCAAAGAATCAAGGAGTCTTTTAAGTCATTGAATGCAGCAATACCTCATGAACATGAGAGAGAGATATGCTTCAAGATGTCGTCAAAAGATGATCACAGCTGCCCCGTGCAAGAAATAGGTGCCAGTTTGGTCTTCAAGGTAAGCAATGACAAGGAATAAGAAGGAACGCATGAAACGAGCAGCAAGTCACAAGCACCAACTGTTCAGGTGCCAAGTTTCAACAATATACAGCATGTTGAGCATTCTGAACCTAATTATGCCAAACATGGGATGGAAAAGACTGATAGCGATACCACTTCTGATTCATCCGATGTGAGTCATAATGGGGGAGAAAGTGTTCAAAATGCTAAACATCATGATAAGTGTCTTATGACTGCTTCTTTAAATAATTCTGATTCTAGGATTAAAGAGCTCGAACCGATCATAGCTCAGCAATCTAAAGATCTTGAGGATGCCAAACTTGAATTTTCGAAGAAAACGAACAAATTTGAAACATATTTTAAAAAACTTGAAAAGTGAAACGTTGTTCTTGAACAAAAATTGGATCAAACTGTTCTAGATTCTAAAGCTGAAAAGGATAATCTTTTGAAAAAAATTAAGTTGCTTGAATCTAAGTTGGCATCCCAAGATGAATTGCTCAATGACAATGAGACTTTAAAGGCTCAAGTACAGGAAAAGGTCTTTGCTATAGCTGCGTTGAAAAACGAATTGAGGAAAACTAAAGAAACTAGTGTGGACACTAAGCTTGAAAAACCATCAATCTTGGGGAAACCGCCTACAAATCCGTTCGTTAGACAACCGACTACATTTAGATCCGAGCGAACACAATCCTCGAGACCATGGTTTGCCACCCAAGTTGATGTGGTTCATCTTTCCAGACCAGTCACCCCACCAACTAGGGCTGATGTGACTAAATCAGCTTTTGCAAGACCTAATCACATGATTGCATCTAGCCTCCCTAGACATAGTCCAAAGAACACATCTTGAACTAGTTCAAATGACGTTCCCCATAAATCTGGTCTGAGGGAAGCTATTCGAAAGACACAAGTAAGAGATAGGAATTTTAAACCTAGTCAGATGCCTTATAGATTACCCAGTACTGCTAACCGTAGCATTTCATATCCTAGGAGCATCAATCAATTATCTAGGAATTCTAGATCTTACTAGGACATTAAATATGCTACTTGTAAAACATGTAGGAAATGTGTCTTTAAAGCCAATCATGATTCTTGTATCAAGAAATTACTTAATGAGGTGAACTCCCGTGCTAGACTTAAATCCCAGTGGGTAGCTAAAATAAAACCCATTGGTAAAATGTGGCGCCCCACTGGTAAAACTTTCACTGTTGTAGGAAATGAGTGCCCTTTAACTAGGATAGTCTCTGATTCTACTAAGACTACTAGGGACGAAATTGCAAAGGATGATACATCACTTAAGCCTGAACTTAAGGTTTTCTATAAAAGGAAACGTTTGCCAACTAAGACAAGTGAATCATCCCCTCAGGCCATCTCTGGCACAAGAAAAGAAAACTGTGAATCCCCACATGGTTCTAAGATAGATATTGCTAACCCACATAAAAGCATACAAACTCCTAATGAGATTGCACGTACCAAAGTCCACGTTCAACAAGAGCACAACGGTCCGCTCTTTACATATCGTTCAACTAAGGACACTCTTAGAGTTTGGTTACTGAAGAAGCTGATATCAAAGAAACAAGTGTCTCAGGGGATTCGCAGTTAAACATCGTGTAAAAAAGGACTTATAGTCACATCATAGACTGTAACTCGTTCATCAAAGAAAGTAAAGTTTATCACCGATGATAAACTTATCCTTACAACGAGAAATTAGTTTTTCTCGGGCATGAGCTTATATCAAAACATTCCAAGTTTTTAAGCTCATGCACAATGGCTCATAGACAAATCACAGTCTGAGACCTGAACTTCAGAGAAAGGGAAGTTTATCTCGTCAACGATAACTTACCCTCAAAACGAGAAATTAAATTTTCTCGGCCACGAGCTAAAATTAAAACTATTCAAAAGTTTTAAGCTCATGTACAAGGCTCATCGTTAAATGTTAGACGATGACCCGATCTTCACATAAAGGAAAGTTTATTGTCGATGATAAACTTATCCTCAAAAATGAGAAATTAATGTTTCTCGGACACGAGCTTACATTAAAACTATTCAACGGTTTTAAGCTCGTGTAAAATGGTTTATCGTTAAATATCACACGGTGACCCGATCTTCAAATAAAGGAAAAGTTTATCGCCGATGATAAACTTAGCCTCACTACGAGAAATTAATTTTTTTCTCGGGCATGAGCTTATGTTAAAAACATTCAAAGTTTTTAAGCTCATGCACAACGGCTTGCAGTCACATGTCAGATTGTAACCCGCGATTCTAAGAAAGGAAATTTTATCGCTGATGATAAACTTATCCTCATTAACGAGAAATTAAATTTTCTCGGACACGAGCTTACATTAAAACTATTCAAAAGTTTTAAGCTCGTGTAACTGGCGTATAATCACATTTCAAATTATGCCCCGGACCTCAAAGAAAGGAAAGTTTATCACCGATGATAAACTTATCCTTACAACGAGAAATTAATTTTTCTTGGGCATGGGCTAATATTAAAAACATTCGAAGTTTTTAAGCTCATGCACAATGACTTACAGTTAAATATCAGACTGTAACTCGGACTTCAATTTTTAGGAAAGCTTATCTTTAAAGATAGCTTATCCTCGTAATGGGAAATTAAATTTTCTCGGTCATGAGCTTGTATTAAAACATTCTAAGTTTTAAGCTCATAAAGTAAAGTGTATCTTTTAAATAAGAGAACTTTTCTTCTTAACGAGAAATTCATCTTTCTCGGTCATGAGCTTTACGTTAAAACATTCAAAGTTTTTCAAGCTCATGAAAACGACTTCTAAGTAAATGTCAACTTAGGACTCGTTCTTCAGTTAAAAGAAAAGTTTATCGCCGATGATAAACTTATCCTCACAACGGGAAGTTTACAACTTCTGTGACTTGAGCTCGTTTTGTAAGATATTCAACATCTTAAGCTCAAGTAATTGGTTTTCAAAACTTTGAACACAATTTTTCGAGAACTTCTCAAAAGGTTTTTCTAAATCTTTCAAAATTGTGTGTTCAAAAATGTTTTGATAAAAAGAACATGACTTCTGCAATCGATAATATTTACGAACCTAGAAATGTCGTTCAATAATGACACAGGGTTGTAAATAAAGTTTGAGTAGATGTTTAAATGATTTAAAACATGTTCTAAATGGCTTTCTATTATTTTAGATAGTAACCCGATTTTCATACTCAAGTCAATCATTTCACCAGAAAGCTTTGACTCAACAACAGGAATTAATTTTCTCGGGCATGGTTTAGTTTATAACCATGTAAGGGATTGTGTTTACGTAATAACACAATCTAACACGAATTTATGTACGTGTCAGTGCATTTATTTGTTAAAACAAGAGAAATCTTGTTTTTATAAAGGTATCATCTCCACCAACCGTAGCAATTTACAATTGATATATACATACTCGAAGATGCGACTACTCAAACGGCGACTACAGCTCTTTCAATAGAACACGGGTCAACGATTGAGGGGGAGCAATTGTCCAACATTCAGAATCTTTGACACCGAAAGTGCCAAGTTCACATGTTGGTGTCAAGACAACGATATCAATCGTACACATGGAGTTAAGAGATAACTTCAGACGTGACGAGGCGACCAACATTCGTGAACAAGAACCATGTGCTTCTTTGATATGATATTCTCCATCATTCGGGTCCAACCTCATAAATCGCTAATCTTGTGAATACATTATCATATATGATCTTTGCATGTGATAACACACTTGTGTTTAAAAGGTACTTCATTCACGTTTCAAGTACACCTTCATTAATTTGAAGGGGAGCTTGTGTAAAGCATGAAGATAATTGGATTTTCATTTTTCTTCCCAAATTTTCTTAAAATTTTATTAAAATAATTGATATTAAAAACATCGATTGGGTTAATATATTTAATATGGGGGAAAAATGTCATTTAATAATGAGATCAATCAATTTAATGGTTTGACTTAATGTGCTGGCTCATCCCGACATGTGTGAAATTTTTTCAAATATCGTGGCATATACCTAACCACAACATCTCTATTCACGATGGTGACGATTGTGGTGACATAAGGATGGTAGGATAGGCTAAGTCCAATGATTCTTCTAAAACCGGAGGAATCTTCCCAAGGACATTCAATAGCTAGAAATAGTAGTCCTTAGGAAAGATGGAGAAAGATTGTGAACGTAGCTAAATGTCGACCAAGTACTTAAGTTAGCACTGGAACAATCACAACAGGGTGCTAGTTATGACGTATTGGTAAGCGTTGAAGGGGTTGAAGAATGAAAAAGAATTGTAAAGATAAAGGGTGAAAAGAAAGAAACCCTCCTTACAACTTAGGCAGAAACCGAGTCAACACATGTGCTATTGAGAACATTTTTAATGATGCTCGATATTGAAGATAGACATCATAGACCCAGTGATGCAATGCACAACCCAACCCAGCTAACTCATATATCTCTCAAAAGGTATTTGTTTTAATCACACGGAGATCAACATGTCTTCTATCGATTTATTCACTCCGAATAAGTTGGTATTGAAATGGTGGCACTCCTCTCCAACCTCTGATCACTAAAATCCAAAATGCACGATCGAGTCTAGAGCCATTTGAGATCATCAAATATCTCATTAGGACACACTTTCATAATTCCTTGCTTCTTCACACATTGTGAAAAGTAAAAAAGATCTTAGGATTCCTACGCAAAATCTTCATGATCTTGCCTGAACATCCGAGTAATACTAAAGTATTTACAATGAAGATGGAAATCCTTCTTGAGCGAATATCAAAAAGCTCATGGTAGGTGACTTGTGCGATTCTTTATGAATCAAACTTGTGATAACTGTAAAGCAATAGTGGTTTAATTATTAATTGAATTTAAACACGTTCCAGGCCTCTACGCAATATCTTAGTGGTCTTGCCAGAACACACAGAGTGATACCTTAGTGTTCACAGTGATGAGTGGAAATCCTTCTAGTGTTAACCTCAAACAGCACTTCGTAGGTAACTTGCAAGATTCTATACGAATAAAGCTCGTGACAACTGGAAAGCAACGATGGTGCGGTTCTTAATTGAATTTCACTTGTTCTAGGAACATGAATTGACGGCTTCAAATCATGCGGATAATATTATCCACATGATTCACTCTTTATGTTCGCAGTCAGCTTTGGACGGTCGAATATAGAGAACGGGTTTACCCGCGAAATGTTGTCAAGGAGGTTCTTAATTGAAAATACCTGTCACAAGTACGATATTTTATATCGTCCAACGGTCTTCACCGACCCGAGGTAAAATGCTACCGAATTAGAATGAAATGTTCAAGGCTATTTCATCCATGTATATGTTTTGTTGCTAACTGTCTTATGCAGCATAACAAGAAGGTGGCATTGCGGTTTACAATCCAGAAGAAGTTGTCACCACATGCTTATACTGTATGCACTTAATACTTCAACAAATTTAAGAAAGTCTAAAAGTCAAGTCTTCCGTTGTATCAAACTCTGAAGCTTTCAAGAATTTATAAAAGTATAAGTATGTGGAACATGAAGTCACGAGGAGGCAAATATCACAACTGATGAATGCACAATGTCAAGGCAAGGAAACATGCTCAAGACTAAAGTCAAATATCACATCAAGCATATTCACAAGAACAAGATCGAAGAATCAAGCATAGTATGCTAGGTTTAAGATTTTGTAAAATAGTGTGACCTCCCTTAGGGGGAGATTGTTGGAAATACGTTTTTCCAAAGAAAGTCTCGGTCACATCATTGTTAGCATAGATCATGAGCTATAGACTATTTAGGACATTGTAACTTGGAGTGACCTCCCTTAGGGGGAGATTGTTGGAAATATGTTTTTACGTATTTAGAAAGGATCGGTCACTCCAACGATATATTCAATTACTGGGCTCGTGATCCAATATGTAAACAAATAGCCCACCAAAGCCCACATGTAGGGTGGCTATATAAACCCCCTCCTAGCATGTTAGGAGAGTTTGAGCACTTAATCATTCAATACACTTTCCATCTTTTCTCTCTTTCTCTCCTTTCTCTCTCTACCTTTCTTTCTTTAGTTCTTCCATTCCTATCCTTTCTTTAGATATATCAAACACATCTACAATCCTAAGAAATTAAGGACCTACAGCTGGGTAGAAGCTTTAGTACTATTAACTAAAATCTGTATCCCACAAGCTTGAGGTATAACTGCAAGTCTGTCGCATAAAGCTATTGACATAGGAAGGGTGATTGTTAAAATATTCTTTATTTTATATTACTTTCAACCCCCAATTTTCACCATCGGGTGTGGAGATATAACCTATATCCCACTCGTGAAAAGGATGCAGAAGTACTGCATCCCCAGCTTTGCCAGCATACAAAACATGTTGGCGTGTCCTCCTCATACCAGAATTCATCTGTAGTGGATTTGCCCTCCTAACCAAATCCACAACACCATTGGTCCTCTCCCAACTCTTGGAAGGATGTAACTGCGACCCCCGTTGAGAAGACCGCGCCTATCCATCCATAGCAACAGTCTCCTTTACTGCTCAATCGGATGTATAGTGCGACCCGAATAAAGATCTCTTTGTATTGCTTCCTATTCATCCACAGCAGCAGTCTCCTTTACTGCTCAATCGGATGTATAGTGCGACCCGGATAAAGATCTCTTTGCATTGCTTCCTATCCATCCATAGCAGCAGTCTCTTTTACTGCTCAATCAGATGTATAGTGTGATTCGGATAAAGATCTCTTTGCATTACTTCCTATCCATCTATAGAAGCAGTCTCCTTTACTGCTTAATCGGATGTATAGTGCGACCCGGGTAAATATCTCTTTGCATTGCTTCCTATCCATCCATAGCAGCAGTCTCCTTTACTGCTCAATCGGATGTATAGTGTGACTCGAATAAATATCTCTTTGCATTGCTTTCAAATTGATCACTTTAGTCGTCTCTTCCTTAACTTGAGTTAACCAACGTGCACAATGTCATAAGTGTAGGGGAGACTTTTCCCACATGCTTAAACATTGAGGACAATGTTTATCTTAAGTGTAGGGGGACTTCTATCGAAGTTTTAAGTGGACTTTTCCATGAAAATGCCTTCATTTAACCGGAAAATCATCTTTTTCAACATTTTTCAAATTTTTATTAACTTTGGCCATTTTGTCGTAATTTTTAAATTTTTATCTTTGCTTTCATATGTATATATCCCGCAATAAAGTCAAAAATATTAATAAAGTGGTGTAGCTAGTTTAGAAGTCTTTGACATATTAGGCCCGTTGCGTTTATTTTGACTCAACCCGAATAGACTTATCTAAGTTTATTCTAGCTAGTATCCTTAACCATGTAGACCTTAATTGGTTTACTAGGCTAAGTATCCACGAGTCTCATTACTTGAGATTTTAAATTGTGGAGGACGAGAAATGATAGAGTCAATTATAAGTCGGTATTCTTGCGCAAGCTCACTTGGTATAATTATTTGCCTATTCTACCATCACTTGCTAATAATTTATCTGCAATAAGTAAGGTCGTACGATTTGAAAAGTTACTTAGCTTCTAGCCCTAGATCGTTTAAAAGTTGCTCGGTAATAATAAGAGTTCATAGCCAAGGCATAACTTATGAAGCGGGGCGCGAAGATTGGCGAGTCCGAAAAGGCCCTAACAAGGCATGAGGATTCCATTTTATTGCTAAAGATCCCAAGTGATGTGAAAAGCATTATTCCCAAAGTCAATATGAAGGATCAAGACTCACGACGAAAAGCAATCAACTCCCATAAAGATCATGGAGAAGTCTATCCGAAAAGACCCTAACAAGGTATGAGGATAAATAGATCCAAGTCCGAAAAGGAGGCGGATCATTGTATCTCAAAATCCCAAATAGAGATTGAAGAAATAATCATGAAGTCGTGGTCAACAAAGTTGGAGAACCTCTCAAAAGCCTCCAAGTGAAGAAACTCTATGAACGATGAGAAGACCATTATCTCAAGCACGTCTCTCAAGATATGAAGTATGAAGTACATGCCAAATATCGGCCCGAGAAAGGTCTCAAATCGTGAACCGAGTTATGCCAAGATATGAACTTTTTGATATCCCGAGAAGCAGTTTTAAGAGATTTTGTCCTTTAGCTAACTATTGATCAAATCGTCCTACTTTGCTTTCAGCCTAAATAAACTATCGAAATAAGTCCAAAAATGCATCTTCATGATCATTCTAAGACAAAAATAAAATATAAGAGATACACCTAGGAATAAGGGAGTTTAAGCATTTAATTAAGCCATGTGTGTAAGTGTTTGATTTACTAACTTATAATAACAATGACCTCGTTTTTAAGCTTAGTTTGAGGAACGTGAAACTTGAGGGTGATAAATCTTCGCAGCACCAAAGCCCTAATGTAAGTCATTGATCTCTTTGCAAGTTATTTCCATTCTTTTGTTTCCTTTAAAGTTTAATTTCTTTTAGTACTTTAATTTTCGTTTAGTAGTATTGAATAAGGCCAAGGTTGATTAATTATGAGAAAAATGTAAAATTGCTTTATCACTAAGCATTGCATGAGGGCATGGCAATGGTTAAGTGTAGGGGATTTGATAGGTGTGTAAACACCCATCCTTTTACCACTTAATTCTGGCTAAAACGAGACCAAAACACGTATTTAATATCATTTGTTTTGAATTATGCGTGGTTTTTGTGTTTATTGTGTTTTCAGAGCCAATCGGATGAATATTGAAGAAAACATTGGATTGCACGGGTTCTATCGAAGAAAAGGACTCAAGATAAAGTCTATTGTCCAAGAGATGCAAAAGATTTGAAGTCACTGGGCCTATTCGAAGATTTATCGAAGAAAAGGACCAATGATGGAAGATTTACATAAGTCGAAGAAACTCAAGTCTATTAAACGAAGAAATTAAAAGACGAGTTGAATTTAATCGACGACAAATCCCGAATCAGAATCGAAAACGTCAACTTTTCTGAAAAGACGAGAAGACAAGAAGAACGGGAGAAAGCCCACTCACCAACCAAAAGACAAGCCTATAAATAGACCACCCCTCACACATTTAGAGGGGAGTTTTTTTAGTTTTTCTCTCCTCCACCTTTTTCTCTTTTCTGTTTCGTAGGATCACCATCACCACTAGGGTGTTTGGTGATTTTAATCTTTGTTCTTAAAATCTTGTAATTTTAATCCTTGTTTTATTTTGTTAAAACATCAATCATCAATACAAGTTCTTGTTTAACCTTTCCATTTCATCTTGTTCATCATCATCTTTCTTTTCAAGTTCTTAAGTTTTTATTTGAGTGATTTGATCTTTAAAAAGTTGTTGGATTTGCGTTTTTACGGTTGGGATTTGTTACTTATGGTTACTAGATGATTTGTGGTTAATTTGGTAAAAACTTTTTGCTTATTTGGATTGATTTTGATTAAAATTCGTTTTCCCTGTTTTTATACTTCTGCTACTGTTCTTCATTTCCAGATTTATTCCGAATAGTGATCTGCTTAATCTCTTACTCGGAATGTTCAGGCATTCCGAATAACCTGCCCCTTTTTACCCTTGTTCGGAATATTATACATATTCCGAATAGGACCTATATTCCGTATAGAACAATTTTCCGAATAGCCATTTTCTTTTCCTTTACTCGGAATATTTCTAATATTCCGCATAGACTGATTTCCATTTCCTTTATTCGGAATAGTTTCATTATTCCGAATAGGACCTTGTTTTCCGAATAGCTTATTTTCCGCATAGTCCCTACATTCCGCATAGGGAACGTTTATTCCGAATTGAACTTTATTCCGAATTGCACATTTATTCCGAATAAGGATTATTTTCCGAATAGGATTACTTTCCGAATAGGACATCTTTTCCGCATTGAGTTACTTATTCCGAATAGGGTATTGTCAGCTAGGGCATTTTTCCAGTTACTGTTTAATTTAAATTTTCAATTCAAGCTTTACTTTTTAATTGTTTTAAGCTTAAATCTTTCTTTACTTTATTCATTTCCCTGTTTAGTAGATTAGAAAACCAAACCCACTTTTTGTCACCAAGAACAAAACCTTCCACTTTAAACCGAGATCAATTCGAGAGGATATCGAGAGACTTAATTAGAACCCATTGAAAAAGCATGTATCACTCTCTAAGATCAAGGAAGCTCAGAAGGATGACGGAGAAATCTGGGCGATAATACAGAATTTGGAGAAGCAGTCAGAATTCAGAGTAGATGCAGATGGTATCGTATGGCAGGGCATGAGACTTTGTGTTCCTGATGACCAAGAACTCCGGGAAGCTTTGTTAGCTGAATCTCATAGCTCCCCATTCTCTATACATCCTGGTTCGACTAAGATGTACCATGACATCAAGCAGTACTTTTGGTGGAGTGGTATGAAACATGATGTGGCCACTTACGTCTCCAAATGTCTTACCTGCCAGCAGGTTAAGATCGAGCATCAGCGATCTGGCGGTCTCCTTCAACCGTTAGATATACTAGAGTGGAAGTGGGACAAAATCACCATGGATTTTGTTACTGGTCTTCTGCCTACCAAGAGGAAGCACGATGCAATTTTGGTTATCGTAGATCGACATACCAAATCAGCTCATTTCTTACCGATCCGCAAGGAAGATCCGGTAAGTAAACTCGCAGATACGTACAGAAGAGAGATCATGAGACTCCACGGTGCACCATCTAGCATCGTCTCAGACAGAGATCCTCGATTCAGTTCGCGCTTTTGGAAAAGTCTGCAGAAAGCTTGGGGTACACAACTTAAGCTTAGCACGACTTTTCATCCTCAAACGGACGGACAGTCGGAGCGAACCATTCAGACATTAGAAGATATGTTGAGGTCTTGTGCGTTGGAATGGACGGGTAATTGGGACGATTACATCTGTTTGGTGGAATTTGCATACAACAACAGTTGGCACGCAAGTATCAAGTGTGCTCCATTTAAGATGTTGTATGGCAGAAAGTGTCGCGCCCCAATCTGCTGGGATCAGGTTGGTGAGCGAACACTTGAAGGACCGGAAATCATAGAGATGGCCAATGAAAAGATCGCAGTAGCTAAGCAGAAAATTCAAGAGGCACGGTCAAGTCAGAAGAGTTACGCCGATAAGCATCGTAGGGATATACACTTTAACGTAGGAGATCACGTCTTCCTTAAGGATTCGCCGGCACGTGGTGTTAGACGCTTCGGGATTAAAGGGAAGCTCAGTCCTTGTTTCATCGGACCGTTTGATATCATTGAACGAGTCGGTGAAGTATCTTACTGATTGGCGTTACCTCCGTAGCTTTCGCATGTGCACAATGTGTTTCATGTGTCCTTACTCAGAGGGTACCAGTATTGTCCCCTTCACATGGTTCAGTATCCACTGGAACAGATACGTAAAGATCTCACTTTTATAGAAGAACCCGAACGAGTTCTTGACAGAGAAGAACTAGTCATGAGAAAGAAGACGATTCCATTCGTCAAAATTCTATGGAGGGATCATACCGAGTGGGAAGCCACTTGGGAAACAGAGGAGTCTATCCGGGCTTCTTACCCTCATTTCTTATTTTGAATTCGGGTATGTTCTTCTTTTCCAGTTTACTTTATCTATAATTCGGGGACGAATTATTCTTTTTAGGGGGGAAGAGTTGTAAAACCCGCATGATTTTACCATGAATAGTACCCTTACGATCATACGTACTAGATTAAAACTTTCCTAATATAGCATAATTACGATTAGGTGTTAGGATTTTACGTATTATGTACGTGTTAGAACACGATAAGTATTTACTACGCACGATCACGTAATAATTATTTGACGATAATTAATCACGAACATGCGATCATGAAATCATGAACGTAATTAAAACACGAATTATTATTAATTACGTATATATATTTATTACGAGCGTAATTAAATATATTAGATAACGATATTTACGTAACGAGAACACTTAAAACGCGAACACAAATAATCACTAACGTATAACATAACATCGAGACACGAGAAAAAGGTACGGGTACCCCAAGTGGGGCCCCCTACCCGCGGCTACAAGGAAAAATGGGCCAAGCCCATTTGTCAAATTTTATTAAAAGGGAAAAAGGGTTTTCACTACTCATTTTTTTTCATTTACAGAAGATTTTAGAAAAAAACTAAAACCCTCCTTCCCTTTTCTTCTTTGTGCCGCCACCTTAAGAACACCACAAGGAGGTGGTTTGTGATCTTGGATCTTGGAAATTTAGTTGGTGATCTTGTTTGTTCTTCATCCTTTTGATCTACGAATTCGGTAAATCCTTTTTAAACCTTTTCTTTTGATTTGATCTTTTTATAAATCAATAACATGTTATGTTTTTACAAAAACCTAATAAATAAACATGGATCTAACATGATTTGGGGTTTAATAAAATCAAAAGTATGTTTTTAAGGGGTGTTTGTTTTGGCCGCAGGCTGCACCGAACCCGAAGGGGGTTTCGGTTTGGCCAACCGACCACCACCAAGACCATACGGTCTCGGTTGGTGTGTGTGGGTCCCACGGCAGCATCAAGGCACGGGGTACCCCGAGTTGGTTCGGGGTACGGGGTCGATTTCATATCCATTTCATTGTTTTTAGTTTAGATCCGGTTCATGGTGTATGTTTAGTTTTTTTATGTTTTATAATCTTATGTTAAAAATTAAATTAATAAAATGATATGATTAATTTAATAACACGACTTAGGTTATTTAATTATTAGTAATCATGAAATTAATTAACCTAAGTATTTTATATTTTAGACTTATAATTAATTAATTATTTAAAAACCATGACTATAATTAATTAATTAACATGACTTAGGTTATATTATTAATATATAATAATACAAGTTTTAACCTGAGTATTTAACTTTATTTAATTAAAAACATGTTATACTTTAATTAAATATTTTAACATATAGTTTAATTTAATTACATGAAATAATTATTAAACTATATCTTATATTATATGACTTAGAAAAATAATCATGAGAACACTTAGGCTTATATACTTAGCTTATTTAACCAGCTTATTTCTAATTATGGAAACTTTCTATTTTTAGAAACTTAATTAAATAAGGCAGCTAATCTATTTATGGAAACCTTCTATTTTTAGAAACTTATTTATTTCAGGCAGCTAATCTATTTATGGAAACTTATTTAATTAAGGCAGCTAATCTATTTATGGAAACTTTCTATTTTTAGAAACTTATCTATTTTAAGCAGTAAATCTATTTTTCGAAACTTTCTATTTTTGGAAACTTTCTATTTTTGGAAACTTTCTATTTTTGTAAACTTTCTATTTTTGGAACCTTTCTATTTTTGGTAACTTTCTATTTTAGGAAACCTGCTATTTTTTGGAAAGTTACTTATTATTACACAGTAAGTATAATAACACATGAAATACCAGAAATACTTAATCAGATTAAGCAGAATATAAGATAAACACAGTCTAAGGCTTTAAAACAGTAAAACTTGGTAAGAACACATAAAATAAGCTAAGACATGACATACAACCAGCTACGTATTTAGTAAGCAGATACTTATTCATGTATGTATTTATGTAGCACTAGTGATTCGGAAGTAGGATTCCTCTCAGTTCATCTTCTTCGTTCACTGGACATAAGGTACGGATTCCCGTCCTTTCAGTATGGACATTCTTTTCTTATTAGGATTCCCCGTATGCAGCCAACTGTTTTCCCGTAGTATTAGTTACGTGTTTGATTGCTTATGTTTAATTAAGATTACCTATAGCCATATACATGCATGACCAGTTTCACCTAGTTATGGAGGTACCATAACCATAACATTAGAGGCACTGATGTTATGACTTCACCACGGCGGCGTGATTGCTCGTGGCGTCCCTTCAGCTTTTGGCCATTTATTTATATTTATCATGTGGGGCGTATGGGTGCATCCTAGTTACATGTTTTTATTCAGGATTTCATGGTGAATGTGGTGTGTGCCTTGCATCCTTCACAAGGAGCTGATCCCTCCTACCCAAAAACCAGTATATTAAATTAGAGGCAGCCCCTCTAATTTGCATGATGAGGTCACCCCTCCAAGTATTCATGCACGGTGGATTTTCATGACCTATATTGGCTAATGGTAAAATATGACAAACAGTTTTTATAAGATAAACATAAGACTTTCAAAGTATTAAACCAGTTTTACCAAGACTTAACCAGGTTACTCAGGACTTAGTTTCTTCCGCTGTTATATGCTTATCCTATTCATGCTTTATCGTACATCCGTGCACTGAGCGTATTTGCTCCGTTATTTTCCTTTTCTATGTTCCCAAAACGGCAGGTACTCAGGGACGCTCGTAGACACTAAGAGTACGTGCATATGGACTGGAAGCTATCTAGCCTTCTTTACTTTATGCATTTCCTTTCTTTTTATACATTTTCTATGGACATTGTTTAGTCCTTTCCTTTACTATATTATGTTTGTGTGTGATGAGCTTTACTTTTGGACTACCGATGTTTATTCCGGTATTTTCCTTTTATGGTCAAGTAATGTTTAGACATTTTTCCTTGTATGCTTTGATGACACGCCATAATTGCATGTGACATTTCCATTATCAAAATGGGGTGTTACAGGCCTACACATGTTGTAGGGTAGGCTTGGCTTTGTTTGTTTAATAAAGATGTGTTGACTACGAGCTACTACTTAATATATTGTCGGAGTGACCGAATCTTCCTAAATACGTAAAAACGTATTTCCAACAATCTCCCCCTAAGGGAGGTCACTCCAAACAAGGGCGTTACCCAAGTTACAATAATAAAATGAACCTAGCATACTATGCTTGTCTTGAGCTCGTAGTCTTCTTCTTTCTTTTCTTTTTCTTTTCAGGTGAACATGTTGATGTGATCATTGATATCAATCTTGAGCATTCTCTTGCCTTGATCTTGTGCATCCGTCACTTGTGATCTTCGCCTCTTCGTGACCTCACGTCCCACTTACTTATACCTTTGTAATTCTTCAAAGCTTCAGAGTTCGATACAGCGGAAGACTTAACTTTTAGGATTTCTTGAATTAGATAAGGTATTAAGTGCATAAAGTATAAGCATGCGGGGACGACTTCTTCTTGGATCCCGTAACGCCACCGTCTTCAAATGCCGCAACATAAGTAGACACGAACGAAATGGCTTTGAACATTTCATTCTAATTCGGTAGCATTTTACCTCCGGTCGGTGAAGACCGTTGGACGATATAAATATCGGACTTGTGACAGGTAGATTTAATTAAAAATCTCCTTGACAAGATTTCGCGGGTAAACCCGTTCTCTTTACTCGACCGTCCAAAGCTGACTGCGAACGTAAAGAGTGAATCATTTGGATAAAATTATCCGCATGATTTGAGGCCGTCAATTCATGTTCCTGGAACAAGTGAAATTCAATTAAGAACTGCACCATCGTTGCTTTCCAGTTGTCACGAGCTTGATTCGTATAGAATCTGGCAAGTTACCTACCAAGTGCTGTTTGAGGTTAACACTAGAAGGATTTCCACTCATCACTGTGAACACTAAGGTATCACTCTGAGTGTTCTGGCAAGATCACTAAGATATTGCGTAGAGGCCTGGAACGTGTTTAGATTCAGTTAAGAATTAAACCACTGTTGCTTTCTAGTTATCACAAGATTGATTCATAAAGAATCGCACAAGTCACCTACCATGAGCTTTTTGATATTCGATCAAGAAGGATTTCCATCTTCATTGTAAATACTTTCGTATTACTCGGATGTTCAGGCAAGATCATGAAGATTTTGCGTAGGACTCTTAAAATCTTTCTTACTTTTCACAGTGTGTGAAGAAGCAAGGAAATATGAAAGTGTGTCCTAATGAGATATTTGATGATCTCAAATGGCTCTAGAGTCGATTGTGCATTTTGGATTTTAGTAATCGGAGGCTGGAGAGGAGTGCCACCATTTCAATACCAATTTATTGGAGTGAATAAATCAATAGATAATGCGTTGTCTCCGTGTGATTAAAACAAGTATCTTTTAAGAGATATCTGAGTTAGCTGGGATGGGTTGTGCATTGCATCACTGGGTCCATGATGTCTGTCTTCAATATCGAGAATCATTAAAATGATCTCAATAGCATATGTGTTGACCCGGTTTCTGCCTAAAGTAGTAAGGAGGGCTTCTTTCTTTACACCCTTTATCTTTACAATTCTTTTTCATTCTTCAACCCCTTCAATGCTTACCAATACGTCATAACTAGCACCTTGTTGTGATTGTTCCAGTACTAACTTAAGTACTTGGTAGGCATTCAGCTACGTTCACAATCTTTTCTCGAACTTTCCTAAGGACTACTATTTCTAGCTATGGAATGTCCTTGGGAAGATTCCTCCGGTTCTGGAAGAATCATAGGACTTAACCTATCCTACCATCCTTATGTCACCACAATCTTCATCGTCGTGAAATAAATGGGTTTTGGGTAAGTATATGTCACCATGAAAATCCATTTTGATATGAAAATCCATTTTGCTCCCCCTTAACATATGCCACGATATTCGAAAACATTTCGCATATGTTAGGATGAGCCAGCACATTAAGTGAAACCATTTGTGATAATATCCCATATTAAATCACATTTTCTCCCCCATATTAAAAATAGTAACCCAATCGATGTTTTTAATAGCAATTGATTTAATGAAATTTTAACAAAGGTTTTGGGAAGAAAAATGCAAGTCTATTTTAACTTCATGATACCAAATGTATGAGATATGCTACCGATTTGTAACATGATCACATATTCACCATATTAGAAAAGAATTGACAAGGTTGGACCTAATAGATGATAACATCATATGATAAGATCAAATGGTTCTTGTCAGCATATGTTGGTCGCCTCGTCATGTCTGAAGTCGTCTCTTGACACCACATGTACGATTGGTATTGTAGTCTTGACACCAACTTGTGAACATGGCACGTTCGGCATCGAAGATTCTGAATGCTTGACAATTGCTCCCCCTCAATTGTTGACCCGTGTTCTATTGAAAGAGCTGTAGTTGTCGTTTGAGTAGTCGCATCGTCGAGTATGTAGATACCAATTGTAGATTGCTATGGTTGGAGAGATGATAGTGTAGAATATTGATAAACTATGAATCTATGAAGTGGGTTGAAGATTCCTAGAGAGAGAAACTAGTGAGAGAAAGTGAGAGAGAAACTATGTGTTTTTCTATTCAAATGAGAAAAGTGGAATGTCAACAACCAACCCCTTTCCATGGTGGAAAGGGGTATTTATATCCAAGGCCACTATTTGGGCTTGGGCCGACCCATGACAAGCCCATGGGTCGGTTTCTTACTTAACTTAATAAGTAACATTAACTACGAGCTATTACAACATAAATAATATTGTGGAATGACCGATACTTCTAATATACGTTAAAACGTATTTCTAACAATCTCACCCTAAGGGAGGTCACTCCACGTTACAAAGTTCTAAACCTAGCATACTATACTAAGTCTTCGTTCTTCAGCTCGTAGTCTTTTCTTCTTTCTTTTTGTTGTGAATATGTTTATTTGATCTTTTAGGCTTTGGCTTGAGAGCATTGTTCTTTTGACCAATCACGTGTGATCTTTGCCTTCTTGTGAATCTTGCCTCCTCGTGACTCCATGTTCCTCACACTTATGTCTTTTGTTAAATTCTCGAAAGCTTCAGAGTTTGGTACAGCGGAAGACTTTATTTTGTACTTTCTTGACTTTTTTGCTGAACTTTGATGCAGAAAAACATAAGCATGTGGGAACGACTTCAACTGGTTCACCGCAACGCCATCGTCTTCAACAGGTACACAGCAACGACACGAATAAAATGGCTTTGACATTTTATTCTAATTCGGTAGCATTTTACCTCCGGTCGGTGAAGACCGTTGGACGATATTAGATATCGTACCTGTGACGGATAGTTTCAATTAAGTAACTTCCTGACAGGATTTCGCGGGTAAACCCGTTCTCTTTATTCGACCGTCCAAAGCTGACTGCGAACATATAGAGTGAATCATTTGGATTAAAAATCCTTATGATTGAAGCCGTCAATTCATGAAACCTATAACAAGTGAATTTCAATTAAGATTTTCACCATCGTTGCTTTCCAGTTATCACGAGCTCAATTCATAAAGAATCTTGTACGTCACCTACCAAGTGCTGTTTGATGTTAACACTAGAAGGATTTCCACTCGTCACTGTGATCAATAAAGAGTCACTCTGAGTGTTCTGGCAAGATCATATGATAATGCGTAGAGGCCTGGAACGAGTTTAAGTTCAATTAAGAATTAAACCACTGTTTCTTTCAAGTTTTTCACAAGATTGGTTATTAAAGAACCGCACGTGTAACCTACCATGAGCTTGTTTGATGTTGGCTCAAGCAGGATTTCCATCTTCATTGTAATACTTGCGTATTACTCGGATGTTCTGGCAATATTACAAGAATACTGCGTAGGACTCATAAAAATCTCTTACTTTTCACAGTGTGTGAGAAAGTAAGGAATAAATGGAAAGTGTCCTAATGAGACTTTTGATGATCTCTTGGCTCTAGAATCGATAGTGCGTTTTGATTTAGTGAGCGATGGCTGGAGAGGAGTGCCACCTTTTCAATATCAGTCTATTCGGAGTGAAGAAACCAATAGATAACGTGTTGATCTCCGTGTGATTAAAACAAATACCTTTTGAGAGATATTTGAGTTAGCTGGGAAGGGTTGTGCATTGCATCACTAGGTCCATGATGTCTTTCTTCAATATCGAGAATCATTAACAAAAATGATCTCAATAGCATATGTATTGACCCGGTTTCTGCCTAAAGTTGTAAGGAGGGCTTCTTTCTTTACACCCTTTATCTTTACATTTCTTTTTCAATATTTAACCCCTTCAGTACTTACCAATATATCATCACTAGCACCTTGTTGTGATTGTTCCAGTGCTAGCATTAGTAATTAGTCGGTACTCAGCTACGTTCACAATCTTTCTCCATCTTTCCTAGGACTTCTAATTCTATCTAGGGAATTGTCCTTGGGAAGATTCCATCGGCTCTGATGAATCATTGGACTAAAACCTATTCCTACCACCCTTTTGTCACCACATCCGTCGTGAATTAAGAGTGTTTTGGGAAAGTATATCCACCATGAAAAATCCTTGAAAATCACCTAAGGTACTTGTGATATTGAAATCAAAAGTTTTGTACCTTAGGTGTTTTGTTCATAAAAAACGCTCCCCCTTAACACGTGCTTTACACATATTAAGTTGGATTATCGTTAAGTCTTTTTCATCTTTTAGCCAAGTATCATTTAAGTCTCCTTAATCCCATTTTCTCCCCTTATCCAAAATGTTAACCATTAATATTTGGGATATTGAATGGATTAACCGGTCTTTGGGTAAAAAATGAAATCGATGTTTGGCCATAGAACATGTTAATGCTCCCCCTTAAATTAATAAGGGATAATTGTAGTGCTTTAGTATGATATATTTTGAAAGATTTAGAATCTCGTGAGAAATTCTTGAAAAATTATCATACCTTAACACTACATCAAGCCGTAGAAGCACAATATTCACAAATTTACATATTCACATTTAAAAACCAATATAGAGTAGACCTGAAATGTACCAACCATTAGATGGATCGTTGCAGTAACTTGTGGTGCAATCCATATGGTCTTCCACCAACGAATCTTTCTAAGCGCCTCATCAATCTACGTTCACGGAGCTTTTGATCAATCTTCTTGATCACATACTTCGCCATTTGCCGATAATCCTGATGCCAATCCTCAGTCATCTCTGGTAAAGACCCACCAGAATTAAGATGCTCCAATTTTCCTCTAACGTATAGGAGAGTCCCATCACTGTACTTATAAAGCTCTCCTACCCTCATAAACTTCATTATCCCACGGCTGTTCAAGTAGAAAATCCCATAATTTGGAACAGTAATGCCGGTATAGGGACATCTAGCGACATGTTGAGGTAGAACTTGATTCAGCGGACGGGTGAGGTTAAGCTTCCTTTGGTAGCTTTCGACTCCCAATTGAAGATCTTCAACTCGTTTCTTGATAACAACGCTTCGTGTGAACATACGAAGTGCTGTATTCAAGGCAATGATGTCTTCACGAGCAATATGGGTGAGTTGATCCCGGGTCATCATAAGCAACATGTCTTCGATATCCTCAAGGCGAATGATAGAAAAATCTCCCTGCTGGATTTTGTATTCTCTGTCATCCTCCCTTTTTAGATGAATCTCCGTCACATGATAATAGCCATTCTTGGCTTCAGTTTTCAGTCCCAAAATGTTGGAGATGCGAATGTCGGATCTAACGTTGTTTCCTGAATTGGCTAAGCAGCAACCTCTGTACGCCCTTCGGACTCGTTCGTCCTAATGAGATGCACCTATAACAGCATACATATCATAATTACGAGTTACCTTTGGGACCCAGAGTCGGTTTACATTTTCCTCGATCCAGGGTATTGTCCCCCAGTTGGCAGCTTTCAGCAAGGTCAGGGAGGTTGCGTACTTTGATGAACCCTTGAGGAGATACTTAAGATCATAGGTGACGAAGAAGTCGAGAGCAATTTGATTATCTTGAGAAGGATCAAGTGGAGGTGGAGCTCTTTCTGATTCATGGAGGCCTGGCCTTTGAACGGTGTTAAGAGCTTTCAGGACCTCGTCAGCATAATACTCGTACTCCATTCGGGTTAACCTGGTTTTGGCGCGAATTCTCTTATCCTTTAGCGCTCTCTTTACCAACGACGGAGTGACCGAAGATTTATACTCATGAGCAAGAAATGCACACAAGTCTATCGGACTACGGATACGGAGATATAGAACATCTCTGTCAGCTTCTGTGATTGGATCATATTGAGCCGCTGCGTGATCCAAGCTTGTGGCGGTGCAGTCTCGTCAATCTCCAATGTGTCTGCCCAGTCCCGTGTGCTTGACTCAGGAACAGTAGATTGTGGTTCTTGTTGTAGAGGAGTAGAGACATGAACACGTGCTGGTTCTGATTCAGGCATCTCGGCGGTGTCATGAACAGGCGAGTGTTGTGCAGCTTCAGGTTCGGTTACTGATTCTACAATCACAGGGGCAACAAACGAACTAACAGGGTTAGTGGTAACAGGTATAGACATAGCAATAGATGTACCAGGAATCAATGATGTCGTAGTAGCATTCACATCATGGCGCCACTTGGATCGTCTTGATTCCGTTGAAGTGGATTTTTCTTTTTCCGCAGCATCTTTCTTATACTTGGTACCAGACTTAGATGGTTTGTTTGTGCTGGCAACCTTATCCCCCGTTTCAGGCTGTTTACCATCATCATCCTCGTCGTCATCCTCGTTGTTTCCCTTAGCACTCTCCTCATTTCTATCACCACCATCATCACCATCATCACCATCATCATCCTCATCATCATCACCATCATCGTCACCATCATCGTCATCTTCTTCTTCTTCTTCTTCTCCTTCTTCTTCTTCACCATCACCCTCTTCTTGTTCACTATCATCCTTTTCCTCCTCAGGCAGAATGTGGTAAGGTACCACACTTCCAAACGTTTTAAATAACCGATCATCCTCCATGATAGCGTCATTGAGTGATTTGTAGAGACCCCGTTGAACTTTAGACTTATCAAAAGATCCAACTTCCCTCATACGAGCTTTAAGGATCTTCTTTAATTCAAAATCCGTCAAGTCATATGCAATTTTGTAGGCGGATTGAGAAGGATTGGATGACTTGATCATCAAGTTATCAGCTGCGAGTTTCTTCATCTCATCACGCAGTTTTGGCATAAGGGACTCAACGGACTCTTTCACACTGTCTTCAACAGAAGCTTCAAGTGTTTCTTTCTGCTCCTTGTATTTATCCTTCATAGCTTGAAGTCTCGTGATTCGTGCATCATACTTATCAGCTTCAGCCTGCTTAACCTGAGCTAGTTCTTCTGCATGAGCTTTACGTGTCAACTCCATCTCTGCAGCGAACTTAGCAAGCATCTCTTCTTGGGCTTTCTTAGATGCTTCTTCACTTTGAACTCGTCTAAGTAGCTCTTGGCGAAGATCATCCATCTCTTTTCTTTGATTATCCGTATGTTTATCTAACATTTCTGCCATTACAAATGCAGCCATTGAAGACGATGCAGAGCTACTCTGGGTTGGTTGAAGAGGCTCGGTTGTGACCACAGTACTGAGGATGGGAGTTATTGGAGGTGGAAGGAATGGTGTTGGTACCGGTCGGGTTGGTAAGGGATGTATTGGTGAAGGTTGAGTTACTAAAGGCTAAGTAGGTACCATGATTGTAGGAGCACCGGACTCCTTTTCAACACTTGCTGAAACAGGGATGGATGTCTCCTTCGAAGTAGAATACCGTTCAGGTGATCCAAACTCATAAACATCCTCTGGCTCCTCGTACTCTTCTTCAATATTCATCTGTGCACCCGAACCACTACCGCCCGTGTCTCTCTTACTCTTTTCAATAGCTATCTTCATTAATTTTCTCTCAGCCTTGTCAAGAGTAGGATCATCAACATCTTCTTCGTCTCGGAGAACTAACTCATCAGCCGTACCCTTTCCTTTCTTAGCCGCAGTCTTCTTTTTCTTGGTTTCAGGTTCAGATAAAGCAGCTGGTTGCTTGAGTTTACCTTTACTCTTGACCGTAGTAGACGAGTCTTCTCCTGTCTGAAGGCTTGCTTTTAGCTTCTTGATTTCTAGTAGCAGTAGTTTGTAATCAGCAAAAGCTTTGATTTTATCTGTCAGAAGATAATCGGGAATAGGACCAGGAATAACACCACCAGATGGTCCTTCATGCCTTAGATCCACAGTGTGATCAGCCTCTTCAGTGTGATGACGACTTGCTGCACGCTTATCAATAGTAACATCATTCTTCATAAAATAATTAATGATAAGCTTGATAAACCGAGGGTAAGGAAAGAAATTCGTCTTCAGCTTCTTGTTTTGGAAGAGTTGAAAGTTAAATTCTTCCCATAACAATAATGCATAATCTGCATTTGAGACTTTGTACATTCCATGGAAGATGTTCATAATTGGACCGCGCAAAGCATCATGCCCACTTGTTTTAGGCGTAAGACATCTACTGAGAATACCCAAGATTGCTCTCTAAGGTTGACCTACTTTAGCGGTGGTAAACTCAGACACAACTCGTACATCAGGACATCCAAGAGCATCGAACATCTCCATGAGTTCATCTTTGGTAAGATCCCTAGAAAATGACATACCTTTGGGTGTATCCCGTATTCCAAAAATCTTGCGGAAATCTGAAACTGTGAGTGTCTGTTGCTTGTTGTCGAGAGTGAAGGTGATCTTGTTTGAAGTACTTTCCTTGGTAGCCCAGAACTCATACATGTAATCATATGCCACCGAGGCAGTACTCCTTAAAGCATTCTTAAAGTGAGAGTGATCAAGGATTGCTATGGCTACTTTAAATCCATGGTGAGTGGATTTTGAAACTTGCTTCAGCCGGTAATTGTTTGGTATGAACTTAAGGGCTCTTGCTTCGGCAATTTCGGCTACTCTAGCATCTTGGAGTGCTTGTACTGTTGGATTAGTCATTGTATCTGCTTAAGATAAGACATAAAAGGTTGATGCACAAAAAATATATAGATATATATAATTATGACTTTTAAGCATAACACATATTATAAGTAATCAAGCAAACAACTATCAATCAAACAACCCTTCATCCGGAACTCTTCATTCGGAACTCTTCATTCGGAACTCTTCATTCGGAAGTCCTTCATTCGGAACTCTTCATTCGGAAGTCCTTCATTCGGAACTCTTCATTCGGAAGTTCGTCCGGAACTTCTTCATTCGGAAGTTCACTCGGAACTTCTTCATTCGGAAGTTCATTTGGAACTTCATCATTCGGAAGTTCACTCGGAACTTCTTCATTCGGAAGTTCACTCGGAACTTCTTCATTCGGAAGTTCATACGGAACTTCTTCATTCGGAAGTTCACTCGGAACTTCTTCATTCGGAAGTTCACTCAGAACTTCTTCATTCGGAAGTTCACTCGGAACTTCTTCATTCGGAAGTTCATCCGGAACTTTTTTCATTCGGAAGTTCATTCGGAACTTCCTTCATTCGGAAGTTCATCCGGAACTTCGTTCATTCGGAAGTTCTTTCGGAACTTCTTCATTCGGAAGTTCACTCGGAACTTCTTCATTCGGAAGTTCACTCGGAACTTCTTTATTCGGAAGTTCATCCGGAACTTCTTTCATTCGGAACTTCCTTCATTCGGAAGTTCATCCGGAACTTCTTTCATTCGGAAGTTCATTCGGAACTTCCTTCATTCGGAAGTTCATTCGGAACTTCCTTCATTCGGAAGTTCATAATCCTTGTTCATCCGGAAGTTCTAAACGCAGCCTATTGATGATTATTCTAAGCGCGAGTGTGAGTTTTAAGGCATGCTAAGGCAACACAACATTTTCTAAGGATATTCCGAGTAAAACCCACCTAAAACCCTAATCAATTAATCCCTAATTAGGCAAACGAACCCTAATTTGATAAAATTGATTACCTGAATCAATTAACAGATTAAATGATGAATTTAGGCGAATTATAAGTTAAAGATTCGATGTTAGTACCTTTTAGATCGAATGAAACGAACTGAATGATTTAAAACGAGAGTTTGTGATAGCTTGTGTGTGTTGAGTGTGTGTGTTAATGGCGGCAATAGAAACACAGAAGAAGAAAGAATAAACGGGGGGGGGGGGGGGGGGTTTGGTTTGACTTAGGTCAAAAAAATTTACAACTTTCACCCTTAGTCCTTTTTAACCCTACACTTTTCTTTCCTTTTCCCTTTTTATTCCTTATCTTTTCATTTTTCTTTTCTCGTCTCCATAACTATCGTTAAACTTAGCCAACTTAACCTTGACACAACTTTAAGCATCGCAACCTATTAGCAAATCTCCAAGATCTTAAAGCAATTCCTATCACATTGAACGAGCACAAGTCGTATTCTAAAGCAAGACCATTCATTGGCCAATTAATTTTCCACAAACACTTTTGAAAATCGTTTTGATGACGAAGATGATTTAATATTTTCTCCCCCTTAAACGATGACCCGTTTTATATTTAAAGAGCTGTAGTCATTGTTTAAAGAGTCAAATATTGATGAAAACATTTCCAATTAATATCTTGAAAAAGATTGATTCGTGGTGGCAATAAGATTTCTCTTATTTAGACAAATTAATGCACTGAGACGTACACTAATTCGTGTTAGACCAAGTTGTAAAGTAAACTTGATCCCTTTGCATGATTTGGCTTGTAAATCATGCCCGAGAAAATTAATTCCCGTTGTGAGCCAACGTTTTCCAAGGAAATACGTGACTTTAATATGAAAACCGGGTTGTAGTCTGAAATAACTACAAGCCATTATGGGCATGTTTTAAAAATGTACAACTTTTATACGGACTCTATTTATGGCGCCGTGTCAATATTGATCGACATTTCTAAAGCCGTAAATATTACTGTACTAAAAGACATGCCCGATTTAAAAAACGAAAAATATTTTTGGTTTTTCTTGATTTTATAATTTTTATGGTTTTTGTAGGTTTTATATTTTTTATGGTTTTTCTTGGTTTTATATTTTTGTATTTTTCTTTTTGTGGTTTATATATATACGATAATATACATGATCACGAACAAAGGATACGCCTGAATAGTTTACCACCACTATTCAGCTGATTCTTCTGCCAATTCTTTGAGAGTCGCTTGAGTGAATGATTTCATGCCAAGCTTGTCGATCAAAAACTCGATTCGTCCTCGATCTAAGGCTTTGGTGAACATATCTGCCAGCTGATACTCAGTGGTGACAAAATACAGCTCGATCACTCCGTTCTCCACCTGCTCTTTAATGAAATGGTAGCGGATGTCTATGTGCTTGGCCCGGGAGTGTTGAACGTAGTTGCAGCAAAGGGCAATGGCGCTCTTGTTGTCACAATACATCGGGATTTTGTTGAAACCCAAACCGTAGTCATTTGATTGTGATCTCATCCAAAGGACTTGAGCACAACAACCGGACATGGCGATGTATTCAGCCTCCGTGCTAGAAATTGCAGCGCTTTTCTGTCTTTTTGAAGACCAACTGATCAATCTGTCTCCAAGGAGTTGCACAGATCCAGAAGTGCTACGCCTCGTGTCTTGACACCCAGCATGATCGGCATCTGCGTATGATATTAAAGCAATAGAGGAATCTTTCGGATACCATAGACCACGATGAAGTGTTCCTTTTAGATACCGAAAGATCCTTTTAACAACATGTAGGTGCTTTTCGGTAGGCCGAGCCTGATACCGGGCACATATGCATACGGTAAATTGCAAATCAGGCCTGCTAGCAGTACGATACAGAAGGGTACCGATCATCCCACGGTAAAGTTTTGGATCGACAATAGTCCCATTCCTATCTTCATCTAACTTGGATTTCTCCACCATTGGAGTGTCCACGGGGTCACAAATTTCAAAGTTATATTTCTTTAAAGATTCTAGAGCATATTTGGATTGATTAATAAAGATGCCTCTAGGATTCTGAGAAATCTGTAATCCTAAGAAAAATGACTTTTTTTCCCATCATTGACATCTGAAAGCGTGTGGACATTATCTTCTCAAAGCGTTTGGACAATTCTATGTTAGAGGCAGCAAATATTATATCATCAACATAAATTTGTACCAGAATCATGTCGTTGTCCTCCTTGATAGTGAATAGAGTGGGGTCCACCTTGCCTTTGGAGAAGCCTTCCGAGATGAGATATGTTGAAAGGAGATCATACCACGCGCGTGGAGCTTGTTTCAACCCATAGAGAGCCTTCTTAAGCTTGTACACATGATTAGGAAACTCCGTGCTAACGAACCCATCCGACTGACTAACATAGACTTCTTCCCTTAGTTCACCATTAAAAAATGTCGTCTTCACATCCATTTGATAGACGATCATGTTCATATGAGCAGCATACGCAAGGAATAGTCTAATAGCCTCCAATATTGCAACAGGAGCAAAAGATTCTTCAAAGTCGATACCCAAGGCACGTTTGTATCCTCTAGCAACCAATCTAGCCTTATTTTACAATACTGCACCCATCTCATCGAGTTTAACCTTATAAACCCACAACAAAGTAAGGATGTTAACCTTGTCAGGGAGAGGAACTAATTCCCATACTTCAAGTCTTTGGAATTCATTTAGTTCCTCCTGCATGGCTTCAATCCAAGATGATTGAGTCATAGCCTGTTGCCAATTTTTAGGTTCAACTTCGGAGAGAAATGCATCAAAATAGCAATAGAGTGCACTCTCTTGTAATTGATAGCGAGTAGAGACTGGTCGATCTAGATCTCCAATGACATTCCTAATTGGGTGATCTTTTGTCCATTTGGTGCTATGATTTTCAATCCGTGGTGGTCTGGAGTGAACAATTGAAGGAGCTTCTTCTGAGGTAGACGCGGCTGAAGGTTTTCAGGTATCGGTACACCAAAGAAAGGAAGCTCTTGTAGGTGAGCATATTCCAAATCGTGATCAATAGAATCCTCTTCAACATCATTAGGCACAAGTAAGGGTGACGATTCAGGTGTAGTTTGAGAATCACTTGGTAAAGGTGCATCCGGTTCAATGTTAATTGAAGATGCATTAGATAAAGCTTCATTTGCTTGAGCAACAACTTCAGGGATTCGAGCTATCACTACAGGTGCTGGAACTTCATCATTTGGGGGATCAAAGAATTCATCAAACAACGGTTGAAACAGTTTATCCCACTCGGGCCTTGTAGGTGATAAAAATGATGTAGAAGTAGGATTATTGGGAACTAATCCGGAACTAATTGCACCGGTTCCCATCTCATGAAGTGCGGGTTCAGAGCTGCGTTGCTCAGAAGCCATCGCTGTCAGCTCATCGAAATCTGCGTCCATAGTTTCTACTATCTTACCAAGACGACGGTTGTAAATCCGGTATGCTTTCTTGGAGGGTGAGTAACCAATGAAAATACCTATATCGGCTTTCGGTTGAAGTTTGCCCAAGTTCTCACTATTAATGTTTGGATAACAAAGAGCACCAAACACATGAAAGAAAGAAACATCGGGTTTACGATCATGTAGAAGCTCGTAAGGTGTTTTTCCATGGCGTTTCCGAATGATAGAACGGTTTTGGGTGAAACATGCAGTAGATATAGCTTCTGCCCACAAGAACAATGGAGTGTTCGCATAAATCAGCATCGTCCTAGCAGCTTCCATAAGCGTACGATTCCGTCTTTCAACGACACCGTTTTGTTGTGGAGTACGTGCAGCGGATGTTTCATGTGAGATACCAACTTCTTCATAGTAATCACGAAGAGTCTGTTTGACGAACTCTGTTCCATTGTCTGTACGAATACGGCGGACAGTAGTATTTAAACGTACCTGAATGAATTTCAGAAAAGTGATGATAGCCTTCAGTGCTTCATCCTTTGTACGTAAAAATCTTACCCATGTAAACCTGGAGAAATCATCCACAATAACAAGAATGAATTTCTTACCGCTCACACTTTCAGTTCTCATTGGCCCACAAAGATCCATATGCAAAAGATGAAGTTTTTCTTGATTGGTGTCTTCAGCTTTGGGCTTGTATGATTTCTTGGTACTTTTCCCCCTTGAACACGCGGAACATAAATGGTCCTTGTGAAATTTGAGCTTTGGAAGACCACGAACTAATTCGTTTTTAGCCAGATGATTAATAGCATCAAACTTGAGATGAGATAATCTGCGATGCCATAACCATGACTTGGTCTTAGATGCTTTAGAGAGAAGACATACTGGAGAGGCGGCCATCATGTCTTGTAGTGACAACGTATAAAGATTTGCACCACGAGAACCCTTCAACAAGTCTTTTCCTTCCAAGTTGCGGATGAAACAAGTATGTTGTCGAAAAGCAACCTCTAGGTTGGAATCACAAAACTGTCCTACTGAAAATAAATTATGACCAAGACCTTCTACATAGTATACCCTTGAAATCGTAACGTTTCCAATCTGATATTCACCATACCCCATTATCTTTGCAATATGATCATTACCGAATTTAACCGTTCCAAGAAACTTGCTGACGAAATTTCGGAGCATCGAGCGATCTCCGGTCATATGCTTTGAACAACCGGAGTCCAAATACCAGAGGATGATTTGGACCACCTGAAAATATCACCAGACGAGGACAATGTAGAGGTATCGGAATCTGGATGTTCCTTGTTATTAGCAGGTACAGATTTAATAATCTTAGATTTGCTAACTTTAGGTTTCTTAGATTTCCTAGCCTTCTTCCTAGTTGGTAGTGTAGATTCTAGTTGGCTTAAATCCTGAGGTATTTCTTCACTGATAGGCACTATAGTGGGGGCTGACCTAATTAAAGGGCGCTGTTTCCATACTGTAGTGCTAGTGTTCCTAACTAAAGGACGCTGAGACCTATCCTCAATGGATGCATTCCTAGTTAAAGGGCACATTTTTCCATCTAATGTAAAGGTCCTACCAGTGGGACGCCATTGCCATCTAACTTGGGCACGAGTTCTACCAGTTGGCTTCCATTCAAGATTATTCCTAATGGCATCCATTTCATTCACATGATCAATAAGACACAAATCATGACGTTGGGAAAACATGCACTCATTAAAATTCCAACAATTCAAATTAGAATTCACGAATGGTTTAGGCTTCTGCACAGGCGCAGAGCTTTTAGTCTTAGCAACATGATTCTTTTTATTTAAATCTGACATAACATTCCTATGGTGAGCTTCTACTTTCTTCTTGTTGGTACTACTAGTGGAGGGCTTGATCTTATCTTTCTTGAGTGGCGATCCTTTAGCGTAGACTCTTTTACTCCTGTAGAAGGCAAAGTAGGAACATTAGCAACAGATTTTAAAGGTGCCTTACTTGATGGTGCCAATGACGGTTTTGCTCCTGGGGTCTTATTGAATGGAGTTACAGCAATGGGTCGATTAGTGAGTAGTGCAGAACCCGGTTTTCCTATGTATTGCAAGTAGGCTAAGCAATATTGAACACGCTTAAAATATTCATAGTCTAAAATATCCCTAACAAGATCTACATGCTTAATTGCATTCCTCATATAATCATCGTAGGTAACCGGGTTTTTCTTATGGAGCGGGTTCTTATAAAGCACTACTAACTTGGTTGTTGGAGCACTAGAGGACGGTGCAGAGTTGGTAGCTAAGTTATTAACAGCTTCTTGTCGGGTGAGAAGAAGTGTCTCCTTTAACTCGGCCAAAACCATGTTTTTGTCAATGAGCTGGATGTTTAAGTCAGAGATTTCCTCACACTTTTGGTTCAGTTGTTCAACATAAGATTGTTGCTGTGCAGCATTAAAAGCTAAGCGTTCTTCTATTGAACCATAAAGAGCGGATAGTCCCTGTCTTGCCCGATCCATCTCCCCTAGAATAGACGAAAGTCTAATTTCTAAGTCCTGGTTTTTAGACTCTGCAGCCTCTAGTTCCAATTTTAGAGTTTCATTTGATGACACATCTCTCTTTAATCTCATAATCTCTTCCTCTAATGCCTTAACTATTGCAATCATCTTGTCACTCGTCTCCATACTGTTTTCACAACCATTTGTTATCAAAAGATCCTCATTTTGAGTTTGTTGTTTTAATTCTAAAGATATACAATGTTGTTCGAGTTGATTAAAGTGTTTTGAAAGTAAATTGTAAGAATCTTGAAGCTTTAAAAATTCAGCGTTAGATTCGTGACAAGAGTGATTATCTACCTCATTTGCAGTATCAGCAACATTTACAGAGAGATCACACACATCATCACATATATTCACAGCATCACATTTAATCATAGCGGATGTAAGCTCATTCGAATAATTAACATTCATAGTAGTAAGCACATCGCACGAAATTACTTGGGACAAGAATCGGTCATATTCGGATAAAATCTTTTCCTTTTCAATTAATTGTAGTTCGTAAGCGGTGTCCATTTCATAAAACACTTTTTGAACTTCTGCAATTTCAAACTCAAGATTTTCCGAAAGAGATGCAAAACTTCCTTTTAGACTTTCGACAAACGGATTGATCTCATTCTTAAACACCTCGTTCATGTGTTCGAAAGCCCATTCTCCGGCGTTTAGGCCATTTGAAGTCGTACATTCCAAAATGACCTTGTCAAAACTAGCAAAGTATTGATTAATCTCTTGTAAGTTTAACCATACAGTGCTAACAGGTGGAAGATCCTTTGGAATTTCCTTAGGTCCTTCCATTTTGACAAGTGTAGGAAGTGTACTAGGGTTTTCTTCATTTAACATGTAGGTTGGTGCTGTGATGAGATCTTTATCCATATGGAAGCGAATTCTAAAATCCTTTTTTGCAAGCTCCTGATTCATTTTAAAATAATCACACTCGGGATATTTTGCAAAGTTGTATGACCGATCCTCACCAACTAGATCCTTACTTGTGCGATCATCGAAAATAACAATCGGGTCTAAGACCAATCCTAATTGGGTTGCATTATAAAGTCTTGGACTATGGATAAAAGCTTGTTTTGCATACCGTGGGTTAGGGGGAAGGCCTTTTTGACGCGATAAGTTAAACTCTCTAAAAGATGCATCAAATAAGTGTACTAGTTGAGAGGCAGCGTATTGTCTTAAAAGCAAATAATCTAGGCTTCTAATCTTATTAGCCGCATTAATTTCCATTTCATTCTTCTTAGACTCGAGTAATTCAAAATCCGTTTGAAGTTTTTGAAAATTAGTGACAACTAACTCTTTTTCTTTAAGTTCGTTAGAAAGATCTGCTCTTAAGGTTTCAATTTCTTGCAAATGACCCATTTGTTTGTTTCGAAAATGATCATATTCGGGATTTGTTAGAACACTAGACGAAGGAACTAATTCCAAAGTTTGAACTTTCTCGTTGCATAAGGCAAGCTCATCAGACAAATTCTTATTCTTAGCTAGGGTTTCTAAGAGTGCAACATTCATTTGGCTAAGTAATGTAGCAGGAACCATGACCAAATCTAGTTGAGCAGGAGTATGCGTATGCGAAATGGCTCCCGGTTGTGATTCACTCAAAGTCTGGGGAGTCACATTGATATTACTATCATTGATTGTCTCCTCATTTGAAAGACTCACCACCGAAGACTCATTCGAATCAGCACTCTCTTGCACAACTTGATGTGGTTGAATACTAGTATCAGTGGTATTATCAGTGGTATTAATAAGTACCTCAGATCTTTTTTCTGGCCCTAGGCTAGAGAGGTTGCCATAAGAGCTGCCTGTGCAGATTGAAGTTCATCACAGTCGGAATCATAAGCATCAAGATCATCTGCTTGGTATGTTGCATTATGTGTGGTGACGTCTTGTTCAGTAATCCCTGGATCAGCATGAAATGCAAGCTCCTCTTCATCAAGTTCACTTCCTTGTGCCTGAGCGTTCACCAGATAAATCTTCTCTGCAAACCATTGACCATTCGTTCTCCTCTTGGGTTTTTTGCAATCCCTGGACATGTGACCTTCTTCCTTACAGTTATAACATGTAATCATTCTCAACTTGCCTGTGGAATTAGCCCGTGGAGGAGTGCTGACCATTGGAGCAGGATTGACCGTGCGTGCATTGGTGGTTGATGTAGTAGGTCTCCCTTGATAAGGTTGAATAGGTTGAACCATTACCCTGCCATTCTCAATAGTAGCTTGTTGGCGAGAATTGGATGAATTCCTCAGCTGATTGTTAGTAGGAGCTGTTCCTCTAAATCCTCGTTTTCTTAAAGTCCTTGTGAGGTAAGCAGACATAGTGGCTAACACTTCAACTGGATCAGTTCCTTGTTTGAATTCATGAATGGGGACTTCATCATCATCACAATACAGTGCTTGGTCTTGTTGAGCTGCATAAGCACTAGAAGGAACACTCATGTGGTCAGAGTAGCTTGATGGATATGCTGCATTCTCTTGATAATAAGAATATGAAGACTAAGCATAAGGTGCAATGCTTGCTGGGTAAGGTTGTGAAGCATATTGTGATGAAGGTGCATTAAACCGATATTGTTGCTGATATGAGGTGGGTGGTTGCGGTAGAATCGAATATTGGGGGAAGCTTGGTGTCATGTAAGGTGATGGATGATAGGCTTGGTGTCCCAAGATATAAGGAGTGTTGTTGTGTGACAAGCTTGGTTGATTCGCCATCAAAGCTAATGAATCAGGGTACATACCTTGAGGCGAACGGTGCATGATCACGTGTTTCTCATGCTGCTGAAGAAAAGCATAGAGTTGATCCAAATTGCACTTATGCAAATCCCTGGTTAACTTAACATCGGTAATATACTCACCCCATTCAGCTTGAGGTAAAGTATTCAAAAATTTGGTGTTAACCTGGAATGGAGCAATCACGAGATTGTATACATTCAGATCATTCATGAGAGTAGTGAATCTGAAGTAATAGTCGTGAAGCGTTTCCCCTGGGCTGTACGTGAATCTATCAAACAGATCATACAACTGACATTCCCTTTCCTGTTTGGTAAGAGACGTACCTTGTAGCAACACCTTTAGACGTTCCCATAAATCCTTTGCCACCGTATACTGACTTACCATTCGATAGATGTCATGTGGAAGAGCTTGGAGAATGGTTTGAAGAGCCTTTTCGTCTGCATCGGCAACAAGTTGTTGAGCTGGTGTAAGTTCTTCAAACTCCCTTGGTCGAGTCACATTGTTAACCACGATGGTACCATAGTCAAGTGGACCATTTAGAATTGACTTAACCATAAGCCTCCCATATATCGGTTTTCCCTTAAGGTATGACATCATACGGCCTTTCCATGCTTCAAAGACTTCTTTAATGAGCATTGGAGGGCGATTATCCGTTCCCGTAATGACGGAAATGTCCGTAAGTGATGTCATCTGAGGCATTAATGAATTCGGATTCATTTTGTTCACTTCAAAGAGACAAAGATTATCGGTTGATCGAGCAGTGAAGTAAAGTTTGTGAGTTGTGTTGAGTTTTTGTTGTAAGAAACCAAGATTAAATCCTCTAAAAAATCGTCGAAAAAACAAGTAAAATATCCCTTGATCCGGAACTTTTGTTGATTCGGAAGTGTTGATTCGGAAGATTTTGGCTCGGAACTCCTTGATCCGGAACTTTTGGTTCGGAAGATTTGATCCAGAACTTTTGGTTCGGAAGTACTGATTCAGAACTTTCCCTTGATCTGGAACTTTCCCTTGATCCGGAACTTTCCCTTGATCCGGAACTTTCCTTTGATCCGGAACATTCCCTTGATCCGGAACATTCCTTTGATCCGGAACTTTCTTTGATCCGGAACTTTTGGTTCGGAACTTTTTGATCCGGAACTTTTGTTGATCCGGAACTTTTTGATCCGGAACTTTTTGATCCGGAACTTTTTGGTTCGGAACTTTTGCTGGGAAACAGAAACTTTTTTTCGAGTAACAGTCGACTATAAAATATAAAGAATAAGCCCAGATTTTTACCAAATTACCCAAAAAGTTTTGTGATTTCTACTAAAATAAGTAAAAACTAATACTTATCTACTAATCCCAATCACAAAAACACCAAAAACTCTAAGAATCAAGATGGATCTTCTTAAAGAACACTAATACAATAAAATACTAAATAACAACACAAATCATTACCTTAAATCACCCCACGGCTCTGATACCAAATGTAGAATATTGATAAACTATGAATCTATGAAGTGGGTTGAAGATTCCTAGAGAGAGAAACTAGTGAGAGAAAGTGAGAGAGAAACTATGTGTTTTTCTATTCAAATGAGAAAAGTGGAATGTCAACAACCAACCCCTTTCCATGGTGGAAAGGGGTATTTATATCCAAGGCCACTATTTGGGCTTGGGCCGACCCATGACAAGCCAATGGGTCGGTTTCTTACTTAACTTAATAAGTAACATTAACTACGAGCTATTACAACATAAATAATATTTTGGAATGACCGATACTTCTAATATACGTTAAAACGTCTTTCTAACAGATAACTTCATAAAAACAAGACTTCTCTTGTTTTAACAAATAAATGCACTGAAACGTACATAGATTTGTGTTAGACCAAGTTATAAAGTAAACTTGATCCCTTACAAGGTTTTAAAGTAAACCTTGCCCGAGAAAATTAATTCCCGTTGTGAGCCAAAGCTTTCATAAGAAATACTTGACTTTAATGTGAAAACCGGGTTGCAGTCAGAAATAACTACAAGCCATAAGGGCATGTTTTATGAAATATTTACAACTTTTGTACGAACTCTATTTATGGCGCCGTGTCAATATTAATCGACATTTCTAAGGCCGTAAATATTATCATACCAAAAGACACGCCTTTGAAAAATAAAGTGAAAATATTTTTGGATTTTTATGAATTTTCAATTTTTATGGTTTTTATATGGTTTTATATTTTTGTATTTTGCTTTTGATTCATTGGTAAGATTAGCTTTTAATGATTCTATTTCTTTCAAGTGTTCAATCTTTTCAAAACGAAATTGGTCAAATTCAGAACATGTTATTTTCTCTGCTTGAGGGACCATTTCAAAAGTTTTGACCTTTTCTTTATGCAACGCAAGCTCAGTAGTCATGGTGGAATTCGTATCTACGGACTTTTTGAGGGCCATATGCATTTGATCAATAATATGTTTAGGCACCATGACCAAATCATGTTGAGCATAAGATTCCATACCCGTCGTAGCATTTGGTTGAGGTTCACTCAAATGTGTAGGATTGGGTACCACATCATTTGAGTTACTAGTTCCCGAATGTTGTTTGAGGTTGTCATTTTCATGCCCAACTTGATGTTGGTTATCATCAATATTATTAGATGTGGTTGGTACCTCACTGACGACATCAGAACCGTAGTGAGAGAGATTAGCAACGAGAGCAGCTTGGGCAGAGTGAATGTCATCACAATCCGAATCATATGCGTCAAGATCATCTGCTTGATAAGCTGCATTAGAAGTAGACACGACTGCAATGCCTTCAGTATCTGCTGCCCCTGGGTCTGCAAGAAATGCTAACTCCTATGAATCCAAAATCTTCCCCTTAGACTGAGCATCAACCAAATACATCTTCTCACGAAACCATGCATCATCCCTCCTCCTTTTCGGCTGAGTGCATTACCTAGCCATATGACCTTGTCCTCGGCAATTGTAGCAAGTCACAACCTTCTTAGGACCAATAGGACTCCCATTTCCACTAGCTTGAGAATTCACAGCTTGATTGTTCCCAGTCCTTGTAGGAGGTCCATGTGAATTTTGCCTTCCCTGAATGGGTTGCACCGTCACTTGACCATCTTGAACAGTGGCTTGTTGTCGAGGATTTGATGAGGTGAGGAGCTGATTGTTTGTTGGTGGAAATCCTCTAGTTGTAATAAGTTTTGACAAGTAGGCTGTGAGATAGTTTAGAACATCAGCTGGCGTATCATTTGGAGTAAAGACCGGTGCTTGGATTGGTGGAAGTTCATTAGAGTAGAAAGCTTGTGCTGGTTGTGCTTTTATTGGAAAATATCCTTGTTGAGGAGTATAGCCCATTAGAGAAGTGTTGGCTTGTGATGGTGATGTCTGATATTGTGGTTGCTGTGGAAAAGATTGTTGATGAACACTTTGTTGATATGCTTGTTGTGGCATCATTGGTGGTTGATAAGATGGTTGTTGTGGTTGCTGATAGGTGTGTGGTGGTGGCTGCTGCAAGTATGATGGTTGTTGATAAGTATAAGCCAGGTTTTGTTGAGAAGCATACATGGCAAGTGGATCATGAACTTGAGGTGTAGACAACCGAGCCTCGATCACATGGCATTCGTGTTGTTGAAGAAAAGCTTGAAGTTGATCCACATTGGTGTTATGAAAGTCCTTAGCCAATTTAACATCCGTCACGTATTTTTCCATTCTAAAGGAAGAGTGTTCAAATACTTAGTGTTCAATTGAAAGGTAGGAATTGTCATGCCATATATATTGAGCTCATTCAACAATAGGGTAAATCTCAGATAGTAGTCATTGAGAGTCTCCCCTGGCACATAGGCAAACTTATCAAAAGTATCATAAAGCTTACACTCTCGTTCTTGTTTAGTTAACGAGGTGCCTTGCATGAGAACACGAATTCTATCCCATAACTCTTTGGCAACTTTATGTTTGCTGACGAGTTTGTAGACATCTAGAGGAAGGGCTTGGAGAATGATGTTTGTAGCATACTTATCACATTTGTCTTGAATCTTCATATCTCCAGTCAATTCACCCGTTGTGCGAGGACGAGTAGTTGTACCTTCCGTCACTGTACCATAATCTAATGGTCCATTGAGCACCGATGCCCAAATGAGATGTCCATTCTCCTTGTTCAACATATAAAGTTCCATTCGGGAAGCCCATTCCTCATACATAGTCTTCACCAACATTGGTGGACGATTATCGGTACCCGAGAGGATGGACTTATCCGTAAGAGATGTGTACTCCATTTCAATAAGTTAAGATTTACAAACGTTGATCGATCAATGAAAGAAAGTAAATGTGTTTGTTGTTGTGAGTTGAAGTCGAGAAACAATATTAAAATCCTCTAAAATATGTCCTTGATAAACCAAAAATTCCATGTCAAAATTACACACGAATGTTGATCGGAATAGTGATCGGAATAATTTTTGTTATCGGAATGTTGATCGGAATAGTGATCGGAACATCAGTCGGAATAAGCCCTATCGGAATAACCTTGATCAGAATCTCCCAAATCGGAATAAACCCTAATCGGAATGTCAAAGATCGGAAAGTCCTAAATCGGAATGAACCAAAACGGAATGTCCCTTTTCGGAATGTGCCAAATTGGAATGTCCCTTTTCGGAATGCCAAATCGGAATACCTAATCAGAATACCTAATCGGAATCCCTGATCGGAATATACCCAAAATCGGAATCCCTAAACCCTATTCTGATTACACTGATCGGAATGTCCTATAAACCCTTTTCCGATGACCTGATCGGAATAATTCCCACTTTTCTCGGACAAAACTCAACCAATTCGTGATTTTAAGCCAAAAAATGATCAAAACACCCAAAAATTTTGTGTTTTTAGCCAAAGTAACTATACCAAATCCCTACCACAACTATGTAGAAGATTTGTATCAAGAAAAAACCATGAAAAACACAAAAAGATTTTGGTTCGTGTAAAAATGGATCAAAATAGGCGTATGAATCAAGAATACAAACACATAAACAATACAATCATCCCATGGCTCTTGATACCATTTGTAGGATATGTAAATCTTGCTTATGTTTTAGAGAAAGAAAGAGATAGAGAGATGGTGGATTACACACACTTCTAGAGAGAGAAACAAGTGTTTACTATGTGAAAAATGAATAACCACACTCACTCTCCATCTAAGGAGAGGGTTTATATACCCAAGCCTTGTGATGGGCTTGGGCTTACAATGTTGGGCCGGCCTACACATGTTGTAGGCTAGGCTTGGCTTTGTTTGTTTAATAAAGATGTCTAGACTACGAGCTACTACTTAATATATTGTCGGAGTGACCGAATCTTCCTAAATACGTAAAAATGTATTTCCAACAAGATTTGGTTATTAAGATTTTATTACGTGGTTGAATTATACTGATGGTATAACATATGGTCCAATATCTATATTTATATGACTATATCTATGTCTAAATCTATCTCTATGGTATAATATATGGACCAGTAATAATATCCTTCGATTGAAATTACGTTTTTAGAACATGTTTTTAGATGAAAACAATTGATTCAAAACTTATAATTAAAAAACACGAATTATAACACCGAAGAATTTAGCCACAGGGTACCCTCAGCCGCATCGCGCGGGTACCCTGCTAGTAATATAAATTCAAACAAACAAGTAATTGATAATATGTTAGTACTAGGGAACATCAATATAATATAAATACAACCAATCTAAGACAGAGATACAACAATCCTTTCTGAGATCGTGGTACATATGTTTGTAGTACAACAAAAGATAACATACCTACTAAGGTTAGATGCTACGATATGGATACAACTGAAATGAAAATACAAGTACAAAAGACCTAAATCATACGAGCTGAGATGCAACTCAATGCTTGTCATGATGTACAAAGAAATCTAGCCTACACTAGTATGGCTATCTGTAGGTGCGGGTGGTCCAGCTGGTGGTGTGGGTGCACGATCATCCTGCATGCGAATCATCGCTCTCCTGGTCTCTCGGGAGAATCTCATGGTCTCCAGCAACTGGTGCTGACGTGTAGTATCGGCACTCCGTAGATGATCTGTGTAAAACCCGCATGCTTTTACAATGAATAGTACCCTTAAGATCGTACGTACTAGATTAAAACTTTCCTTTTATAGTATGATTATGTTGACGTGTTAGGAATTGTAAGTATTACGTACGTGTTAGATCACGATAAGTATTTATTATGTATGAACACATAATAATTATTTAAACAATAATTAATCACGAACATGCGATCATGAAAACATGAACGTAATTTAATCACGAGCTAATATTAATTATGTATATATATTTATTACGAACACGAATAAATATATTAAGTCACGGTTAATATTTAACGAGAACACATAAAACACGAACACGAATAAACACGAACGAACACTAAAATAAATGGACTCGGGAAAAGGTACGGGTACCCCATGTGGGGCCCCCTTACCCGCGGCTACACCAAAGAAGGATGGGCCAAGACCATCAAATTTTACTAAGAAAGGGGTTAAGGTAAATCTTTTAGTCATTTTCACTTTATAGTAAAATTAAGCAAAACCCTAAAAAGATTTTTCCTATTTCTCCTTTCTCTCTCCTTGGCCGCCACATATAAACACAAGAAAGGGGGTGTTTGTTTGATTTTGATCTTGAATTTGGTGCAAGTGATCGTGTGTGTTCATCCTCGTTTGATCCACGCATTCGGTATACCTTTTTAATCCTTTTTCTTTTATGTTTTGATTTAATAAATTAAATAAGAACCTGATGTTTTTAAAAAGGTAATTAAAAACATTAATTAAACATGTAAATGGTTATGGAGAAAATCAAAACATGGGATTTAGGGGTGTTTGTTGTGGCCGGCGCCTAAACCGAACCCCAAAGGGGTCTCTGCTTGGCTTATGGACCACCACCGAGACCTAAAGATCTCGGTTTGGTGGTGTGGGTCCCACGGCAGCAGCAAACAGGGGAGAACCCCGAAGTGGTTCGGGGTATGGTGTTGATTACGGGTCCGGTTCATGGTTTCTAGTCACGATCCGGTTTATGGTTTATGTTAAGGTTTATGATTTTAATATTATATGTTAAGATTAAATCAATAAAACATGACATATTAATTTAATAAAACATGTCTTTGGTTATAATTTAATTATTAGATCATGCAATTTTTAACCTAAGTATTTATATTTTTCTAGACTTTATAATTAGTTAATTATTAAAAAACCATGGGTATAATTAATTAATTAACATGACTTAGGTTATATTATTAATAATTAATAATACATGTTTTAACCTAAGTATTTAACTTTATTTAATTAAAAACATGATATATTTAATTAAATACTTTTAACCTATAGTTTATTTAAATTACATGTGATAATTAATAAACTATACCTTATATCAATATGACTTAGAAAAATAATCAAAAAACACTTAAGCTTATCTACTTAGCTTATTTAACCAACTTATATCTAATTATGGAAACTATCTATTTTTAGAAACTTATTTAATTAAGGCAGCTAATCTATTTATGGAAACTTTCTATTTTTAGAAACTTATCTATTTTAAGCAGTAATTCTATTTTTGGAAACTTTATATTTTTGGAAACTATCTATTTTTGGAAACTTTCTATTTTTGGAAACTTTCTATTTTTGGAAACTTTCTATTTTTGGTAACTTTCTATTTTTGGAAACTTTCTATTTTAGGAAACCTGCTATTTTTAGAAAGTTACTTATTATTACACAACAAGTATAATAATACATGAAATACAAGTAATACTTAATCAGAATAGACAGAATATAAGATAAACAGAGTTTAAAGCTTAAAACTGTAAAACATGACATGAACGTATAAAGTAAGCTAAGACATGACATAAAACTAGTTACGTATTTAGTAATCAGATACTTATACACGTATGTATTTATGTAGCATTAGTGTTAACGAAGTAGGATTCTCCTCAGTTCGTCTTCTTCGTTCACTGGACATAAGGTACGGATTCCCGTCCTTTCAGTATGGACATTCTTTCCTTATTAGGATTCCCCGTATGCAGCCAACTGTTTTCCCGTAGTATAAGTTTATATGTTTGATTTGCTTATGTTTAATTTAGAATACCTATAGCAATATACATGCATGACCAGTTTCACCTAGTTATGGAGGTACCATAACCATAAAACTAGAGGCACTAGTGTTATGACTTCCCCACGGCGGAGTGATTGCTCGTGGCGTCCCTTCATCTTTTGGCCATATTATTATATTTTTCATGTGGGGCGTATGGGTTCATCCTAGTTACATGTTTTCAGCAGATTACTCAGTGTGAATGTGGTGTGTGCCTTGCATCCTTCACAAGGAGCTGATCCCTCCTACCCAAAAACCAGTATATTAAATTAGAGGCAGCCCCTCTAATTTGCATGATGGGGTCACCCCTCCAAGTATTCATGCACGGTGGATTTTCATGACCTATATTGGCTAATGGTAGAATATGTTAAACAGTTTTTATAAGATAAACATAAGGCTTTTCAAACTATAAAACCAGTTTTACCAAGACTTAACTAGGTTATTCGGGACTTAGTTTCTTCCGCTGTTATATGCTTATATGCTATTACTATTCATTCTTTATTGTACATCCGTGCATTGAGCGTATTGCTCAGCCGTTTTCCTTTTCTATATTCCCAAAACGGCAGGTACTCAGGAACGCTCGTAGACTTTAAGCGTACGTGCATATGGACTGGAAGATTTCTAACCTTTCTTTACTTTATGCATTATCTTTACTTTGATACTCTTACCATGGACATTGTTTAGTCCTTTCATTTACAGTACTTATGTTTGTGTGTGATGAGCTTTACTTTTGGACTACCGATGTTTGATTCCGGTATTTTCCTTTTATGGTCATGTAATGTTTAGACATTTATCCTTGTATGCTTTGATGACACGCCATAATTACGCGTGACATTCCATTATCAAAATGGGGTGTTGCAATCTGTCTCAGCAACGACTCCCTGATGGCGAAGGTCTGCCAGGTCTATGAAAGTCTGAAAAGTCTCCTCCTGCGTGAGGATAGCAGCCTGGGTCTCGTACGAGTGACCCTCTAGTGAAGCTAGCAGGTAGCGGAGGTAAGCAACCTCATACAACAACCAATGTATGGTCCCCTGGGTCATACCCAGAGTACTCTGAGTGGTGTGTGACTCACTAGCCACGGCTCAGTAGAGAGAACTATATCTCTCTTGAAGTATGGCCCGACCCTGATGGTCCGCCTGTAGTAGGGCATGAATAAGGGTGGTATCCTGCGCCTGTCGGGCCACAAGTGCATCGACCTGTGCCTGTATGGTGCCAAGACTGGGCTGTCCAGCTCCTGATCCCTCTCCTATCTCGAAGGTCGGGTCAGGAATAGAATTACGCCTTCTCTTACGAGGTGGCAGAGCACTAGTGGGGTAAGGGTGATGTGTAGAAGGTGGTGGTAAAGGTGGTAGGGAAGGCATAACATGGTCCATCTCCCTAGGAGGAGATGTAGGTACTACCAGCAGTGGTGAAGTAGGGGATACAGTAGGTGGTGATGGGGTAGGTGAATCTGAAAGTATAATGACTCCGTCTGGCTGGTCACCTCCAGACTCGATGTCAGATGCGGGTCCAACAAATACTGATGTCGGCGATAATGGAGTGGTGGTAGGAGCCATGAGCTCCTCGAAGGTAGTCACAACAGTAGGTGGCGTCATGATATCTGAAAATAGCATTTCAAAGTTGAGTAAGTTTTTAGCTTACACAATTCAAAAAGTTTTAAAATGCATATGCGATGCGGTTTATGTCTTTTAACTACGCCCGTTAAAAGTATGAGTAGATACTTAGGTGATTTATTAACTCGAAGTTTATAAATCAGTGTGAGGTTAGTTCACATAATATGTATGCTCTATATGCTATATGCCTAACTTATAAAGGTTCCCCAAAAATCAAATTTCTTTTTATTTCATTGATTTTAAAAGTTCAGTTATAGTCTAGTTTAAAATTTTATTGTAACACCCTATTTTGGAAATGGAAATATCACAGTAATTATGACGTGTCATCAAAGCATACAAGGTAAAATGTCTAAACATTACTTGACCATATAAAGGAAAATATCGGAATCAAACATCGGCAATCTAAAAGTAAAGCTCATCACACACAAACATAGTAAAATAAAGGAAAGGACTAAACAATGTCAAAAGCATAAGTATCAAAAGAAAGGAAATGCATAATGTAAAGAAGGCTAGACAGCTTCCAGTCCATATGCACGTACTCTTAGTGTCTACGAGCGTCCCTGAGTACCTGCCGTTTTGGGAACATAGAAAGGGAAAACTGCTGAGCCATACGCTCAGTGCACGGATGTACAATAAAGCATGAATAGAATAAGCATATAACATAATAACAGCGGAAGAAAACTAAGTCCCGAGTAACCTGGTTAAGTCTTAATAAAACTGGTTTTATAGTTTGAAAGTCTTATGTTTATCTTATAAAAACTATTTGTCATATTTTACCATTAGCCAATATAGGTCATGAAAATCCACCGTGCATGAATAATTGGAGGGGTGACCTCATCATGTAAATTAAAGCGGCTGCCTCTAATTTAATATACTGGTTTATGGGTAGGAAGGATCAGCTCCTTGTGAAGGATGCAAGGCACACACCACCATTCACCATGTAATCCTAAATAAAAACATGTAACTAGGATGCACCCATACGCCCCACATGATAAATATAAATAAATGGCCAAAAGCTGAAGGGACATGATAAATATAAATACCGCCGTGGTGAAGTCATAACATCAGTGCCTCTAATGTTATGGTTATGGTACCTCCATAACTAGGTGAAACTGGTCATGCATGTATATGGCTATAGGTAATCATATTTAAACATAAGCAATCAAACTCATACTTATACTACGGGAAAACAGTTGGCTGCATACGGGGAATCCTAATAAGGAAAGAATGTCCATACTGAAAGGACGGGAATCCGTACCTTATGTCCAGTGAACGAGAAAGATGAACTGCGAGAATCCTACTTCCGAATCACTAATGCTACATAAATACGTACATGAATAAGTATCTGCTTACGAAATACATAGCTGGTTTTATGTCATGTCTTAGCTTATTTTATATGTTCTTACTATGTTTTACTGTTTAAAGCCTTAAACTGTGTTAAATCTTATATTCTGTTCATTCTAATTAAGTATTTCTGATATTTCATGTGTTATTATACTTACTGTGTAATAATAAGTAACTTTCCAAAAATAGCAGGTTTCCTAAAATAGAAAGTTTCTAAAAATAGAAAGTTTCCAAAAATAGAAAGTTACCAAAAATAGAAAGTTTCCAAAAATAAAAAGTTTCCAAAAATAGAAATTTTCCAAAAATAGAAAGTTTCCAAAATTAGAAAGTTTCCAAAAATAGAAAGTTTCCAAAAATAGATTTACTGCTTAAAATAGATAAGTTTCTAAAAATAGAAAGTTTCCATAAATAGATTAGCTGCCTTATTTAATTAAGTTTCTAAAAATAGAAAGTTCCATAATTAGAAATAAGCTGGTTAAATAAGCTAAGTATATAAGCCTAAGTGTTTTTCATGATTATTTTCTAAGTCATATGATATATTATATAGTTTAATAATAATTTCATGTAATTTAATTAAACTATAGGTTATAATATTTAATTAAAGTATAACATGTTTTTAATTAAATAAATTAAATACTTAGGTTAAAATATTTATTATTAAATATTAATAATATAACCTGAGTCATGTTAATTAATTAATTATATCCATGGGTTTTAAAATAATTAATTAATTATAAGTCTTAATAATATAAATACTTGGGTTAAAATAATTTCATGATTATTAATAATTAAATAACCTAAGTCATGTTATTAAATTAATCACATCTTTATTAATTTAATTTTAACATAAGTTCATAACATAAAAAAACTAACATAAACCATGAACCGGATCTAAGCTTAAAAACATGAACCGGACATGAATCAACACCGTACCCCGAACCAACTCGGGGTACCCCTTGCTGCCGTGGGACCCACACGCACCAACCAAGACCATATGGTCTTGGTGGTGGTCGGCTAAGCAAACAGAAACCCCCTTGGGGTCGGTTGCAGCCTGCGGCCAAAACAAAACACCCCTTAAAACGACCCTTTGATTTAATTAATCACCAAAACATGTTAGATCTATGATTAATTAATATGTTTTTATAAAAACATCACATGTTCATAATTAATAAAAAGATTAAATTAAAAGAAAAGGTTTAAAAGGTTTTTACCGAATTCGTGGATCAAGAGAATGAAGAACAAACACGAACAATCAACAAATCTTCAAGATCAAAGATCAAAGAATCACCTTGTATGGTGAATTAAGGGTGGCGGCACAAAGAGAGGAGGATGAGAGGGTTTTAGGTTTTTCTTGAAATCTTCTGTAAAGTGATTTTGAGTAGTGAAAAATTAATTAACCCCCCTTTAGTAAAAATTGACAATGGGCTTGGCCCATTGTCCTTGTTTGGCCGCGGGTAGGGACCCCACATGGGGTTCCCGTACCTTGTTCCGTGTCTCGTTATTTAGTTACTCGTTTGTGTTTATTTATGTTCGTGTTTTAAATGTTCTCGTTACGTAAATACCGTGATCTAATATATTTAATTACGCTCGTAATAAATATATATACGTAATTAATAATAGTTCGTGTTTTAAATACGTTCATGATTTCATGATCGCATGTTCGTGATAAATTATTGTTAAATAATTATTACGGGATCGTGCATATAAAATACTTATCGTGTTCTAACACGTACGTAATACGTAAACTCCTAACACGTAATCGTAATCATGCTATATTAGGAAAGTTTTAACTAGTACGTATAGATCCTAAGGGTACTATGCATGGTAAAAGTATGCGGGGTTTACAACTCTTCCCCCCTAAAAAGAATAATTCGTCCCCGAATTATAGATAAAGTAAACTGGAAAAGAAGAACATACCCGAATTCAAAATTTGAAATCAGGGTAAGAAGCCCGGATAGACTCCTCCGTTTCCCAAGTGGCATCCCGCTCGGTATGATCCCTCCATAGAATTTTGACGAATGGAATCGTCTTCTTCCTCATGACTCTTTCTTGTCTGTCAAGAACTCGTTCGGGTTCTTCTATAAAAGTGAGATCTTCACGTATCTGTTCCAGTGGATACTGAACCATATGAAGGGGATGATATTGGTACCCTCTGAGTAAGGACGCATGAAACACATTGTGCACATGCGAAATCTGCGGAGGTAACGCCAATCGGTAAGATACTTCACCGACTCGTTCAATGATATCAAACGGTCCGATGAAACAAGGACTGAGCTTCCCTTTAATCCCGAAGCGTCTAACACCACGTGCCGACGAAACCTTAAGGAAGACGTGATCTCCTATGTTAAAGTGTATATCCCTACGATGCTTATCGGCGTAACTTTTCAGACGTGACCGTGCCTCCTGAATCTTCTGCTTAGCTACTGCGATCTTCTCATTTGTCATCTCTATAATTTCCGGTCCTTCGAGTGTTCGCTCGCCCACCTGATCCCAGCAGATTGGGGCGCGACACTTTCTGCCTTACAACATCTCAAATGGAGCACATTTGATGCTTGCGTGCCAGCTGTTGTTGTATGCAAATTCCACCAAACAGATGTATTCGTCCCAATCACCCGTCCATTCCAGCGCACATGACCTCAACATATCCTCCAATGTCTGAATGGTTCGCTCCGACTGTCCGTCCGTTTGAGGATGAAAAGCCGTGCTAAGCTTAAGTTGTGTACCCCAAGCTTTCTGTAGACTTTTCCAAAACCGCGAAGTGAATCGAGGATCTCTGTCTGAGACGATGCTGGATGGTGCACCGTGGAGTCTCATGATCTCTCGTCTGTACGTATCTTCGACTTTACTTACCGGATCTTCCTTGCGGATCGGTAAGAAATAAGCTGATTTGGTAAATCGATCAACGATAACCCAAATTGCATCGTGCTTCCTTTTGGTAGGCGGAAGACCGGTAACAAAATCCATGGTGATTTTGTCCCACTTCCACTCTGGAATATCTAACGGTTGAAGGAGACCGCCAGATCGCTGATGCTCGATCTTAACCTGCTGGCAGGTAAGACATTTGGAGACGTAAGTGGCAACATCTTGTTTCATACCACTCCACCAAAAGTATTGTTTGATGTCATGGTACATCTTAGTCGAACCAGGATGTATCGAGAATGGGGAGCTATGAGCTTCAGCTAACAAAGCTTCCCGGAGTTCTTGGTCATCAGGAACACAAAGTCTAGTGCCCTGCCATACAATACCATCTGCATCTACTCTGAATTCTGTCTGCTTCTCCAAATTATGTACTATCGCCCAGATTTCTCCGTCATCCTTCTGAGCTTCCTTGATCTTAGATAGTAACTCGGGTTCTACTATAAGACTAGCCCAGTAACCGTGCTGTCCACATACCATGATCTTGATGTCTAGTCGCTCCAAGTCTCTGATGATTTCCTCTTCGATTCTAATGTCGTTGATCATTCCAGACTTCCTGCTAAGAGCATCTGCTACTACATTTGCCTTTTCGGGATGATACTGTAGATTGATGTCATAATCCTTCAACATCTCTAACCATCTCCTCTGCCTCATGTTACATTCACGCTGAGTGAAGATATACTTCAAGCTCTTGTGGTCCGTGAAAATGTCACATGATTCTCCATATAAGTAGTGCCTCCATATCTTCAATACAAACACGACTGCAGCAAGTTCCAGATCGTGCGTGGGGTAATTTTCTTCATAAGGCTTAAGCTGCCGTGAAGCGTACGCGATCACTTTCCCATGTTGCATGAGAACACATCCAAGTCCCTTCCCCGATGCATCATTGTAGATTTGAAATCCACCCGTACCAGATGGTAGAGTAAGAATAGGTGCAGATACTAGCTTCTGCTTCAGGTCTTCAAAGCTCTTCTCTCGATCTTCAGTCCAGACGAATTTCTCCCCTTTCCGCATCAGTTGGGTCAATGGTAGTGCTAGGCGGGAAAAGTTCTCTACGAACCTACGGTAATAGCCAGCTAAGCCTAAGAAACTGCGGGCTTCCGTCGCTGATGTCGGCCTTGGCCACTTAGTAATGGCCTCAACCTTCGCTGGATCCATAGTGATTCCTTCTGCTGATACAATGTGACCTAAGAATGCCACCTTGTCTAACCAGAACTCACACTTGGAGAATTTAGCATACAGCTGCTTCTGGCGAAGAATCTGTAATATCGTACGAATATGGTCTTCGTGTTCCTCCTTGGACTTTGAGAAAATCAGGATGTCATCGATGAAGACAATGACGAACTTGTCCAGAAATTCATGGAAGATTCTGTTCATCAGATCTATGAACACTGCTGGAGCATTTGTTAGGCCAAATGGCATAACTACAAACTCGTAGTGGCCATAGCGGGTACGAAAAGCAGTCTTAGCAATGTCCTGCTCCTTGACCCGTAGCTGATGATAACCTGACCTAAGATCGATCTTGGAGAAGTGTTTGGCCCCTTGGAGTTGGTCAAACAGATCGTCAATGCGTGGCAGTGGATACCAATTCCGAATGGTAATCTTGTTGAGCTCGCGATAGTCTATGCAAAGACGCATACTGCCGTCCTTCTTCTTAACAAATAGGACCGGTGCGCCCCATGGAGATGAGCTCGGTCGAATGAAACCTCGTTCAAGAAGTTCTTGCAGTTGATCCTTCAGCTCCTTCAGCTCTATGGGAGCCATGCGATAAGGAGCCTTGGAGATTGGTTCAGCTCCTGGAACCAGCTCGATACTGAATTCCACTTCTCGTGCAGGTGGTATGCCCGGAAGTTCTGCTGGAAACACATCTTGGAATTCCGAAACTATTGGTTGATCCTGAATCGATGGAGATTCAGCATCTATGTCGTGAACCATAGCTAGATAACCCTCGCAGCCATGTGACAGTAGTGCACGCGCTTGCAGGGTGGATATGACTTGTACAGACCGTCCGGGTATGAACCCATTATGAATGTACTCTGGTGCATTGACATCACCGAAGATAACTCGATATGAATGGCAGTCTATGGTAGCATGATACTTGGATAGCCAATCCATGCCTAAAATCATGTCGAAGTCATTCATGTCCAGCGGAAGTGCGTCGACAGGTCGAACCTTATAATCAAATTCTAAGGGAAGACTCTTGTATACATAGGTGATTAATACAGAGTCCCTCAAAGGCGTCGAAATAGTAAGCCTATTTTCTAGTGGAAAGGGAGGCATCCTAATGTTCTTAGCATAAGCAGTAGAAATAACCGAGTGAGTAGCACCCGTATCGAAAAGAACACATGCAGCGCGACCATACATATACAAGATTCCAGTGATGGTACCTGTAGACTTGTTGGCCTGGTCTAGAGATGTCGTGTAGACACGCCCGGTAGTAGGAGGCGGCTTGGTATCAACATGTCCCGATGTACCCTCCATCTCGCCCTTACGGCAATCCTTCATAATATGGCCAGGAAGACCACACTTGAAGCACGCATCAGTATTACGGCGACATGGTCCTGGGTGCCTACGATGGTAAGTAGAGCAAAGAGGATGAGTGTATCCTCCAGCAGGTGCTCTGGCTGGCTGAGGACCTGATAAAAACATTTCACATAAGACATGATAGTTGGGTACAAAGGACAAAGCGGATAATCGTAGGATTGAATACCAATGATAGCTGGACGGCTAGGCTGCGAACCTTTCTGGTTCTGGTCCCTACCGTTTCCATGGTTCCTGGTAGAAGTTTCCTAAAGTGTCAGAATATGAGTTATAACATAAAACATAAGGAATTTCGTAAGTATTAGGACCTGCTGTTGTTGGATTGCCCGACGTTGTTACGGTAATTGTCATTATCGCCACGCCTATCCGTAGTAGAACGGTCGTTAGTCTGACCGTTTCCCTTAGGCTGATGAGGCTGCTGTTGAGTAGCCGGCTGAGACCGGTCCCCAGTTTTCTGCCTGGAAGATACAGTTAAAGAGATGAATAATTGACATATGGAAAGTATACAGATTGGTCACCGCTTGAATACGAATGTTTACCTCTTGTCGGGTCTTTCAGCTTCCCCGAACTCATCCCTCTCTTGCAGCATCTCCAGTTTTCGTGTTGCATCGGCCACTTGTGCTACAGTGTTGAACGTAGCAAACACCAGATTGTTTGCGACCGATGTGCGAAGAGCCCATCTGAAGTGATGTGCCTGCTCTTCAGGAGTACCTGCTGCCGCACCAAGGAAACCAGCCAAGCGAAGAAAGCGCTGCATAAACTCGTTGCTATTATCCCCAGCTCTCTGTACGATCCCATGGTACTCTCTCTTGAGCTTGTCCTGCTCAGCCTTGGGAAAGAACTGCTCCATCACCCTGTCCTTGAACTGAGCCCAAGTCAAACCAGCAACCCACTCATCACCACCTTCAGATTGCATCAATGCTAACCACCAGTTGAGTACATCGCCTTCGAACCGATAGCATGCCAACCTCGCCTTGTATGCGGGGTCACAGCCCATAGCGTTGAAAATCTTCTCGATGTGAGCCAACCAGCTTTCAGCATCGCTGGGGCTATCTGTCTTCTCAAAAGCTCGAGGGCGGAGCTTGTTGAATCTCTCCAGCCATACTGCTAATGTCACTGGAGGAGGAGGAGGAGGTGGCTGATTGTGCTGCTGATTGTTGGCAGCTTGAACTTCAGCCCGGATGTCATTCCTCAGTTGAGGAAGCAAGGCTTGCATGGCAGCCTGAATTGCAGCATTGAGCTGCTCCTGTTCGCGTGTGAGAACCATCTGACAGTATAACATAAAACATATGATTAAACATTTCAAAACATAAAATATAAATATATACATGAAAAAATTTATACTAAAATTTCACGAGAAAATTTTTATGCAAGAAAATTTTGTGTATGAATGCATGATGCAGTTTTATGAAAGCTTTTGTATGCTCGAGAGTGAACGCCTCTGGTCAGTTCACCCAAAACAAAGACATTGCGAGGGGACGCCTATGGGTCGGTCCCAAATATAAAAGTTTCGATAAAACACATGCGACTAAATAGGGCCAGTCCTGTACCAACCATTACTTAGTCAAAAACCCTGCAACAATGACATGTATATGTATGCTTAAAAATGATGAATGCATGAAAACAACTATCAGTTCTAGGAAGACCGTAGTGACTACCCACTAATCACAGGTCATATTTGAGAGCCTACAAGTCGAAACCTTGGCTCTGATACCATAATTGTAACACCCCATTTTGGAAATAGAAATATCACAGTAATTATGGCGTGTCATCAAAGCATACAAGGAAAAATGTCTAAACATTACTTGACCATATAAAGGAAAATACCGGAATCAAACATCGGTAGTCCAAAAGTAAAGCTCATCACACACAAACATAGTAAAATAAAGGAAAGGACTAAACAATGTCCAAAGCATAAGTATCAAAAGAAAGGAAATACATAATGTAAAGAAGGCTAGTCAGCTTCCAGTCCATATGCACGTACTCTTAGTGTCTACGAGCGTCCCTGAGTACCTTCCGTTTTGGGAACATAGAAAAGGAAAACGGCTGAGCAATACGCTCAGTGCACGGATGTATAATAAAGCATGAATAGAATAAGCATAAAACATAATAACAGCGGAAGAAAACTAAGTCCCGAGTAACCTGGTTAAGTCTTAATAAAACTGGTTTTATAGTTTGAAAGTCTTATGTTTATCTTATAAAAACTGTTTGTCATATTTTACCATTAGCCAATATAGGTCATGAAAATCCACCGTGCATGAATAATTGGAGGGGTGACCTCATCATGCAAATTAGAGGGACTGCCTCTAATTTAATATACTGGTTTATGGGTAGGAGGGATCAACTCATTGTGAAGGATGCAAGGCACACACCACATTCACCATGTAATCCTGAATAAAAACATGTAACTAGGATGCACCCATACGCCATAAATATAAATAAATGGTCAAAAGCTGAAGGGACGCCACGAGCAATCACTCCGCCGTGGTGAAGTCATAACATCAGTGCCTCTAATGTTATGGTTATGGTACCTCCATAACTAGGTGAAACTAGTCATGCATGTATATGGCTATAGGTAATCATATTTAAACATAAGCAATCAAACTCATACTTATACTACGGGAAAACAGTTGGCTGCATACGGGGAATCCTAATAAGGAAAGAATGTCCATACTGAAAGGACGGGAATCCGTACCTTATGTCCAGTGAACGAGAAAGACGAACTGCGAGAATACTACTTCCGAATCACTAGTGCTACATAAGTACGTACATGAATAAGTATGTGCTTACTAAATACATAGCTGTTTTTATGTCATGTCTTAGCTTATTTTATATGTTCTTACTATGTTTTACTGTTTAAAGCCTTAAACTGTGTTAAATCTTATATTATGTTCATTCTGATTAAGTATTTCTGATATTTCATGTGTTATTATACTTACTATGTAATAATAAGTAACTTTCCAAAAATAGCAGGTTTCCTAAAATAGAAAGTTTCCAAAAATAGAAAGTTTCCAAAAATAGAAAGTTACCAAAAATAGAAAGTTTCAAAAAATAGAAAGTTTCCAAAAATAGAAAGTTTCCAAAAATAGAAAGTTTCCAAAAATAGAAAGTTTCCAAAATAGAAAGTTTCCAAAAATAGAAAGTTTCCAAAAATAGATTTACTGCTTAAAATAGATAAGTTTATAAAAATAGAAAGTTTCCATAAATAGATTAGCTGCCTTATTTAATTAAGTTTCTAAAAATAGAAAGTTCCATAATTAGAAATAAGCTGGTTAAATAAGCTAAGTATATAAGCCTAAGTGTTTTTCATGATTATTTTCTAAGTCATATGATATATTATATAGTTTAATAATTATTTCATGTAATTTAATTAAACTATAGGTTATAATATTTAATTAAAGTATAACATGTTTTTAATAAAATAAATTAAATACTTAGGTTAAAATATGTATTATTAAATATTAATAATATAACCTAAGTCATGTTAATTAATTAATTATATCCATGGTTTTTAAAATAATTAATTAATTATAAGTCTTAATAATAGAAATACTTAGGTTAAAATAATTTCATGATTATTAATAATTAAATAACCTAAGTCATGTTATTAAATTAATCACATCTTTATTAATTTAATTTTAACATATGTTCATAACATAAAAAAAACTAACATAAACCATGAACCGGATCTAAGCTTAAAAACATGAATCGACACCGTACCCCGAACCAACTCGGGGTACCCCTTGCTGCCGTGGGACCCACACGCACCAACCAAGACCATATGGTCTTGGTGGTGGTCGGCTAAGCAAACTGAAACCCCCTTGGGGTCGGTTGCAGCCTGCGGCCAAAACAAAACACCCCTTAAAACGACCCTTTGATTTAATTAATGACCAAAACATGTTAGATCTATGATTAATTAATATGTTTTTATAAAAACATCACATGTTCATAATTAATAAAAAGATTAAATTAAAAGAAAAGGTTTAAAAGGTTTTTACCGAATTCGTGGATCAAGAGAATGAAGAACAAACACGAACAATCAACAAATCTTCAAGATCAAAGATCAAAGAATCACCTTGTATGGTGATTTAAGGGTGGCGGCACAAAGAGAGGAGGAAGAGAGGGTTTTAGGTTTTTCTTGAAATCTTCTGTAAAGTGATTTTGAGTAGTGAAAAATTAATTAACCCCCCTTTAGTAAAAATTGACAACGGGCTTGTCCTATTGTCCTTGTTTGGCCGCGGGTAGGGACCCCACATGGGGTTCCCGTACCTTGTTCCGTGTCTCGTTATATAGTTACTCGTTTGTGTTTATTTATGTTCGTGTTTTAAGTGTTCTCGTTACGTAAATACCGTGATCTAATATATTTAATTACGCTCGTAATAAATATATATACGTAATTAATAATAGTTCGTGTTTTAAATACGTTCATGATTTCATGATCGCATGTTCGTGATAAATTATTGTTAAATAATTATTACCGGATCGTGCACATAAAATACTTATCGTGTTCTAACACTAATACGTAAACTCCTAACACGTAATCGTAATCATGCTATATTAGGAAAGTTTTAACTAGTACGTACGATCCTAAGGGTACTATGCATGGTAAAAGCATGCGGGTTTTACATTTATTGTATTTTAAAATTTTATTATCGATCTGGTTCTCTATAACTATGCGCTCTAATACCATTTCTGTAACACCCCCTAATGGTCAAATGCAGCGGAATAGTACGTGGGGTGTTACTTAGGTGGATCGATAGCACACAGTATATAGAGCAATGATCATAAAAGTCATTTGAAACATATTACATGAATTAATTGTACACACTTAGTATCTTGTTTGTAAAACCACATTTATTATAAAACTGAAGTAAATATCTCAACCTAATGGTAGACATGATGCTCCCTAAACTGCTAGAATCCAATGCATGAACCAGCTTTATTTTCTTGAGAAAAGATATAGAGTAAAATGTGGGGGTCAACACGAAGCTGGTGAATTCATAGGTTTAGTTAAAAAATAAATTACTAATATGCCAAACACCACGATCATAGTAGGACAATCACAGTCCAATACTATAGTAGTTCCTACTGCCCTGTAATAGAAGCTAGACAAAAGATGCTCAGTACGCCTATTTGGGTCTATCCTGATGTGGTTCCCTCAGTCCGACAATGAAATAAACCTGTTGCTTGGCCTAAGCGTTTCGTGATAGCAAGTCACGCAAGCCGGTTGTTGTCAATACCCGAATAGATCTATTCATACATTTCGCGCTACACTATTAACTATTACAGTCCACGGGTATGGGGCAAACAATAGGCAATAAATTGTTGTTGTCATTAGTGCGTGTTTTGCATATTTAAATATATATAGTTTTTGTATGTTTTCTCCCCCAGTTATAAAATAGTAAAGATGGGGCCATGAACTCACCTTAGTGGTAGTGGTGTGAGAATGATGTCACTGAATAAGCTGGCACAGTATAATCACGAACTGGAGAAATTACCTAAGTAATTTTAAGTGCCTTAGTAAATGCAAAAATAACAATGCAGGATGAATGTGTGGATGAAAATGCATGATCACAAATAAATAAGTTATTAGGACTGTTTAAGTGTTTACACTTATAGTGAATTGTAGATATATACATTTTCAGTTTCTAAATATATATATATATATATATATATATATATATATATATATATATATATATATATATATATATATATATATATATATATATATATATATATATATATATATATCTATATATATATATATATATATATATATATATATATATATATATATATATATATATATATATATATATATATATATATATATATATATATATATATATATATATATATATATATATATTGTTTAGTAAAATGGGTAATAAATTAAATAAATAGATTTTATATTATTTAATTTATTGTAAGAAAATAAAATACATTTTACTTTTCTTAAGGCTTTAAAAATATAGTTAACGGGAATTGTCAGTTTATAAGGTTTCGCGAATTAGCTTAGTAATTTGTTTAATCATCCAAACGGCTAAGTTAATTTATTAATAAAATAATTTATTAATATTTTTAATTAACTTCATTTACACTTAAGTCCTTGTTAGTATAACAGTTTACCAAAAATATCCTTTAAGGTTTCGTTCGTTAAGTATATCGCGTCGTTAGTCCTTGTCCGTTATATTTATTGACAAAAACGCCCCTAGGGATTATAAAACTTTGGGGAAATGACCAAACACCCCCTATGTCTCAGAATTAATTAAGTTAGGGTTAGGGTTTGTTTCAAGTTTCCAAAATGACACAATTGGTCCTTGAAGTCTCGGATTATCCAAACATAATAGTTAGGGCTTGTAACAAGTTTCTAAAATGACACCTTTGGTCCTTGAGGTCTCGAAGTATTTCAAAATAATGGTTAGGGCTTGTAGCAAGTTTCCTAAAGTGACACTTTTGATCTTTAAGGACTCAACATGTTTAAATATTAGACTAGGGTTTGTAATAAGTTCCAAAAGTGACAATAATAACCCTTAAGGTCTCGAAATATTTAAAAAGGCAACTAGGGCTTATATTAAGTTTTAATACTTGCACAATTAGTCCTTGTGGTTCTTGTTTAACTCTCGGTTTAAAACAAACGAACCCTAAACTTTTGGAAATGACATATTTGGACCTTGGAATTATATAAAGTCACAAAATCATATATATATATATATATATATATATATATATATATATATATATATATATATATATATATGTTTTATTAAGTTACAAAACCGACCTTAACTTTCACCAATTGGCATTAAGGGTATGAAAAGTCTCCAAAACAGTTTAGGCTCGACTGACCCAATAGGGTTTCGGCTTGGGTTAAATGGGCATAATGGGCTTGTTTTATTAACTAGTAAATTACTAAATGGGCTTATAACTATAACTTGCTTATTGGGCTTATAGCATAAATATTTCTAAGCTTACAAATAAGTCATGGGCTTACTTACATTAGGATTATTTATAGCTTATAAGAGGGCTTATATGACTCGACTTATTTAACATTTATTGGGCTTAAATGAGCTAGCTTATATATTTTTAAGTCTCGGCTTATATAGATTTTTAGGGTTTGCATGGCTTAGCTTATATAAGGTTTTAGGTTTCGGCTTATATAAGTTTTTAGGGTTTTAATGACTTAGCTTATATGAGTTTTAGGTTTCAGTTTATATTAGGTTTTAGGGTTTCTATGTCATGGCTTATATAAGGTTTTAGGTCTCGACTTATATAAGTTTTATAGGCTTATAGGACTAGCTTATATAGGTCTAGGCTTATATGACTTATGGGCTTATATATGCTTATAACTTTCGCCTTAAATTACATTTTACATACTTTTATGACATAGTAATTTACTTTATGGCTTACACTAAGTTATTTATGCATATTTTTACGAGTCGTATGGTTTTGAGGCAAGATTACCCATGGACACCATATAAGCCGTGGGCTTATATGTTTTTTAGGGTTTGTTTACAAGTTTTAAACGTATGCATGTACTCCTAACTCCATTTTTATAACATATACATGCATGAAAAGTGTAAAGTAAGGAAAAAGTCTTGGTGGGTTTCATACTTACTTGTTTCAAGAAAACTTGGTGGTGACAATGGTTTAGTAGTTCTAGACGTCGGGTTCTTCTTATAAATGACCTAGGATGATCTTGGACTTGACTTAAATGATAAAGATCTTCGATAACAAGCACTAAATGCTTGGTGAAGACCAAGAATGGGTAGAGTAAATGCTTTAAGCTCGTCTAGGTGTTTTGTTGAGAGTGTATCCGAATATGAGGAAAGTAAGTGATGTGTGAGTTCAATAGTTTGATAAATATCACAAAGCGAGATTGAGGGGTGTGGTTTGGGGCTTATACACGTTTAAGAGAGAGTGTGTAAGCTAGATATGGTAAATATTGGTGTGTACCATGTAAGTACAAGAGTTTAATGAGCCAAGATGTACACTTGACCTTAACATGCTTATTTGCCGTTGCATGTTTTACATCCAAGGGGACAATGTATAACTTGTATAGTGTAAATGATAAATGGAAAGGTTGTACAAGTGAAATGGATGTGTGGATGTGTTCTAGCACATGTCTAGTGTCAAATTGGGAGTGCTAGGTGTCTTATTTGCATGATACAAGTATAGCTAAGTTAGTACATTCTTTAAATGCCCAAAATGGTACATTGTTCCTTGATTTTGAATACATATCGGTGGTATTGGCTAGTCAAGGGAAAAAAAAAGGAGTGTTTCTATAGTATATGGTTTAATGAGATGTGTTGTACAAAGTCTAGAAAGTCAAAAGTGTAATTGGTAAAGGTTTTTGGTATGTAATGTTATGTATATGTATAAATTCGGCTAAATAGTGTGTCTAAGGTATTTTTATGTTTAAGTTTTATGTCTAAGTGTAGTTACTAGGAGTATAGGTATAGTATTGTGTGAGTATGTTTAAGTGTAGGTTGATTTTGGTTAAGTTTAGGATCCTTGGTGAAAGTATGGTCATATTTAGAAGAGAAAATAATTTACTTTACTAAAATGTATGACAACTTAGTTTAAATAAGTTAGAATGGTTAAAGGTAATGTTTTAATAATAAAAACAGTTGATGTCGTAACATAATATCATTCATGATGTAAGAAAAATTTATATATCTATATATTTAAAGCTTTAAAATAATTCTTATGTAATTATTATTAATTGTGATCATGAGTTTGAATTTTTAAGAACCAATATGATGAATGCTTATGATTATAAATTCAGGTGACTTAAATGTCCCAAAAGAAGTGATTGTTTACTGTCCCACATGCTCATATAATGTAGTCATCCAAATGTGACTGTGTCCTTATGATTAAATGTTCAAAATCATAATGTATTTCTATGTGATTAGATGTTTCCATGTTCAGATGATTAAAATAATTTATGCCCATGTATGATTCATATGATTGCTCCAAAGATTTCATGAAAAGGTTGTAATATATATTCAGATATCATGAGGTGACATATGCAATGATGACGTAGTCAAAACCTGAAATTTATAGGTTTTACAATCATCCTTTGGTTCAAGTAACTGTAAACCCTTCACAGGCCGTTCGTACAAGACGACAACTTAAAACCGATGGCGATGTTTGTATGTTTGCAGTCGCTGTGAGTACAGCTGAACCAACAAATATCAAAGAAGCCATGGCTGATCATGCTTGGATTGAATCAATGACAGATGAACTTTAACAATTTGAAAGACTTAAAATCTGGGAACTTGTTGACAGACCATACGATGTAATTCAATTAAATCTTTGATGGATCTAGAAAAACAAGATGGATGAAGAGAACCCGATCATCAAGAATAAATCTAGGCTAGTGGCTAAAGGGTATGGCCAGAAAGAGGGTATTGATTTTTATGAATCATTTGCACCAGTATCTCGTTTGGAAGCGGTCAGGATTTTCCTTGCTTATGTTGCACATAAGGGATTCATCGTTTATCAAATGGACGTAAAGACGGAGTTTCTTAACGGTCCTTTGAAGGAAGAAGTCTATGTCACACAGCCAGAAGGATTCGTTAATCCTCATTGTCCTGACAAGTTGTATCGTCTCCACAAAGCACTTTATGGACTCAAGCAAGCTCCAAGGGCGTGGTACGATGAGCTCTCGAAATTTCTGGTCTCCAAAGGTTTCTCAAAAGGTTCCATTGATCTAACTTTGTTCACTTATAAATATGAGGATGACATTTTGCTTGTGCATATTTATGTTGATGACATTATTTACGGGTCTACAAACCCAAAACTTTCAAAATGGTTTGAAAAAGTCATGTACAACAAATTTGAAATGTCAATGATGAGCGAACTAAAATTTTTTCTAGGAATTCAAGTTCACCAATCCCCAAGTGGTATCTTTATCAACCAAGCTAAGTATTGTCAAGAGATAATCAAAAATCATGGTATGACCTCATGTGACCCCGTTGGGACACCATTATCAACCACATCCCTAGATGCTGATTTGGAGGGAGATGCCATAGATCAAACGATATATCGTTCCATGATCGGCTCCCTCATGTACTTAACAACAAGCCGCCCAGATATATCACATGTTACATGTTATTGTGCACGATATCAAGCACAACCCACTAAAAAGCACCTCAAGGAGGTTAAACGGATCTTTAGGTACATTAAGAATACCATTCACATGGGGCTCTGGTATATGAGGGAAACTGGTTTCTTTCTAACGACCTATTCAGATTCTGATCATGTAGGGTGTCTTGATACACGTAAAAGTACTTCTGGTGGTGCACAATTTCTAGGTCAAAATAAGCTTGTGGGATGGTCTTCCAAGAAGCAGGATTGTACGTCACTGTGATCAGCTGATGCAGAGTATGTGTCTTTATCTGCGTGTTGTGCTCAAGTTCTTTGGATGAGAACACAACTCACAGATTATGGCTTCCACTTTGATAAAGTACCTATGTACTGTGACTCAAAGTCCGCCATAGCCATCTCCTGCAATCCGGTACAGCATTCCCGCACGAAGCATATTGATGTCAGATATCACTTTATTAAGGAACAAGTTGAAAGGGGTATCGTTGAATTATACTTTGTTGGAACTGATTACCAATTACCTGACTTGTTTACAAACGCTCTTTCGAAATAGAGGTTTGCGTATCTAGTTAGGCAAATTGGTATGAGATGTTTGAATCCAGCAGAACTGGAGATTCTAGCAAAGAAGCCTGCTTGATTCATCTATCAAACGTCTACAAGTAAATATTAATTAAAAAGCAAAATTAAAAATTAAAAATCTTTCAAAATACCAAAAAGATTCTTCTCGACATGTCTTTCAGTATCGATAATATGGACGTGCCTAGAAATGTCGCTCAATAACGACACAGGTGTGTACATAAAGCTCGAATGAAAGTTGTAAATATTTTTCAAAACATGTCATTTCTAATTTTAATAAAGGAAAATATATATTTTGGACAGTTTTTCCAACAACGGGTAGAGCAATCTATCTTGGGTTAAGCTTGTCACAAAACATTCAACGTTTTGAGCTCAACACAATGGCTTGTAATCACTTTCAGATTATAACGCGGATCTATATTCAAGGGGGAATGTACGCTTTAGTGCCCTTACCCTAAGCAAAAGAGGTTCAATCTTCTTACACTTGAGTGGATTTGTCAAGACTTTCAAAGTCTATGAACTCAAGTTTATGCTTTAGAAAAACGTTTTCGCCAAAAAGAAATAGGATTTTTCAAAAAGTGTTGAACACAATTTTTTCAAGAATTTTTTAATGATTATTCAAAATCTTTAAAAAATTGTGTGTTCAACAACTCCTATCCTCAAAAGTTTAATGTGGATCATATCCTTGTAATGACAATTCCATTGGATCAATTTTTGAGGGGGAGCGTTCCAAATTCATACTAGTTTGACACATTTTTCTCCCGAAAGATTTTCAAGACTATTTTTCAAAATATATTTTAATCAAATTGGTATCTCTAATATCAAATGATTTTATATATTAGAGATAGGGGGAGAAAATGTGATTAAAATGTGATCTATAGAATCAAGCACTTTAACTCTTACCCACATGTGCAAAATGTCTACTTAAATTCTTTCGCATTTCAATGCACATGTGTAGGGGGAGCCTTTCTGAAACGACAAAACTAGCAAGGTGTTAAATGTTTTTCAAGCACTTTGTTAGAATTTAAAGTGGTTTATGGTTACGATCAAATACCCACAACATCTTTACTTCACGACGTTATTTGTGTCAAAAGGGTGGTTAGGTTTAAGTCCTATGATCCAACCAGAACCGGAGGGATCTTCCCAGGGACAATCCAATAGATTATTAGAAGTCCTTAGGAAAGATGGATTAGAATGTGAATGTAGCTGAATGTGGACTAAGTACTAATGCTAGCACTATAACAATCACAACAAGGTGCTAGTAATGATGTCTTGGTAAACATTGAAGGGGTTGAAGAATGAAAAAGAAATGTAAGGATAAAGGGTGTAAATAAATTAGCCCTCCATACAACTTAGGCAGAAACCGGGTCAACACATCATGAAGACAACGCATCATGGACCCAGTGATGTAATGCACAAGCTCTCCCCAGCTGACTCAGGCTTCTCTCAAAAGAAGTTTGTTTTATTGTTACGGAGATCAACACGACTTCTATTAACTTTCTCACTCCGAGATAGTTGATATTGAATAGGTGGCATATGCTCCAGCCTCCGACCACTAAAAGTGCACAAATCGAGTCTAGAGCCAAGAGATCAATCAAATCTCGTTAGGATACACGGATGACGATCAAGAGAGTCCTACGCTATATCCTTGCGATATTTCCAGAACACTCAGAGTGATACTACCTAGTATTAACTATGGTGAGTAGAAATCCTTCCAGTGTTAACATCAAACAACACTGCGGTAGGTCATGTGTAAGATTCTTTATGAATTGAACATATGTAAAACTGAAAAGCAACAGTGGTTTGTTTCTTTATCGATTCAAACTCTTTTCAGGTTTCTACGCAATATCTTTATGGTCTTGCCAAAACATTCAGAGTGATATTTATTAATATTCACAGTGACGAATGGAAATCCTTCTAGCGTCAACATCAAACAGCGCTACGGTAGGTAACTTGCGAGATTCTTATGAATCAAGCTTGTGTCAACTGGAAAGCAACAATGGTAAGATTCTTGATAAATCAAACTTGTTCCATGAATTTGAATTGACGAATTTAATCAGGCGGATATTTATCCAATTGATTCACTCTTTATGTTCACAGTCTTGCTTTGAGACGATCGAGTAAAGAGAACGGCCAGTACAGCCGCGAAACCCTGTCAAGGAGAGTCTTAACTGTATCTACCTAATCACAGGTACGATATTTAATATCGTGTAACACTCTTTACCGACCGGAGGTAAAACGCTACCGATTTAGTATGAATGTCAAAGCCATTCAGTCCATGTCTAAGTTTTGTCTCGAGAAGGTGGCGTAACGGTGTACTCATCAAAGTCAAAGATCCAAAACCACATACTGATGCCCAAAGACATTCAACAATCAATAAAGCTAAAGACTTCCACAACTCTGATGATCAAAATCTTCCTGATCAATGTAGAGGAATGCCCTCCCTTCAAAGGACATTGTTAACAAGCTTTCAAGATGGTGCGAAGTACGAGCATGTAGATAAAGATACAAGATCGCAAGATGGAAAAGACAAGTCAAGGATAATTTGAAGATCTGAATATAAAAGACAAAGTCGAAAGACAACGACAAAGGCTCAAAGATCACAACATGAAGGAACAACACTACTATTACACGTTCAAGACTCACTAATGACGAAATTCATAATCTTCATTAAACTCCAAATATCGAAGAGGAATGACCTCACATTGGGGGAGATTGTTAGCCTCAAAATATTGAGTCAAACAAGAATGTTCGATCATAAGTTTATATTGTAATATTTATTAGAACGTTGTAATAGTTACTTAAAATAGTCATGACATTACGGGCTTGATGGTATAAGCACCCTCCTAGCATGTTAGGAGGGTAGGCATATAATCATAATTCTTAATCTAATTCTCCTAGTTAATCACCTCCTTCTCTCTACTTTCTCTCACTACTTTCTCTCTCTAGAATCCATCTTATTTTCTTCTTTATTTCTATCTTATATCATCTAAATATATGGGACAACACATACACCATGGTTTTCTGCCAGGGAGGTTAGTACAGATTATTTCATCCATGGAGACGCGTGCATTGCTATCACATGGTTGCCAGGGCTTCATAGCCAATATTCATGACATTTCCGCCGAGTCTCCATCGATTCAAGATCAGCCTATTGTGTCAGAGTTTCCTGACATATTTCCAGATGAACTTCCGGACATACCACATGTTCGTGAAGTCGAGTTTAGAATCGAGCTCATACGAGGTGCAGAGCCGATTTCCAAAGCTCCTTACCGTATGGCTCCTATAAAGCTTAAGGAATTAAAAGATCAGTTGCAAGAACTTTTGGAACGAGGTTTCATCCGTCCCAGTGCATCACCATGGGGTGCACATATACTATTCGTGAAGAAGAAAGACGACAGCATGCATTTATTTATAGACTATCGCGAGCTAAACAAGATCACGATCAGGAATCGTTATTCTTTGCCGCGAATTGATGACCTATTCGATCAACTTCAGGGATCCATGCATTTCTCCAAGATCGATCTGAGGTCCGGCTACCATCAGTTACGGGTTAAAGAGCAGGATATCTCTAAGACTGCTTTCCGTACACGTTATGGGCACTACGAGTTAGTAGTCATGCCATTCGGACTCACTAATGCTCCACCTGTCTATATGGATTTGATGAACCATGTCTTCCAAGAGTTTCTGGACAAGTTCGTTATTGTGTTCATTGATTACATCCTGATATTATCAAAATCTAAGGAGGAACATGAGGAACACCTTCGTACAGTCTTACAGATCCTTCGTCAGAAGCAGTTGTACGCCAAGTTCTCTAAGTGTGAGTTCTGGTTAACCAAGGTGGCATTTCTGGGCCATATTGTATCTGTAGAGGGTATCCCCATGGATCCTACTAAGGTTGAAGCTATCACTAAATGGACGAGACCTACATCTACAACAGAAGTTAGGAGTTTTCTGGGTTTAGCTGGCTCCTACCACATGTTTGTAGAGAACTTTTCACGGTTTGCCTTACATTTGACTAAGCTGATGAGGAAAGGAGAGAAATTCGTCTGGACAGAAGAGTGAGAGAAGAGGTTTAAATATCTTAAGCAGAAGTTAGTGACTGCACCTATTCTTACTCTCTCATCTGGCTCAGGTGGATTTCAGATATATAGTGACGCTTCAGGAAAGGGATTAGGCTGCATTCTCATGCAACATGGGAAGGTTATTGCATACGCATCACGACAAATGAAACCTTATGAAGAAAACTATCCTACTCATGATTTAGAGCTTGCAGCAGTTGTTTTTGCGTTGAAGATTTGAAGACATTATTTGTATGGTGAATCATGTGACATATTCACCAACCACAAGAGTCTCAAGTACATCTTCACTCAGAAGGAACTGAACATGAGACAGAGGAGATGGTTAGAGTTATTGAAGGATTACGACACCAACATTCAGTACCATCCTAGTAAGGCGAATGTGGTGGAAGATGCTCTAAGCAGAAGGTCGGGTATGATTGCTGGCATTTGGATTGCAAAGGAGATCATTCGTGACCTAGAGATGACTGATATTGAGTTCTGTGTATGATGACAGCACGGTTACTGGGCTAATCTTAGAGTTGAACCAGACTTAGGATCAAAGAAGCTCAAAAGGACGATGGTGATATCTAGGCTATCATTCAGAACCTTGATCAGCAGACGGAGTTTCGTGTTGACGTCGATGATATCTTATGGCATGGCACTAGACTAGTGGTTCCTGATGACTCTACTCTCAGGGAAGCTGTGGTGACTGAGGCTCACAGTTCTACATTTGCTATACATCCTAGTTCTACCAAGATGTACCACGACATCAAGCAACACTTTTGGTGGAGTGGTATGAAGCAGGATGTTGCCACCTTCGTTTCTAAGTGTATGATCCGCCAACACGTGAAGATCGAACATCAGCGTGCTAGTGGGTTACTACAACCATTAGATATTCCATCATGGAAGTGGGACAAAATATACATGGATTTTGTTACTGGTCTTCCGGTTACTCAGAAGAAGAATGACGCAATCTGGGTCATTATAGATAGCTTGACTAAATCTGCTCATTTTCTGCCGATTCACAAGGAGCATCCGGTCAGCAAACTAGCAGACACATTCCAGATGGAGATCATGAGACTGCATGGTACTCCATCTGAAATCATCTCTGACAGAGATTCCTGTTTCACATCACGTTTCTGGCAGAGTCTGCAGAAAGCTTGGGGCACCAGACTTAAGCTTAGTACTGCCTTTCATCCTCAGACTGACGGGCAGTCGGAACGTACCATTCAGACATTGGAGGACATGCTGCGATCATGTGATCTAGAATGGTCAGGAAGATGGGATGATTATATATTCTTAGTAGAATTCGCATACAACAACAGCTGGCACGCTAGCATCAAGTGTGCTCCCTTTGAGATGTTTTATGGCAGAAAGTGTCGTGCCCCAATCTGCTGGGATTAACTGGGCGAACGACTGCTTGAAGGTCCATAGATAATTGAAGTGACCAATGAGAAGGTCGCTGTCGCCAAGGCAAAACTTCAGGAAGCTCGTTCTCGTCAGAAGAGCTATGCTGATAAACGTCGTAGAGATGTGTCTTTCGACGTAGGTGACCATGTTATCTTCAAGGTATCACTTGCACGAGGAGTTAGACGTTTTGGAATCAGAGGGAAGCTCAGTCCTCACTTCATAGGACCGTTCGACATGATAGAACGCGTTGGTGAAGTGTCATACTGTTTAGCGTTACCGCCTTAGCTATCACACGTTCACAACGTGTTCCATGTGTCCTTACTCAGAGGATACAACTATCATCCAGTTCATGTTGTCCAGTATCCACTTGATCAGATCCGAGAGAATCTTTCATATGTCGAAGAACCCGAGAGAGTTCTTGAGCGACAAGACCGTGTCATGCGGAGGAAGACGATTCCTTTCGTCAAAATCCTCTGGAGGGATCATCCTGAGCGGGAAGCCACTTGGGAGACGGAGGAGTCTATACAGACTTCTTACCCTCATTCCAATTCTAATTTGGGTATGTTTTATTTCAGTTTACTTTCTCCAATTCGAGGACGAATTGTTCTTTTAGAGGGGAAGAGTTGTAAAACCCGCATTAAAAACCTATGAACAGTACACGTGAACAGTAACTTACGAAAACATGGTAAAATTTAAACTTTCCATTTATAATATTAATACACGTGTCACGACAATAAATAACGAACAATCATGAATATCATAAATGTGACACGATCACGAACACCAAAATCTCAAATATTAAATCACGAACACACTCGATAAATAATTAGACTCGAGAAAAGCTACGGGTTACCCATTGTGGGCCCCATAGCCGCGGCAACAAGAGAGAAAGGACCCAGGTGGGCCTTTTAGCCCATAACCAAATTTAATAAAACATCAGGAGAATTATTTTCCTCATATTTTAGGTTTTACAAAAAAATACTCTCTCTCTCTCTCTCTCTCTCTCTCTCTCTCTCTCTCTCTCTCTCTCTCTCTCTTGATGGTGCCGCCGGCCTACACACAAAACAAGGCAAACCAAAACAGTTTTGGTGATTGATTAATTATTTGTGATCATCTCGTGATTCTACGATTAGTGGTAAAGTAAAAAACCTTTCTTTTCATTTTCTTTTCCTATGATTTCATGAACATTTAATTTAATCTTGAAGAAAAAAATGCATAAATATTTTAAGGATTAAATTAGATTATGTTTTAGGTTTGGTTTGGTGTTGTTTGGTTCAGCCGAGGCACCGAACCCCCAAAGGGGGTGTTCGGTTTGCTGTGGATCACCACCACCGAGACCATAAAGGTCTCGGCTTGGTTGGTCTTCGGTCGGTGCAGCAAGGGGAACCCCGATCATGGGTCGGGGTGTGTTTGTTTTCGGTTTTCTTGGAGCCGAGACTCGTAAGGGTGCTCGGTTGGTTTTGTTCGATCGGACCCGAGACCAAAGAAACCCCGACACTAGGTCGGGGTATGTTTACATGTTTAGTTGATTAAGTAGTGTCAACCGAGATCCTTTCCAAGGTCTCGGTGGGACTTTGTTAAAACTAATATGGTTCGGCTTATATTAAACACGGGCTCGGGATTCGGGTTTTTATAAGAACTATTTTTATAAATCATGTCATCTTAAACTTTAGGTTAATTAATTAATTTAATTAATTCATGTATAACTTAAGGTATTTATACTTAGTTATTTTAATTAAACATGTCTTTTAAGTAGAATCATATAACATATAGTTTAATTAAATTAACCAGTTATTTAATTAACCAACTATAACCATGACTAGTATTGTACTAATTTGACTTTATTAAATATTTATAATTCAGCTTAATTCTAATTATGGAAACTTACTAATTTTGGGAACTTTCTATTTTTGGAAACTTACTATTTATGTAAACCTACTATTTTTAGAAAGTTACTTAGTATTACAATACAAGTATTATAATACACTAATACATGCATAATACAAAACAGAATATCAGAATAACTACTGTTAACACAATAAACAGTAAAACATGACAGAATTCGTATAACAAGCTAATAACACACGGAACCAGTAAAACACATTTAATTCAGACAACTCATACACGTCCATATTTCTTATGTAGTGTTATCCGTCAAGGCGGATTAGTCTTCATCATTTTCGTTAGCTTCTACTGGACATAAGGTACGGATTTTCCGTCCTTCAGTAAGGACAATCTCTTCCTTCATTAGGATTTCCCGTATGCAGCCAACTGTTTTCCCCAGTAGTTACAGATTAAATGCTTATGCTTATTAGTTACCTTAGCCATATACATGCATGACCAGTTTCACCTACTTATGGAGGTACCATAACCATAACACTAGAGGCACTAGTGTTATGACTTCACCACGACGGAGTGATAGCTCGTAGCGTCACTTTTCAGTTATTTGGCCATTATATTACTATATTATCATGTGGGGCGTATGGGTACATCCTAGTTACATGTTTCAGTCAGGATTTCATGGTGAATGTGGTGTGTGCCTTGCATCCTTCACAAGGAGCTGATCCGTCCTACCCACTGACCATTAATTAAAGGCAACCCCTCTAATTGCATGATGAGGTCTTCCTTCCAAGTATTAATGCACGTTATTGACCTCATGACCTATATTGGATAACATGGTACATTAACTAATACAGATTTCCATAAGTAACATAATCTATGTTTTCAGAACTAAAACTAGTTAACATGACAGAGAACTAGGTTTTCCAGGACTTATTCATTTCCGCTGCCATTCATGCTTTATTCTCGTTATATGCTTCCATACTCAATGTTTTCCATGCTTTATTGTATATCCGTGCACTGAGCGTTTTGCTCAGTTGTCTACTTTTCCATGTTCCTAAACGGCAGGTACCCAATGACGCAAGTAGGAACTCCAGAGTATGTGCATTCGGATTGGAAGCTATCCGGCCTCTTTTACCTTATGCATTTATTCAGACTTTATCATACTTTACATCTTTTGGACATTGTTTAGTCCTTTCCATTTACAATACTTATATTGCTTGTTTGTGAGTTACTATACTACCGATGTTTGATTCTGGTATTTCCATTTATGGTCATGTATGTTTAGACATTTACCTTGCATGCTTTGATGATACGTCATAATTCACTGTAGCACTCTATCCTATTAAATGGGGTGTTACAACGAGAATGAGAGCTTCGGTAAGTTTCCTTTTTAGGATTTCAAAGGCTCGTACACAATCTTCGTTAAAGACGAAAGGAGCATCTTTTTTGAGGAGGTGTGTAATGGGTCGAGATATCTTTGAAAATTCTTGATGAATCGTCGATAAAAGCCCGCGTGGCCTAGGAAATTCCTAACTCCCTTAACGGTTTTGGGATGAGGTAATTTGGTGATGACGTCTATCTTAGCTTTGTATACCTCAATCCCCGCTTTCAAGACCTTGTGCCCTAAGACGATTCCTTATTTAACCATAAAATGAAATTTTTCCCAATTAAGCACAAGGTCGGTTTCCTCACAACGTTTTACGATATGCTTCAAATTCCCTAAACACGAAGTGAACGCGCAACCAAACACGGAAAAGTCATTCATAAAGACTTCCATCGTCTTTTAGATCATGTCATGAAAAATAGCCATCATACACCGTTGAAAAGTTCCCGGTGCATTACAAAGTCCGAATGGCATTCTACGATAGGCAAACGTTCCATATGGACACGTAAACGTAGTTTTTTCTTGATCACGAGGATCGATGGGGATTTGAAAGTAAACGTAAAAACCATCTAAAAAGCATTAGAAATTGTTTCCCGCAAGTCGCTCCAACATTTGATCCATGAAGGGCAAGGGAAAATGGTCTTTACGAGTGGTGTCATTTAACTTACGATAGTCAATACACACCCTTCAACCGGTCACAAGTCGAGTTGGAATTAACTCATTGTCATCGTTTGGCACAACTGTCATTCCTCCCTTTTTAGTGACACAATGAATGGGGCTCACCCAAGGGCTATCGGATATAGGGTAAATCATTCCCGCGTCAAGGAGTTTAAGGACTTCCCTTTTGATAACGTCGTAAATTTTGGGGTTCACCCTCCTTTGACATTGGATTGCGGGCTAGTAGTATTCCTCCATTAAAATTTTATGGGTACAAAATTTTGGGTCGATACCCTGAATGTCGGATAATTTCCAAGCAATTGCACCTTTGTGAGCCTTCAAGACATTGATAAGTGCGGTTTTTTCATCATCCGAAAGATCCTTTGCAATAATAACCAGCAACTTATCGTCTCTTTCCAAGAATACGTATTCAATATGAGGAGGAAGATCTTTCAACTCGAGGATTGGTGGTTCCTCGATTGAAGATTTGGGTTCGATACTCATAACCTTCACCGGCGTAGGAAATGGGAAATCGTTTAGAAAATCCTTGATAATCGGAAAGTCCTCATCGTCATCGATGTCTTTGTTAGAAGTTCGAGGTACATCAAACTCTTCCAAAGTAAAACCACCTCCTTCAAATGGGGTAAAGGATGGTGCCGAATTATCAAGAATTAGATCGAGCATAGTGGGATTGCCACTATTTGCTTCATCGACAAAGCCTAAAATCTCTTGTGAAAAATCCTCTCAAACAACATTGTTTAAAGTCGCGATAGAATAAACATGAGAAAGTTGAGAGTTTTGAGTCGCATTTATAACAAGTTCCTCATCGTTGAAGCGTAAGGTGATTTTCCTTGCATGTACATCTGTTAATCCCATATTAATCGATAATACGAGATTCTAGAGAGAGAAGTATAAGAAAAGTAGAGAGAGAAACAAGAGAGATGGTGGAAGGTTTTTACTATTTAGAGAGAGAAAGTAAATGTAACCAACACCCTTTTCCACGCATGGAAGAGGGTATATATACCCTAGGCTTGTTGGGCCGTGGGCTTTGTGACTTAGGCCGGGCTTGACTTACACTTGGGCTTACGCCCCTAACTTGGAAATATTAGCTTAAAGTCCAAGCCCAGTTAACCCGACTAACCTATTACAATACAATACCTTTAACGAGTAAGATGACCTATTACATTCTTGTTCGACTATTGATAAGACTGCTTTTATACATAGTCTCATCATCCAAATAGGGCTTTAAATGCATTAAATATCATAAAAATGGCCAAATATATGCTTGTGTTCGTTACTTGTGTATTTTAGGTACGGATATTGAGAAAATGACAAAAGATCACAAGAATCATACAAAAACGAACACGGGAAACGAAGCCACGCATTGAACCAAGCTCTAATGAAGATTTTCCAAGAGAAACCCTTGAAGATTTGACGATTATGCAAGAAGGGTCCTCCAGTGTTGAAGAATTGACACTTTAAACCCTTGTATCTTCATAATTACAAGATTGGTCCCTAAAGTTTGTCAATATTACAAAAAGGGCCCTCCACTTTGAAGAATTAGCAAATTTAGTCCCTCAACAAAACTAAATTGTCAATAATTATCCTCCTCAAAGTCAAACATACCATGAAGGACTTCAAGTTACAAGAAATTACAAATTTGGTCCTTTAAAAATGCCAAATTACCAAAAGGACCGTTGACTTTGAAGAAATGGCAAAACTGGTCCCTTATTAGTCATGACTTGGCAAATTCAGTCCTTCAAGAAGTCAAACAAACAAGTCAAGACCATTAACTATGAAGAAAATGCCAAATCAACCCTTCAAGAATCAACAATTGGCAACAAGTATGAGAGATAAGGGGCTAATTTGGGCAGACAAGGAAACTTACCTAGACCACTCATCACTTGACACCTGTCCCACTACCACCTTTCCACCAATCACCACACACCCTGCTGCGATGTCACACTCCACTCACCCCATTATTTAACTAATCTAACTGATTAGTTAAACTGGCGCCTTAACATGTTTTAAACCAAAAACGGATTAAACTTGCAACTATTCACTCCAAGAACAAAATTGGGTTTTTGTTAATGGTTTGAAATTAAACCCTAATATGCTCTAGATTTATGATTAAGGTATCCTTAATCATAACCCAACTTTCAAAAAGCTTGCCACATTACCACCTTGGACACATGTGTTCCCTGCTTTTTCACCTTTGAACAAGAAGCCAAAAATCTGACAATCATCCAACGTTCCACATCATTGCTTAGAAGTTAAGCTTAACCAAGACCATTGGATGCAATTTTCACCTTGCCAGCTCCACAACAATACAAGAACATGTCACATGATCAAGATATCTTCAAAACCCTCAAGGGCAAAACTGGAACTTCATTAGCTAGGGTTTCACGTTTTTTATGCATTCACTAGTTCTCTTGTAGCCTATTAATACAAGGTTTTTTGGCCAAGTATAAAATAATTTCGTTGTTCTAAGTCTTTTCGAATTGATTACCGATTAAGAATGCGACTCAATTGTTTTTTGGTGAAAAAGAATTTGGTTTGGTTTGATTATCTAATTTTAAACTAAAAGCAAATAATTGTCGTTGAGTAAAGTGGAAGCTTTTACAAAATTAAACTAAAAGTTATTTAGAAAAACACTTAAAACATAAAACTTGTAAAACTTTAAAACTTAAAAACTTAATCTATCGGAATATAACAAGCCCTTTCTATCGGAATGCACCAAAATTAGAACCGTCGGAATAATTAAATCATTGCTATCGGAATATATAAAAACAACGCCATCGGAATGAAAGAAGTGGCAAAGCTATCGGAATGTATAATATCGGAATGTTGCTGTCGGAATGTCACATCTGTCGGAATAGTGATCAATCTATCGGAATGTTCCAGATCGGAATACAGGTTATCTATCGGAATGTCACTACAAAAAAATTGGCAGAGTTCTGACACAAGGTAACCCTAAATCCCGTCGGAATATGCGATCGCAATGAGCGATCGTAATCCCAGATCGGAATAAGGGGTTAAAACCAAGTGATCGCAAAGTAGAACCCTTAAGGGTTATTGCGATACAAACAAGCACCCCGTCGGAATGTTGTAAATCCCCAATATTGCGATGAACACAAAACTAAATCCGAAAATGGGGATAATCTGAAAACTCAACAAGCAAGGCATGTTCAATAACCTCACTTAACCGAATCTTAAACAACTCAATAAGCATAAATTTGGCAACTTTCAAAACTCGAAATAAGCAAAATTAATAAATCGAACCTTTTAAAAAAACTAGTCTTTTTAAGTAATCCGAAAATGCAAAAAGCTATAAATATGAAATAAACCAATAAGCACAAAGAGTTTATAGCTTATATCGTATGAAATCTTAGTAAGGACTAAAAAGACTAACCTTTTAATCACGAAATCATCAAATCAACCGTATGAAATAATATTTTCGAATCAAAATCAAAGTAAAAACCAAGAAGTGAAGAAAAAGATTAATGAACAAAAAGCTTACTTGAACTTGTGATTAATGAAACTCTAATACAAAGTTTTAACAAAGCTTAACTTGAAAGAAAAGATGAAGTTTAGTGAGAGAAAGTTAAACACTTCCTCTCTCTAAAATTAAAACTAAAACAAAGAAAATAAAACTAGCTAATGACTAACACCCTCCTAATGTGTCATTAGGAGGGTATATATAGGGAGTGGGGAATGCATGTATGCTTTCTTCTTTCTTTCTTTTCTTCTCGAATCGATCTAAAGTCTTTGTCTTTCTCGATGTCGTCTCGGGATTTGAACTCGTCTTTCAAATTTCTTCTATAATTAGACTTGAGTTCTTCGACTTCATTAAACTTCCGTCTTTAGACTTTTTCTACGATAAATCTTCAGAATAAGCCTTGGACTTCCGTTCTTTTTGCACTCTTGATCTTTTGACTTCGTCTTTTCTCGTTTTCTTCGATAAAAGCCCGTGAAAGCCCGTGTTTTCTTCCTTTTTCATCTTTTGGTCCTAAAACACAATAAAAACACAAACCACGCATAATTCCGACTTTTACGACATAAAATACACGTTTTGGTCTTGTTATTATTGGAAATAAGTGGAAAAAGGATAAGTGTTTTCACACTTATTAAATCCTCTACACTTGACCATTGCAATGCCCTCATGCAATGCATTAATTTTTTAGCACGGTTTACATCTTCCATCATAAATAACCCACCTTGGCCTTTATTAAATACTAAACATTAAGGAAAATAAAAAGATAGAAACAAGTAATGAAATCAAACACTTACATTGTGTAACACCCCCAAATTTCAGTCATAACAGCGGAAGGGTCATTGGGTGTTACTATCATGGTTCAATCTCATAATCATAGAAAACGGCTCAAAACAAGTCATTTTAATAAACATCCATTCATTTTCATTTAATAAAAGTACAATTTCATTCACGGTTCCAGATAACTTCAAGTTTACAAAACCTAGTAAATGGTAAAAGTTATTTGAATGGATATAATTTATAAAAGCGGGCCAAAACATTTCAATAAGCAAGCTTCACGAAACCGCCTTCCTCGAGTGCCTTCTATATGGACCTGAGATAAAACATGTTAAAAAGTATTCAAAATAACCTTCCATGGTTAAAAATTTATCAAAGACAATTATGTTGTACGGACAAAATTATCGTGTCATTACAAAAGTCTCGTGACATTGAACGTTAACATATATTATTTCAGCCCAACACAACTAGCCAAGTGTGTATATTTCTCTTATACAATGCATCCGATGTTTCATTACTAGTGCATCACAACACCACGCAAGAGCTAGTCGCGACCGTACTGGGCGTCACCCCGATAGATCTATCCATAGCATTAGCGTTACTTCGATTAACAATTCACGATTCATGGGTCTTTTAAGGCTAAACAAAATTATGTAATAACTTTCATCTAAACATACAATTAAGTTCCTTGTGTTCAATTTTAAAACAATAATGAGTTTATCATAACTTATAGTTGTATCTTTCAATTTCAATAAATACTTTTCAAATAAGTAGGGTTTCCACAACTTCTCGTTGTAACCATTAATGGGATTTCCACAACTTCTCGTTTTACCCATTATTTTTATTAAAACAAGCATGTTATCCCCCTCGCGGGTTTTATAAAACAAGTAAACATGTTAAAAGCGAGGCTATAGACTCACCTTAGCCAATAGTGATAATGAGACGATCGCCGACTATTAGTGATGCCCGTTTAAACACGAAAACCGCAACCTACCAAATAAGGCGCGTTCGTTAATAATCGACTTAAGTATAAATCATACTTAAATAATATAAAAATCAAAATTACAAAACCAAAACAATCCCGAAAAATTTAATAATACAAGTATTATTACTATACCCTTTTATTCAACACTATTCTTTAAAACAATTGCATTCTCGATATTGACCCGTCTTAAGACGCCAAGTCAACGCAAGTAAAATTATCATTTTACATCCCTCGGACCAGTAGCTAAGTCATTTATATAATGACTCAACGCTTGAGTAAATCACCATGTCCAATAGTGAATACTCAACTCACGCCACATAATTATTGAACTACATGTCCAAAATACCAATCAGCATGTACACTCCAAATGTACACACTAATTTACCCTATCTAGACTTGTCCGATTTCGACGAAACTTGGTCACAAACTCACATATAATATGAATAATACTCAGTATAAATTTCATTCAAAAATATTACTTCTAAGACCTTCTGCCCGACACACCTTCGTGTTATAAAAACCGGACAGTTTTACGCCTTTTACTTGTAAAACCATTTTGACATATCTAAACAATTCCGTTTACAAAACCGACACTCGGGTTTAAAAATAGAGTCATGACCTGAGGTTTAGCAACTTACATCAGTCCTTGAACATTTTTAAAACTCATTCTATAGTCTCTGACATTCGATCCAAATATCGACAACAATTTTCGTATTGTGCCGATACTCGTCTCCCGGTACACGAATACTAAAATTGTTGTAACTTCGCACTCGTTTGGAGTTGAAAGTCCTACATTATATCAAATCGAAGCTAACGAAATTCTATACGACCCTATCTAATTAGTTTAACAAGTTTATTACAGTATGTAATTCAAAAATACCCTTTAAGTTACTGCCCAAAATTAGCTCTTTAAAAATCATACTAAAACAATTTTTCAACCCATTTTAACAATTCTTATACTTCTAATATCATCCTAATATCATCATAACACATTTATGTAACTCCTAACACCCTTAAATTCAATCTAATAAAAATCAAATATATAAAAATCATGCATGCAACATCATCCCATTACAAATATAATAATAATAACAACATGTTTCACCATAAAATGGATCAAACAACGTGTTCTTCATCAAAAATTGAAAAGAAAAATTTAGTGGATGCATGTTAGAAATATTTATACCAAAATGATCCTTGTTGAATTTGCAAAGTGGGTCTTTGATTAGTTTAGGATGAATCAAAGTAGAAAAAGATTTTTGATGGTTTTGGTGATGTGGTGTACGGCCAAATGAAGAACAAGAGAGAGGGTGGACAAATTTTTTGTTAAATAAATTATCTATGTGTTTACAAGTAGTGGAAAAACTATTTATAGTCCAAGGTTAGGGTAGATTTTTCCAATTAGGTATAGTTTTGGTCCAAAATGCAATTAAATAGTTGTAAGGGTAGAAAATGTAAATAGTAAATTTTGAAAATATTTACGGGACTCGAGTTTCGTAAAAATACTTTTTAAAAGTTAAAACGCTTAAAAAAATAATAATAAAACATCGACACGACTTAAAACGTAATTAAATCGAAAACGTCGAAAATATAAAATATCGAGACAATCGATAATAAAACGTAAATTTTTGGGCATCCGTCGGTATCGCGATCATTAGTAGTTCTCGTCATTCGTTAAAACGTAAAACAAGAGAAATAAAAATAAATACAATAAAATCATTCAGATGATAAATTGAGAATATAATATCGATACTTAATGTATTTCTTGTCAGTTTTCATCGAAACGAAATTCTTACGTTAAGTTTCAAGTCATAACCTTCTCGGTTAATCGAAAATTTAAAATTCTCATTAAAGTATACACGTAATACGTAATAGTCGAGATTAGAATAACGACCTGAAATTGACGGATTGTCACATTATCCCCACCAAATTGGGATCTTCGTCCCGAAGATCAACTTGCGTTCTTCCTCGATCGCTCGTTGAAATCAAAGAGTTAAACGTATTTTGGTCCTCGTCTTGAGTTCCATCACACATGACAATAGGAATTCGACTTTGTTTCTGTTGCCTAACTTTCTTATCGATAATATCAACAAGTACTTTGATGAAATACAACTTACCGTCGATTCATACTTCATCAAGAGAGATAATAAGATCTTCGTCAGGAAGAAATTTCTTTAGGTTCGACATATGAAAAGTATTGTGAATTCCTTGTAGCTCTCAAGGTAATTTAAGTTTTCATGCCGTCGGACCTACCATCGATATCAGCTCGAATGGTCCAAACTAACGGGGACTTAGCTTCCCACATTTTCAAAAATATATATAACACCTTTTTCATGGTGATAACTTTGGCATAACTTTTCCACCTACCTCGAATTTCAAAGGTTTTCATTTCACATCATCATATCTTTCATGTCTACTACGAGCAGTTAATAAACGATTCTTAATTAGCACGATCGATTTATTTATCAAAATAAAATGAGCAGAGTCAATCAATCAACATTGACAGAAATCGAGTCATATTCAGACTGAGTTTTCGAGAGCTTAACAATGAATCCATTGTAATTTGCTTCAACTTCACGAATAATAACGAATAACACAATCGTAATCACTTAAAAGGCTTATTTACCTCTTTTATTCCAGAATACATTGTAGGCTCTTACTATCGGTGGATACCGTACCTTAGTGCCATACAATTAATGTCTCAATAGACGAAGAGTAAAATCATCGCACCCAATTACAAGTCATGGGTTGAGCAGTTTCCTCATTCTTCCTAGGTTTCCTACAAGCATATACAAATCAAAACAACCCCAAATAATAAAGGAGATGTATCACGATCAACAGCAAAATCTTTACTTCCTTCGGGTAACGATAAGATCGGCGTGCTGCAGAGTTTTTTTTTCATGGTCTGAAAAGCTTTCTCTTCATTATCACCCCACACATACGGTTCATTCTTTTTAGTTAGCTTAGTTAATGGTTTTGATATCAAAGAGGATCTTTCAATAAACCTTCAGTAATAACCAGCCAAACCTAGAATTTGTCGTACTTCAGTTGGAATAGTTGGAACATTCAAATTTTCGATTGTTTCGATCTTCGCAGAATCAACACGTATGCTATGTTTGTCAATCACATGACAGAGAAGTTGTACAGAACCAAGCCAAAAATCACACTTTAACAATTTTAGGTACATCTTTTCGTTCTTTGAAAAGTTTAAGATAATCCCTAAGTGTTCGGCATGTTCTTTCTCGCTCTTAGAGCAGATTAGAATATCATCAATGAAAACAATCACGAATTTATCAAAACACGACTTACACATATGGTTCATTAAGTCAATGAATACAGTAGGTGCACTGGTCAAACCAGAAGGCATAACACTAAACTCATAATGATCATCACAAGTTCTAAACACCGTAATAGGAATATCTTCCTCGCGTATGCGAAGTTGATGATAAGCAAAACAAAGATCAATCTTCGAGAAAACACCAGAATCTTGGAGAAAACACGAAAGTTTTGAAGTTGATCAAATAGATAATCAATTCATAGAAGCGGGTAACGATTCTTGATCGTTAGATTATCCAGCTCTCGGTAATAGATACACATACGAAACGAATCATCTTTCTTCTTAACGAATAGAATAGGAGTTCTACAAACTGACAAGCTCGATCGACTAAAACCTCTATCAGATAGTTCTTAATACTGTAAAAGTAATTACTTCAACTCAGAGGGTGCTAATGAATATGGCTCATGTGCCACGGTTGCAGGACCAGAAATTAGATCAATTAAGAATTCTATTTGCCTTGGAGGCGGAAGCCTTGGCAAATCTTCCAGAAACACTTCGGGATAGTCATGAGTGACTACAATATCTCTACTCACTTTCCTTACGATTCCTTCTACGATACCTAAGCCAGGAATAATCCACAACCTCTTTCGATATACGTACGAGCTCTAATGCACGAAAAGATTTTTCAATTTGGAATTATTTTTCCCTTCAGTGACCTTGTCACCCTTTCCTTGAATTATGTGTTTTATGAGCTAATCAACGCAGACAACTTCACAAATAGTAAATGGCTTAGAAGAAGTCACATCATCGCATATATTCTTGGTCAGCCGTAAATATACTGCTTGACCTTGACGGTTCGGGTTCCACAACTCTTGGACATAAAGGAGTCAACTTATGGAAACACTTAATATATCTACCAATGTTAGTTCCCTTCAGTCTCAGATTGTACAATACTTGCTCCATACTTTGGAAATACTTCGAGGACAAGCTCCTCAGTTAATCGTTTCCTCACCTTAGTCCATGGTGTCCCATAAGTAATGATACCTATGGATGCAAGTCTGCCATTCCACCATATTAATGCACGACCTTGGAGTGTAGCGATTTCAAACTGCACCTTATCCTCCTGATTAGGGTCACAGATTCGAAAGACTGACGCCAGCTTTTTAACAACTGACACAATCCTCCATCATCTTTAGTCCCCTTAAGAATCTACGGTTACACTTAATGAATGAAGTGTAGTTATAGCCTCTAATTTCGGGCACATTTTTTCTATCCGTACCACGAACATTATCAGCTCTAGCTTCAGCTCCACCGGTTCTAGTTCCACCAGTTTTAGCTTCAGCTCTAGTTCCAGATCCATCATTCATGTTGGCCATGAATTCAACTAAAGATACATCAACTTATTCACTAATAACTTGGCACATTCGTGCTTCAGTCATAGCTTTCATTGACTACATGAGTCTTGTGTAACGCAAATCAAATCATAATGAGTATTTATTAAATGATTACGTTATACTACTGTAGTTTAATGAGAAAAGCAAAGAAAGATAATAATAGAACGATGTAAATATAGGAGCCAAAAGATAGTCATTCTATTGATCACAAACTAGTACAAGTCGTATTGTCAAACATTATAGATAATCATCGTCTAATGCCATACAACGTAAAAGACTAGTCCTACTAACTGTTGTCACAGTTTAGTTAGGGATTAATGAGAAGATACTACAAATTGATAAACTAATCTACTAAGAGTTACTAGGTATTTCACATGGCTAAGAAAGCTCCTCGGTCCCACAAGAATAAGATTTCTTCAATGTCTTTCAGAGACGCTTGATATCCTCCTCAATTGGTGCTTTTGGAACAGCCCCAATACAACCATTTCACGATCAAGGAATTAAAGGAACAAAATCAAAGAATGAATCGAGCAAACGAATTATGAGTCAATAAGAGTTTAATCACGCAGATGCTATATGCTTAAGCCCACACCTTTATGAATCATTATTTCCATAGATTGATCAAGTCCTTCCGAATAAGATTCAGAAATTTGTAGTTCAACAATTTATAATTTCCTTGTTCAAATAAATGGCCAATTTATTTCAACGATTATAAATCACTTTATTCAAGCATCGCCAGCTCAACGCAAAAGATCAAGATCGAAACAAATGAGAAACTGATTTTACAGAAAATGATCAGTGATATGATATAGAATCCTGGTTGGCATGTGAACACCATAACAATCAATCTCAGTTCCTAACAGTCAATAGTACCATCTCGGACAAACTTGTTTTTATCAAAACAGTATAATGTCGAAGATTAATGATAATGCAAATTAAATTTGCGAAACGAAATGAACGAATCGATAAATCAAGAATAAGAACCAAGGAAATCAAAATCCTTGCAAACAAAAGAATATCAGGAAGAATATTAACCGTTTCGTTGGGATCATGTACATCAACATGATTCATTTCAGGAATAGCTTCAGCGCTAGCATTAAAATGACTAGAGTGGCTTCGTGACAATCAACGTCGTATAAATATCTCGTATAAATATAAAATTATCATTTATAATTAAATAAATGAAAACATACCTTGTAATTCACAAGTTCAAATAATCGATAAAGATTACAATAACATATATATAATGCCATATATATAAATACTTTTATTCTCGTCCATTGGCAACTCGGAGGTTTCGCTTGCAACAGTTATAGTTAAAAGATTTCAAAAATTCATCTTTGGAAAATCTTTTCGTTCTCTATAACTTGAGCTCTGATGCCAATCTGTAACACCCCCGAATTTCGGTCATAACATCGGAAGGGTCATTGGGTGTTACTATCATGGTTCAATCTCATAATCATAGAAAACGGCTCAAAACAAGTCGTTTTAATAAACATCCATTCATTTTCATTCAATAAAAGTACAATTTCATTCACGGTCCCAGATAACTTCAAGTTTACAAAACCTAGTAAATGGTAAAAAATATTTGAATGGATATAATTTATAAAAGCGGGCCAAAACATTTTGTTGGGAATCTAAACTTGTTAGATTCCCTGTTCATTGATTTAAACATAATTAGGCTGATAGATAGTCCCTTGCCTGTGCCTAGGAGGCAGGCAAGTTTCGCAAGACTCACAGAGATCCAAGTCTCTGTGAGCAACCTCAGAGGAGTCCATGTCAGAGACATTGTCAGGGAAGTCGAAGATTACCTGAAGACATACTCCTTGGCTGTGATGGATAACAGCCAAGATGTATTAGGGACTCTGAGGGGTTGAGAGTTAACAGGGGTGGCAATACCCTGATAACTCTCAGCACACTTTGGACATGCCATTTGTGTGTTCGAGAATATGAAGAATAAGGAAACTGTTTTTGACAACTGTTCCTTAAATCATAATGGAAGACTACCAAGAATAGAAGGACATCATGTGACTGATGTGGGAACTTGTAAAAGCTTGTGTAGTCGACATCAAGTACTGTTTAAGTCAAACTCGTAACACTATAAATAGGATGTGTATCCATGCGTTAATGTTTAACACTTTGAGATATTAAGAACATTAGTGCGTATAACTTAGTGAATCAAACAGCTACGACTGTATTCATAAGTTAAGGTTTATTGTTGTTCAAAGTGTGCACAACACATTGTCATCAAACGGTGTTATCCATAACACTTGTAATTCTTTATTATACAATAATAAGATTACGTTTGAAAAGTAATACCTTGTGTTGATTAAGTTAAGATTAGGGTTTCTTGCATTGATTAGGGACTTTCAATTGGTATCAGAGCGGTGTTTGATATTAAAACCTTCAAGAAACATCGTTCTCAGTTTTATAATCAAGATCCACCATGCAGGAAACTTCTAGCCCACACTCACCTTCCACAAACCCATCTTCACCAAGACTTAACCCCCCAGCAAATGACGATGATCTACCCCAACTTCTTGACTCAAGAGGTGGATCACACGTAACCAGTGTACCAGTCTTTGATGAAGAAGACTTTGCCAGTTGGAAGAGTCAATTTCTTGTATACCTTGATGGACTTGAACCTTTTCTCTTAGAAATTTTAGAAAATGGTCCATATATTCCCATGGCGCTTACTTCTACTGAAGAAAACCCTCTTCCCAAGCCTGTCAAACAATGGACCGCAGCTGATAGGAAATTAGCAAACCAAGATAAACGTCTCAAAAGCATCATAATTTCCTGTCTTCCAAAGCATATCATGAAGTCTGTCATTCAGTGTCCCACAGCTAAACAAATGTCGACAGACCTCATTCTTGGCCATGAAGGACCCTCTGAAACAAGAGAGACAAAGATTCAGGCACTCAGACTTCAGTTTAATGCCTTTAAGTCTCTTGAAGGTGAAAAAGTTCAGCAAACCTATACTAGGCTGAAGATTCTTCTAAATGACCTCGCTATGAATGATGTCACTATTGGTCAAGCTGAGATCAATGCCACTTTTGTCAACAGCCTTCCAAGAAAGTGGCTGAGCATGAATCAGACTCAGAGAGCTAACAACTCAATCAAAAATGATACCCTTGCTCAGCTCTATGGTAAGTACAATTATGAAGAAGGGCTGATCGATACTATCTACAAATCAGAGACTGAAAGATTTGTAGTCCAAGGAGCATCTTCCAAAGCTTTGATCTCTGCAACACATCCTCTTGACAGCGATTCTGATATTGAAGAAGATACCCGTAGCAGCCAAGAGTTCTTGTCAGACCTCAATGCAGAATTTCATGAAAGAGCACTGCTAGCCAACCAAAGAAGATACTACAAAAGATCTGGAAGAGTAGGATCAGCTAGCAAACCAACTGACAGGTCAAAAGAAACATGTTTTGCCTGTGGAAAGCTTGGACATTTTCAAAAAGAGTGTCCTTCCACCAAAACATCCTCACCCTCTTATCCATCATCTTCATCCAAACCCTACAAGTTCAAACAACATAACAACTCATCTCAATCCAATTCTTCAGACACTGAGAAGAAAGATTACAAAAATAAGTACAAGGCACTTAAAGCTGAGTTAGAACAGATGAACTTGAAGATTGAAGTTATGTCCAAAAAGAAAGGTGGTGAGAAAAAGGCTGAGAAAGGGTTGGTTGCTGAAACTTATGATTGGAATGATGAACCATTGACTTCAGATGAAGAAGACACCACAAGAGTCAGGGCTTTTATGGCGATAGCTGAGGATGAACCAGCTGTTGGAAAAGGTGATGCAAGATCAGGACAATGGGTTGACATCACAATGAAAAAGAAATATCTCAAGGAATCGGTATGGTATCTAGATAGTGGCTGTTCTAGACACATGACAGGGATTCAACAATACCTGCACAGATACTCAAAGGAGCCAGGTCCCAAAGTGGTGTTTGGAGATAACTCTTCAGGTGACACAGAAGGATATGGCTCAGTGAATTGCAATGGGATCACATTTACCAGGGTTGCATATGTGAATGGTCTTAAACACAATCTTATTAGCATCAGCCAATTATGTGATGCTGACTATAAGGTTTTGTTTACCAAGACTCAGGGAACCATATTCAACAAAAATAATGATGTTGTGCTGGTTGCACCTAGAAGGAGAGATGTTTATGTCATCAACATGGCTGTGTGCTCTGAAGACAGTTCAAATTGTTTTCTTGCCAAAGCCTCTGAAAGTGTCAACTGGTTGTGGCACAAAAGACTGTCTCATCTCAACTTCAAGAACATCAATAAGATAGCCACTCAAAACTTGGTTGCTGGTCTACCTTCAGTAATGTTTTCCAAAGACAAAACTTGTTCTGCCTGTGTCAAAGGAAAACATCACAGGTATTCATTCAATACTAGGCAATCATTCTCTATTGACAAGTGCTTACATCTCCTTCACATGGACTTGTTTGGGCCTGTCAAACCTCAAACCATTAATCACAACAAATACACCTTGGTCATAGTTGATGAATTTTCAAGATATACATGGGTGTTCTTCCTCAGAAGGAAAAGTGATGCAGCTGATACCATCATGTCCTTCATCAGACAGGTTGAAAATATGAATGATGTTAGAGTCAAAGCTCTAAGAAGTGATAATGGTACAGAATTCAAGAATCATCAACTTGAATCTTTGTGTGATGAAAAAGGGATTTCTCAGAACTTCTCTTCAGCTGGCACTCCTGAACAAAATGGTGTAGCTAAAAGAAGAAACAGGACTCTAATTGAAGCAGCAAGAACTATGTTAAATGGTGCAGCCTTACCAAAGCAATTTTGGGGAGAAGCTGTACACACTGCCTGCTACACTCAAAACAGATCAATCATTGTCAAAAGACATGGCAAAACCTCCTATGAAGTTTTCAGAAAAAGATCTCCAGACGTCAGCTATTTTCATGTGTTTGGATGCCCTGTGTTTATTTATAACTACAGGGATAAACTTGGAAAGTTTGATGAAAAAGCTGATGATGGATTCTTTTTGGGATACTCTCCAACAGCCAAAGCCTTCAGAGTATTCAACATCAGAAGACAAGAAGTAGAAGAAACTTTCCATGTCAGATTTAATGAAGATGATGAAGTCATACAGAGGACAGGAACAGAGGGTGATGAAGTAGATTTTAATGAAAATATTTCTTTCCCAAGTGATGAGTTCACAGAACCCAGACCTACCAGTCATCACCACTCCAACACTCTCACTCCTTATGTTCCTACTTTTGACCCTCTGTCTACTCACAACATAGAAGTTCATACCTCTCAGGAACTTGATGAAGAAGAACCTCAAATCTCTGATGGTCCTTCTCATGATATTGATGACTCACCAATTCTTCAAACCTCTGAAGTTTCTCCTGCTGATAATGAAATAGCTTCCCTTGATGTGGCTGAAGAAGACTCAGACACTGAAGTAATCTTTGAAGAAAGCCCTCCTAGTCAGCAGGATGAGACTCAAATTGTACCAGCTGTGCCCTCAAGTACCCCTGTTCTTGAAACTCCAGCTCCTTAAAATAAGTGGTCAAGAGATCAACACATTCTTCTTGTCAACATTATTGGGGAACCAAATGCAGGGGTCACAACCAGACAGCGAATCCAAGACTCAGAGTCAGCCTCAGCCAATGAATGTCTATTTGCTGAATTTCTTTCTCAAATTGAACCTAAAAGAGTTGCTGAGGCTCTGGTAGAAGATGGATGGGTAGCTGCTATGCAAGAAGAAATCAATCAGTTCAAAAGGAACAAAGTATGGACACTAGTGCCAGCTCCACCTGGAAAGAATATCACAGGCACTAGATGGATCTATAGAAATAAGATGGATGAAATTGGGAGCATCATCAGGAACAAGGCTAGACTGGTAGCACAGGGATTCTCTCAGACTGAAGGAATTGATTATGATGAAACTTTTGCACCTGTTGCTAGACTTGAGGCCATCAGAATCTTTCTTGCTTATGCTGCCTATATGAACATCACTGTCTATCAGATGGATGTAAAGAGTGCCTTCCTCAATGGTGATTTGGCTGAGGAAGTCTATGTTGCACAACCTGAAGGATTTGAGAACAGCGAGTTTCCCAACCATGTGTACAGACTTCACAAGGCAATGTATGGTCTGAAACAAGCTCCAAGAGCATGGTATGAAACTCTTTCAAATTTCTTGTCTGAAAATAAATTTATCAGGGGTTCTATTGATAAAACACTCATCACCTTCAAGGACAAGAGTGATTTCATCATTGTGCAGATTTATGTGGATAATATCATATTTGGGTCAACAAATGACAATCTTAGTAAACGTTTTGCTACATTAATGACCAAGAAATATGAGATGAGTATGATGGGTGAATTAACTTACTTTTTGGGCTTTCAAATTAAACAATGTCCTAAGGGAATTTCTATTTGTCAAGAAAAGTATGTTAAGGATTTACTTAAAAAATATGACTTAGCTGATTGTGCATCAGTGAAATGCCCCATGCTTCCACCCAATGACTTGGGCCCTGATGAGTCAGGGGTCTCTGTCAATGAGACCTTATATAGAGGCATGATTGGGTCACTGATGTATCTAACAGCCAGTCGTCCAGATATCCAATTCTCCACATGTCTCTGTGCAAGGTACCAAGCTAACCCAAAAGAATCCCATCTAGTGGCTGTTAAGAGAATTTTCAGGTATCTCAAAGGAACACCATCCCTAGGACTATGGTATCCAAAGGAATCAGGCTTTGATCTCAAGGCCTATTCAGATTCAGATTATGCTGGATTCTGTATTGACAGGAAAAGTACTTCAGGCAGCTGTCAAATCCTAGGAGGAAAATTGGTTGGATGGAGTGCTAAGAAGCAAAACTCTGTGGCTATGTCTTCAGCTGAAGCAGAATATGTCGCTGCAGCCAGCTGTTGTGCTCAGGTGCTCTGGATGAAAAGTCAATTGGCTGACTATGAAATCTTGTATGACAAAGTACCAATCTTTTGTGACAACACCAGCGCCATTGCCATATCCAACAACCCTGTTCTTCACTCTCGTACCAAACACATTGATATCAGGTATCATTTTATCAGGGATCATATTATGAAGGGAGATATTGAGCTGCATTTTGTTCCCACAGAGCTGCAACTAGATGATATCTTTACAAAGCCTTTGGCTGAACCTACGTTCAACAGGCTAGTTGCTGAGCTAGGGATGCTCAATATCTCAAAGCCTGTGGCTTGATATTAAATGTGTTCATTAAATGATTGATTCTATATTAAATGTTTTATTAAATGTTTTTCACATGAAACTAGGTAGTTACTTTCCAAGTAAATGCAAAAAACATTCTCACATTTTTTAATCATTTATTTTTCGGATAACGAGGAGACAAACTTTTTGAAAGGTCAAGGGGACCCACTTGAGCAGTCATTTTCGCCCTTGCATTTAATTCGGTTGAATAACTGTTCACTTAAGTTTGAATATATATATTGTCTTCTTTCTCTTCTCACCCACCACCATTCTAAAATCAACTTCTCTCTTTAAACTCTTATCACTCTCAACCATCCGCCATTTTCATTCTCCTTCAACCTTAAATCAATGGCGTTTCTCGTACCAAAAGCCTCAAATGTGAACTTCGAGATCAACGAGAGCATCATCGCCTCCAACAACACCATTGGATGGATCAAGGCACCAAACAGCACCTACTCAGATCTGGTAAATTTCATGCAGAATTGTGACCTAAATGAAGCCTTCACCAAATCTCCATCCACCTTTTACCAAGAATACCTTAGGGAATTCTGGTATTCTGCTGAAGTAGTTGAAGACACCATTACATTTAGCCTTTCATGCAATGAACATCCTTTTGCCTTTTCCCTCAATGATTTTTCTAGTGTGGCCGGACTCAAACATGGAGATGAATGCTTGAAGACTGTTGACAAAAAGGCTGTCAAGGAAGCCCTGGCCACACTCAACCCTTGCCATGATGTTAACCCTGCCCTTACACCAGCTGAGGTCCTAGCCAAAGCCCCTCTGAAGATTAAGTATTTTACTCCTATGTGGCGTGTCCTCTTCACCCACATTGTGAAGTCCCTGGGAGGAATGCAGGGATCACAGGATCAGATGTCGTCCAATCATCAGGCTATTACGTATGGACTTATCTGGGGAGCTGATGTCGACTTTGGAAGCATCCTTTTCTCAAACCTGGTAGAACAACTGAAGGGAAGGAATCAGGTCAGGGAAAAGAACATCTGTTATGTGCGCTACCTGTCCCTGATCTTTGAGAGTTTGCTGGGAGAGAATTACCATAACAAGGCCTTGACAGCTCTGAAGCCCTATCGCATCACAGGCGCCATCTACAAGGAGATAGGAGCTGAGGATATCCCTGTCACTGCACACATGCTGAACGTTGCCAACCAGGTACCCAACGCTGAGAAGCCCTTGCTCCCTTCCTCTGAGAAGGTGAATACTTCTAGTGTCGCTGGCAAGTCTACGTCTTTGACCTCTGGGCAGCACACTACTAAGTCCAAGGCTTCATCTGGCCAACAGCCAAAGAAGAAGAAAATCCCCTCTTCTTCCCAACCCAAAGCTGTTAGTAAGGCCAAGGAAAAGAAGATTGACACCGCCTCTGGTCCAGATACTCTTGTGGATACAGAATCTTTGGCTGACAAACAACAGGCGTCTAGTGTCTCTAGGTCAACAGAGACTACAGGAAACCAGCCAAACCAAGCTGATATCTCACAGGTAATCAGTGTACATTTTTAGAGGTTCACAATCAACCACTCTCATTTGTCTGTAGGAGAGAGTGGTGAAGTTAGGGTAATCCTCGACCCATAGAAGTCTGTCATTACACTTAGAATACTTTAAGACTTCTGTACACTCTGTCTTTGCACCAGGGAGTGATTCATTTGTGTTTATAAAGCACCCCGATGACCCTGAACCCTCTAGACAGTATTCAGGCTAACAACAACCTGAATACATTAATGTCTCAACCTTGATCAGTTGTACTTCACACAGCCTCTTGGTTCCCTCCTTAAAAGAGTCCCAAAGGATTTATCCTTTCAGGGGGAGCTGAATCATCACCGTCAGCTTTCCTAGGGGCAGCGTAACAGGCGACCTACAACAACATATGTTTCACTCTTAAAAGAGTCCCAAAGGTTTTACCTTTTTGGGGGGGCTGAATAATCACACTCAGCTTTCCTAGGGGCAGCGACTGGCGATCATTAAACAACATATGTTTCACACTCAAAAGAGTCCCAAAGGTTTTTACCTTTTTGGGGGGGGCTGAATAATCACACTCAGCTTTCCTAGGGGCAACGAATGGCGACCATTAACCATAATTTATTCACACTTAAAAGAATCCCAAGGATTTATCCTTTGGAGTGGCTGAGTAATCACCCTCAGCCTCTCTGGGACAGCGTAATGGCGACCATTCACCTTATATTTTTCCCTGTTACTAATTACAACAAACTTGCAGGCTGAACTTGTACAGCCAGTCAAAGAATCTCAGGTACATGAAAAGGAGGCTGAAACAATAACTCAGGACATTCCAAATGAAGAAGAACATGTGCTCAATGCTGATGAAGAAATGTTCTCAGTAGAAGATTATGTCTCTGAGTTTGAACCCATGCCTGAAGATGAATTCCCTGAGGGAATGTTTGATGAAGAGGAGGAAGAAGATGAGGATGACCAGCTGTCAGTCTCTCCTCCTAAAGAAGATGACAAGACTTCTCCTCTCAAGGAAGCTGTTGACACTCCAAACTCTGCTACATCTGCAACAACAGTCTTCTAAAGACCAACATATGATCCAACAGCTGAATTCCTCTTGTTTGATCATCCTACCCAGACCAACTTCGACTTGATTCCAAGGGGGGATGATTTTGCTCAGCAAAGCCTCAATATCAAAAATCTTCAGCCCGTACATCATCAGTCTGATATTGAGCGCTTATCAAGGAAGCTGGACGTGATCAAGTCAGAGATGCACAATTTTACTGTCACTTTTCCAGGCATTATAAAGAAGGCTGTGACTGAGGCTGTCACTGAGCCTATTCAGGAGGGTGCAAGAAAAGGTGTGGCCCAGGGACTAAGTCATCTCTCGACACGAATCAAGGATGCAATTGACTCAGTTGTCCCTTCTATGTTCCATGAACAAGAAAACAACATGAACAGGCACTTCAATGCGGTTCGCAACAGGCAATACAATCATGCTGTTTTTATTGTCAGGCGTGTTCAGGCAAATACCAATGCCAATGCCAACCTCTTGCTGAAGATTGCCAGGGCGTCAAGAAAAAGACAGCGTGCCATGGCTGCCTCTGTGGAGCAGATTGCAAGACGATTTCAGGCACGTTCAACCAAGCATAAGAGAAGTAAGGATGAACGTGAGGGGGAGAAGAATGCTACACTCAGCCTTGCATCTGCTGAACAAGGTTCATCTTCAGCCAATCCCTCAACAACACCTGTTCCTCTTCAAGTCATCACACCAGTTATAGTACATGATGATGAGGATAATACTCAGGGGGAGCAACAAACACAAGATGGAGCTGACTCATCTAAATCCATGATCTTAGTTAACATAAGCAAGCCTGAGGATGATGATGAACCAGCGGCCAAGAAACTTAAATTCACTGTGAGCTCTCTCCCAAAATCCATTCAAAATCAGGCTCAGACACCGTTTCTCAAAAGAGCTGATGATTTGAAAAACATAAGTGTGGAGTCCTCTGTCTCAAAGAAAGGTAAGGAGATAGTTTTGGTTGATACAGACACCAAACTTAAGAAGATAGCTGCGATGCTAGAGACAGGAGGATCCACCACAGACCTTTCCCACTTTTCAACCTTTACACCTTCCGATGAGAGTCCTTTAACTCCTGAAGAAATAGAGCAACAGGCTGAAGAATTCAAAAGACTAAATGAGCTCAAGACAGCCAAAGAATTAAATGAAGCCACTCTGAGGAAGATGACACCACCTGAAAGGGAAAAACAAAAACAAAGGTTGAGGGAAATGGAACTAAAATGCGCTGAGGCCTTAAAGAAAGTCAAAGTTGACTATGATGCCTGCGTGAACAACAGGTATGCTGCTGGCAAGATAACCAAGTTTAGATACACCATTCACAAATCCACAAACACCCCACAGATGATCTTATGGAGGGAAAATCAACAGAGGAATATGGATGTGTTTGACAACTTCAGGTTAAAAACACTTGGGTTATCAGAATGGTTTGAACTCGAAGCCTTAGCTGCCAAAAAGTCTGGACAGGCAAATTTCCTTCTGCTTAAAACTCTTAAGGCTAAGTTTAACTGGATCAAGGAAACAGCTGCCAAACTCAAGATTGATCCCCCACCACAGCTTTTCGAACAAGGACCCCCAAAGACAGGCAACAAAAGAAGAAGAATTTCCCAAATTATTGATGAAACTTTTGTTACTGAAGATGTTCGTGTGGATGGCATGCACAGGGATCTGATCCTTCCAAATGGTATCGTTGGCCCTGTTAATGGTCAGACATACTCAGTGCCTGAAAGAGGAATGGCTTTTATGAACAAGACCTGCCAGTATGCTTTTCAGAGGGAAGATGAGTTGTGCCTGGCTTCAACTATTCAGCTACTCTGTCACAAGAAGTGTCTCAAGATCAACTCAGAGTATTCCAAGAAGTTTGCAAAGACTTTGCAGGATGAAATTGATAACAGATTAGATGTGGCCGAAGCTGAAGAAAGAATCAAAAATGATGACTATTGAAGATAGTGTCAGCCCTTTTACCTTCATCTTTTATTTAACTTATGTAATGAACTTGTAATTTTTCATTAAGTCTTAATAAAATCATGAGGTATGTTTGTTTAGATCTGTTATGTGTAAGAAGAAGCTGTTAAAATCACTTACCTTAACTTAGTTAGATCTAGCATTATTTATGTTTAAATAGGGGGAGATTGTTGGGAATCTAAACTTGTTAGATTCCCTGTTCATTGATTTAAACATAATTAGGCTGATAGATAGTCCCTTGCCTGTGCCTAGGAGGCAGGCAAGTTTCGCAAGACTCACAGAGATCCAAGTCTCTGTGAGCAACCTCAGAGGAGTCCATGTCAGAGACATTGTCAGGGAAGTCGAAGATTACCTGAAGACATACTCCTTGGCTGTGATGGATAACAGCCAAGATGTATTAGGGACTCTGAGGGGTTGAGAGTTAACAGGGGTGGCAATACCCTGATAACTCTCAGCACACTTTGGACATGCCATTTGTGTGTTCGAGAATATGAAGAATAAGGAAACTGTTTTTGACAACTGTTCCTTAAAGCATAATGGAAGACTACCAAGAATAGAAGGACATCATGTGACTGATGTGGGAACTTGTAAAAGCTTGTGTAGTCGACATCAAGTACTGTTTAAGTCAAACTCGTAACACTATAAATAGGATGTGTATCCATGCATTAATGTTTAACACTTTGAGATATTAAGAACATTAGTGCGTATAACTTAGTGAATCAAACAGCTATGACTGTATTCATAAGTTAAGGTTTATTGTTGTTCAAAGTGTGCACAACACATTGTCATCAAACGGTGTTATCCATAACACTTGTAATTCTTTATTATATAATAATAAGATTACGTTTGAAAAGTAATACCTTGTGTTGATTAAGTTAAGATTAGGGTTTCTTGCATTGATTAGGGACTTTCACATTTCAATAAGCAAGCTTCACGAAACCACCTTCCTCGAGTGCCTTCTATATGGACCTGAGATAAAACATGTTAAAAAGCCAACAAAATTTGCCGAATGAATCTATAGAGTTTAATTTAAATAAAGAGAACACAAGTATTCAAAATAACCTTCCATGGTTAAAAATTTATCAAAGACAATTATGTTGTACGGACATAATTATCGTGTCATTACATAAGTCTCGTGACATTGAACGTTAACATATATTATTTCAGCCCAACACACCTAGCCAAGTGCGTATATTTCTCTTATACAATGCATCTGATGTTTCATTACTAGTGCATCACAACACCACGCGAGAGCTAGTCGCGACCGGACTGGGCGTCACCCCGATAGATCTATCCATAGCATTAGCGTTACTTCGATTAACAATTCACGATTCATAGGTCTTTTAAGGCTAAACAAACTTATGTAATAAATTTCATCTAAACATACAATTAAGTTCCTTGTGTTCAATTTTAAAAGAATAATGAGTTTATCACAACTTATAGTTGTATCTTTCAATTTCAATAAATACTTTTCCAATAAGTAGGGTTTCCACAACTTCTCGTTGTACCCATTAATGGGATTTCCACAACTTCTCGTTTTACCCATTATTTTTAATAAAACAAGCATGTTATCCCCCTCGCGGGTTTTATAAAACAAGTAAACATGTTAAAAGCGAGGCTATAGACTCACCTTAGCCAATAGTGGTAATGAGACGATCGCCGACGATTAGTAATGTCCGTTTAAACACGAAAACCGAAACCTACCAAATAAGGCGCGTTCTTTAATAATCGAATCAAGTATAAATCATACTTAAATAATATAAAAATCAAAATAACAAAACCGAATCAATCCCGAAAAATTTAATAATACAAGTGTTATTACTATACCCTTTTATTCAACACTATTCTTTTAAACAATTGCATTCTCGATATTGACCCCTCTTAACACGCCAAGTCAACGCAAGTGAAATTATCATTTTACATCCCTCGGACCAGTAGCTAAGTCATTCATATAATGACTTAACACTTGAGTAAATCGCCATGTCCAATAGTGAATACTCAACTCACGCCACATAATTATTGAACTACATGTCTAAAATACCAATCAGCATGTACACTCCAAATGTACACACCAATTTACCCTATCTAGACTTGTCCGATTTCGACGAAACTTGGTCACACACTCAAATATAATATGAATAAGACTCAGTTTAAATTTCATTCAAAAATATTACTTCTAAGACCTTCTTCCCGACACACCTTCGTGTTATAAAAACCGGACAGTTTTACGCCTTTTACTTGTAAAAGCATTTTGACATATCTAAACAATTCCGTTTATAAAACTGACACTTGATTTTGAAAATAGACTCATGACCTGAGGTTTAGCAACTTACATCAGTCCTTGAAAATTTTTAAAACTCATTCTATAGTCTCCGAGATTTGATCCAAATATCGACAACAATTTTCGGATTGTGCCGATACTCGTCTCCCGGTACACGAATACTAAAATTGTTGTAACTTCACACTCGTTTGGAGTTGAAAGTCCTACTTTATATCAAATCGAAGCTAACAAAATTTTCTACGACCCTATCTCATTAGTTTAACAAGTTTATTACAGTAAGTAATTCAAAAATACCCTTTAACTTACTGCCCAAAATTAGCTTTTAAAAATCATACTAAAACAATTTTTCAACCCATTTTAACAATTTTTATACTTCTAATATCACCCTAATATCATCATAACACATTTATTTAACTCCTAACACCCTTAAATTCAATCTAGTAAAAATCAAATATATAAAAATCATGCATATAACATCATCCCACTACGAATATAATAATAATAACAACATGTTTCACCATAAAAATGGATCAAACAACATGTTCTTCATCAAAAATTGAAAAGAAAAATTTAGTGGATGCATGTTACAAAAATTTATACCCAAATGATCCTTGTTGAATTTGCAAAGTGGGTCGTTGATTAGTTTAGGATGAATCAAAGTAGAAAAAGATTTTTGATGATGGTTTTGGTGATGTGGTGTACGGCCAAATGAAGAACAAGAGAGAGGGTGGACAAAATTTTTGTTAAATAATTTATCTATGTGTTTACAAGTAGTGGAAAAACTATTTATAGTCCAAGGTTAGGGTAGATTTTTTCAGTTAGGTATAGTTTTGGTCCAAAATGCAATTAAATAGTTGTAAGGGTAGAAAATGTAAATATTAAATTTTGAAAATGTTTACGGGACTCGGGTTTCGTAAAAATACTTTTTAAAAGTTAAAACGCATCAAAAATATAATAATAAAACATCGACACGACTTAAAACGTAATTAAATCGAAAACGTCGAAAATATAAAATATCGAGACAATCGATAATAAAACGTAAATTTTTGGGCATCCGTCGGTATCGCGATCATTAGTAGTTCTCGTCATTCGTTAAAACGTAAAACACGAGAAATAAAAATAAATACAATAAAATCATTCACATGATAAATTAAGAATATAATATCGACACTTAATGTATTTCTTGTCAGTTTTCATCGAAACGACATTCTTACGTTAAGTTTCAAGTCATAACCTTCTCGGTTAATCGAAAATTTAAAATTCTCATTAAAGTATACACGTAATATGTAATAGTCTAGATTAAAATAACGACCTAAAATTGACGGATTGTCACACATTGGGGTTTTAGCTGCCATGGACGTTTACCATCCTCAAGTTTCACGTTCCCCATACCAAGCTTAAAAACGAGATCATTGTTATTATAAGTTAGCAAACTAACACGAATTCATGAGGGCCAATTATTTACTTAGACTCCCTTATTCCTAGGTGTATCTCTTATATTTTAATTTTGTCTTGAATGATCACGAGGATGCATTGTTTGACTTATTTCGATAGTTATTTAGGCCCAAAATAAAGTGGGACGATTTAATCAATAGTTAGCTAAAAGACAAAATCTTTTAAAAATGCTTCTCGGGACCTCTTAAAGTTCATATCTTGGCATAACTCGCTTCACGATTTGAGACCTTTCTCGGACAGATATTTGGCAGTGACTTCATACTTTAAATCTTTGAGAGACGTTCTTGAAATTATGGTCTTCTCTTCATAATAGGAATATCTTCACTTTGACTTTTTGAGAGATTCTTCATATTTGGACCACGACTTCTTCATTTTTCTCCAATATTTATTTTGGACTTTGATATACAACGATCCACCTCCTTTTAGGACTTGGATCTATTTATCCTCATACCTTGTTAGGGCCTTTTTGGATAGACTTCTCCATGATCTTTTGGGGAGTTTTTTGCTTTTCGTCGTGTGTCTCGATCCTTCATATTGATTTTTGATAAATGATTCTTCACATCACTTTGGATCTTTAGCAACAAAATGTAGCCCTCATGCCTTGTTAGGGCCTTTTCGGACTCTTCAATCTTCGCATCCCGCTTCAATAAGTTATGCCTTGGCTATGAACTCTAATTAATACCGAGCAACTTTTAAATGATCTTGGGCTAGAAGCTAAGTAACTTTTCAAATCGTACAACCTTATTTATTGCAGATAAATTTATTGACAATCGATGGGAGAATAGGCTTATAATCAACTCACATAAATTCATGCAAGAATACCAAACTAATAATTGACCCTATCATCTCTCGTTCTCCACAATTTAAAATCTCAAGGAATGAGACTCGTGGATGCTTAGCCAATTAAATCAAAGTTTTGGGTTTTCGAGTCGCCTATAGGATCTTGCATCTTCTTAGACTCTTTCAAGTTTAGAATATGGGTTTTAAAGTTCCCTTGATAAACGACTCTCTAGGATCAATTATAGGAACTTGCGAAAAGTTCATGTCCTTAACCGGTGAGAGTTAAGACTTTCGCGTTTTAAAGCTCCCTATATAAAAGCCTAGCAAAACTTGACTTAAACACGTTAAGGATACTAGCTAGAGTAAACTTAGATAAGTAAACTCGGGTTGAGTCAAAATATTCACGACTGTGAAAAATTAAAACCACTTTATTAAAAATTTATTCTAGCAAAGAAAGTAAAAAACAATAAAAAGGAAAAACTACTAGGCCAAAGTAGATTAAAAATTTTTAAAAATGTCAAAAAATCAAATTTTTCGGTTAAAATGAGGGAAAATTCATGGAAAAGACCACTTACTTCGAAAGAAGTCCCCCCTACACTTGATATAAACATTGTCCTCAATGTTTAAGCATGTGGGAGGAAACTCCTCTACACTTATGACATTGTGCACTTTGTTTAAGCATTTTACATATTTAGTCCTTATACTTTTCAGCTTTACATTTTTTGGTATTTAAATTTCATAGAATTTACATTTCCAGTCCTTATAGTTTATAGAATTCACATTTGGCATTTTATTTGAATAAAAACTTGGTATGTGCACGTTGTTTTACATATAAGTAGACAATATTTTTCATTTTTAGCAAGGCTTGTTTGAATTAGCAATAGAATATCCAAAAAACATTACCAACCAAAAGCAATTAAAAACCCGATCTTGTTAGGACTTTCAATTTGTTAAGAACTGAGAAAAACAAACTTCAACTATACACATTTCAAATGGCGCCGCTGCCGGTTCTTTGACTTTACGAGAGACTACCGATTGACGGTTTTCATTGGTTTTTGGGATCCGTTCACCTAGTGAACGTTATTTTACGTATCATAAATAAAAAACAAATAAAAATCAAAAATATAAAAATATATAAAAACTTAAAAATTAACAAAACAATTCGTTTCCTAAAGAATTGACCAAACAAATTAAAAAATCCAAAAAGCAATCTTTTTCCTAAGAGATTGCACCCAAAAATATATATTATTGGATTCTCTCGGTTTTTTATGTACATATAGTATTTTCTCTTAAAAACTCATAAATACAAAAATATTTTCCATATATTATTATAAGTAAATACGTATACGTATAAGAACAACCAATCTACATATTATCCATAAGTATTGCCAAGGCAATACACCGTGTTGAGGGGCGTTCCGGTCCTTGACACGTGTATCGATCAAACAAAATAAAGCAAGAATAGATAAATACTCTCAATAAGCAACAATTCGAAGAATACAAACAATTAAGTGAATAGAAAGGCGATGTGCTATAAAATGCCATCTAAGGGTCAATAGGTACTTAAGTGCTTCGCGCCACCTAACCCCCGTTCACTTGTGAGTATTCTAAGAAGGAAGGCTTCATTGGGGGTCTTGCACCCAAGTAGTACATACATATATTATTATTTTCTTGTGGATATTTCATATTGAAACTCGAAGAGGATAATCCTTTTCTCTTCAAAGTCACACGAGAGCTTCTCTCTCATTCCTCGTATTGAGTTGCATGCTCACTCGCGGGCGTGCACAAATACCGATTGGTGTACAACCTCTTCCTCCGAAAAGGAAGAAAAAGAGATAGAGTAAGACCACCACCGTCCATCAAGCCGATCACGAGAATCGTGCTTTGATTCATCCACAACAAGAAGCCATGGCTGTTGATAATCGTTCTTTGATGGAACGTTTTCAATCCAATGTTCACGGATATGCTAATGCTATCAGGATTCCCGACATTCCCGCAAATTCATTTGAGCTAAAAACGGCTATGATTACCTTGGTTTCAAACACACCTTTCTATGGTCACAAGAATGATAATCCTCATGATCACCTTAAGAGATTCCTTGCTCTTTGCAATACCCTTAAGTACAATGGAGTTCCACATGATGCTATTAAGTTGATATTGGTGCCATTTTCACTAGAGGGAGTCGCTAAGCATTGGTTAGACACCCAACCACCCGATAGTATCACTACATGGGATGGTTTCGCTACTAATTTTTTGAACAAGTTCTTTCACCCATCTAAGACCACGACTTTGAGGAACTTAATTATAGGCTTTCAACAAAAACCTAGTCAATCCTTTACTGATGCTTGGGAGGAGTTTAGACAGTTATTGAGGCGATGCCCTAACCATGGATTCGATGAAGTTCACCAAATCAATACTTTCTATGATGGCCTTAAACCTCATCACCAAGATTCACTCAATGCTTCCGCGGGAGGGAATATTCTTCTTAAATCCATTCAAGAGGCCTTGGACATCATTGAGACTAAAGCAATGGTTCAAACAAATTCTCAATTTGAAGAAAGGGTTCATGTTATCCAAAACGATTCTCAAACACCATGTGATAACCAATTCCTCAAGATTCAACAAGAGATCCTTCAAAAAATGGATAGAGGTCAACAAGAGATGATTCAAGCCATTAAGAGATGAATGCCATTACTCTTTCTTGTGTAACTTGTGGAGGTCCCCATTCCTATGAACAATGTGATAAGGTGCAAGGTTATCAAGGGGAATGTTATGCTTACCAAGAGGAACATTGTGAACACTTCAAGCCAAATATCAATCCAAAAAACCTTTCTTACAAGTCCCAAAATTACCTTACTCCACCGGGATTTCCACCCCAACCACCCACCCAAATTCAACAAAATCCTCCTCAAGTGTTACAAAGGAATCAAGGGCAAAGACCACCTTACCAAGGGAATAACTATAGACCACCAAATACCTTTAACAATCAAGGAAACACCTTTCAAGGAAACAACCAAGGGTTTTACAATCAACCTCCACCTTTCCAACCACAAGGTTTTCAAGGAAATGTGCCACAAGATTATAACACAATTGAGCTTTTTCACAAAATGAATCAAGAGAATGAAAGGAGGTTCCAAGCTAATGAGAAAAGAATAAGAGAAATGAATGAAGCTAATGAGAGAAGAATGAGAGAAATGCATGAAGACACAAATAAGAAGTTTATGATGCTTTTGAATAGAAGACCACAAGGGGCTTTACCTTCCAACACACAAACAAATCCAAGAGCAAATGTCAATGCTATTACAACAAGAAGTGGAAAGACAACAAAGGATCCTTCACCTCCTAAGCCTCCTATTGTTCCACCCACTTTTGTTCCTACTTGTGACAAGCCTTCTACCTCTACTTCACCACCTCAAAATGTTCCCATTCAATCAAATATACCTTCTCAACCTATTCTTACTTCTCATTTACCTTCCACACCTCCCAATGAAGAAGCTACCAAAGACAAATCATCTACTACAACACCTATTCCACCTACACCAAAACCAACTCTTCCATATCCTTCAAGGTTTAAAAAGGACAAGTTAAAGAACAAGGATGACATCCAAGTCTCAAATTTATTAAGGATGTTCAAGCAACTAAACATCAACATATCCTTTGCGGAAGCTCTTGCTTATATGCCAAAGTTTGCTAAGATGTTCAAGGATTTACTCTCAAACAAAGAAAAATTGGTTGATTTGCCCAACACATCCCTTAATGAAAATTGTTCCGCCTTGCTACTTAAAACCTTACCAACAAAACTTGGAGATCCGGGGTGCTTCTTGATACCTTGTAACTTTCCTGGTGTAGAAAATTGCATGGCTTTGGCGGATCTAGGGGCAAGCATTAACCTCATGCCTTTATCGGTTTGGAAAAACCTCTCTCTTCCCGAGCTCACTCACACTAGGATGACCCTTGAGTTAGCCAACCGAACCATAGCTTACCCCGTAGGTATAGCGGAGGATGTGTTTGTAGGTGTGGATAAGTTTACATTTCCGGCCGACTTTGTAGTGGTTGATTATGACATGGATCCTAGAGTTCCTTTGATTGTTGGTAGACCGTTTTTGAGGACGGGTCATACTTTGATAGATGTGGCGGAAGGAGAACTAATTATGAGAGTAGAGGATGATAAAGTGGTGTTTAAGTTAGGGAAAGTTTGCGATAGGAAAGAGGTTAAGGAGTCTAGACCTTGTGAGACTATTAACATTGTTGATGTGCTAGATGAGGTGTGTGATGAACACTTTCATGATGCTTGCAAAAGTACTAGTGATGAGATGCCCCATGTTGAAACCGTGGCCTCAATTGCTCCCTCTTTAACACCTTTTGGAGAGAGTGATTTCCTCTTGGAGGAATTTGAGTCAAACTTTCTTGGTGATGATGATTCTCCCATTAATTGGGAAGAAGATATTCTTACTATCCAAAAGTTGCTCAATGAGGACCCTATTCCTTCTCCTACTCCACAAGAAGTTACCAATGAGAATCCTTCTATAGTAAAACCTTCCATAGAGAGTCCACCTCCACTTGAACTTAAGGACCTTCCATCCCACTTAGAGTATGCTTTCTTAGAGGGCAAAGACCAATTACTCGTGATCATTGCTAAAGAGTTGAAAGAGGATGAGAAGGAGAAACTTATTGAAGTCCTTAAGAAACACAAGAAAGCTTTAGCTTGGAAAATATCCGACATAAGGGGATTTGATCCACATTTTTGTACACACAAAATCCTTATGGAGGATGATTACAAACCCGTCATTCAAAGTCAACGAAGAGTTAACCCAAAAGTCCACGAGGTCATTAAGAAGGAAGTGATTAAACTCCTTGATGCGGGTATGATTTACCCCATTTCCGACTCTCCATGGGTTAGCCCGGTACAATGTGTTCCAAAGAAGGGTGGAATCACCATAGTGCCTAATGAGAACAATGAGCTTATTCCTACGAGACTTGTCACCGGTTGGAGAGTTTGTATTGACTATAGGAAACTCAATGAGGCTACTAGGAAAGACCATTTCCCATTACCTTTTATGGATCAAATGCTTGAACGCTTAGCGGGAAATGAGTACTATTGCTTTCTTGATGGCTTTTCGGGTTATTTCCAAATTCCCATTGACCCTAAGGATCAAGAAAAGACCACATTCACTTGTCCCTACGATACATTTGCTTACAAGAGGATGCCTTTTGGCTTATGTAATGCACCGGGGACGTTTCAAAGGTGCATGATGGCGATTTTCCATGACATGATAGAGCAAACTATGGAGGTTTTTATGGATGATTTTTCCGTCTTTGGAAATTCATTTACCTCATGTCTCACCAATCTAGAGAGAATGCTTAAGCGTTGTGAGGAAACACATTTAGTGCTTAATTGGGAGAAATGTCACTTTATGGTGAAAGAGGGAATTGTTTTAGGACATAAAATATCCAACAAGGGATTAGAAGTGGATCGAGCTAAAATTGATGTGATTGCTAAGTTTCCCCCACCCACCTCGGTTAAAGGTGTGAGGAGTTTCTTAGGTCATGCGGGATTTTATAGGCGCTTTATACAAGATTTTTCTAAGATCGCTAGATCAATGACTCACCTCTTGGAAAAAGAGGCTCCTTTCATTTTTAACCAAGATTGTTTGGACTCTTTTGAGACTCTTAAGGAGAAATTGACAAAGGCTCCCGTTTTGGTTTCTCCAGATTGGGAATTACCTTTTGAGCGTATGTGTGACGCTAGTGATTATGCGGTGAGGGCCGTCTTAGGTCAAAGAGTGAATAAGCATTTTCAACCTATACACTATGCGAGTAAAACCATGACCGGTGCACAACTTCATTACACTACCACGGAAAAAGAGTTGCTTGCTATAGTCTATGCTTTTGAGAAATTTAGACCATACCTTGTGTTATCCAAAACCATAGTGTATACGGATCATTCCGCTCTCAAGTATCTCATGACAAAACAAGATGCTAAGCCTTGTTGCTTCAAGAGTTTAAGATAGAAATTCGTGATTAAAAAGGAGCCGAGAATTTAGCGGCGGATCACTTGAGTAGACTTGAGCATCCTTTTCAAGTAGATTTTCCAAATCAAGAAATCAATAAATCCTTTCCATTAGAGGAGCTCATGTCTATCTCTTCCCAAGAGGATGCCACTCCTTGGTTTGCGGATATAGCAAACTATCTTGTGGGCAATGTGCTTATTGAGGGTCTTACTTATCAACAAAAGAAGAAATTTCTTAAGTAGGTTAAGTACTACTTTTGGGATGATCCTTATCTTTTTAGGCAATGTGCGGACCAAATCATTAGACGGTGTGTAGATGGGCCCGAGGCATTTAAGATCTTAGAAGCATGTCACAAAGGACCTACGGGTGGACATTTTGGGCCTAACTATACCGCCAAGAAAGTCTTTGATTCGGGTTACTATTGGCCTTCCATTTACAAAGATGCCCATGAGATGGTGAAATTTTGTGATGTGTGTCAAAGACAAGGAAAAATTACGCAACGTGATGAGATGCCACAAAATTTTATTTAAGAGTGTGAGATATTTGATGTATGGGGCATAGACTTCATGGGACCTTTTCCATCTTCTAAGGGAAACAAGTATATACTTGTGGCGGTGGATTATGTGTCCAAATGGGTGGAGGCTAAAGCCTTACCTACCAATGATGCTAGAGTTGTTGTGAAGTTCTTAAAGCAATTATTTGCTAGATTTGGTGTACCTCGGGCCATCATAAGTGATCGTGGTACGCACTTTTGTAATGATCAATTCACGAGAGTTATGAAGAAATATGGAGTTAATCATAGACTTTCTACCGCGTATCACCCTCAAACCAGTGGTCAAACCAAGGTCACAAATCGTGGTTTAAATAGAATTTTAGAGAGAACGGTGGGAGAGCATCGAGATTCTTGGTTGGATAACCTTGATGATGCTTTGTGGGCTTTTAGGACGGCTTTTAAGACACCAATTGGTTGTACTCCTTATAGGCTTGTCTATGGTAAAGCGTGCCACCTCCCATTCGAGTTAAAACACAAGGCATCTTGGGCTCTCAAGTGGGCTAACTTTGATTTAAACCAAGCCGGTTCACATAGAAAAGATCAACTTAATGAGATAGATGAATTGAGAGCCAATGCCTATGAAAATTCTTTGCTTTACAAGGAAAAGACTAAGAAATTGCATGATGCTAAGATCAAGAACCGTGAGTTCAAAGTTGGAGAGCCAGTTCTCCTCTTTAACTCAAATTTGAAACTTTTTGCGGGCAAGCTTAAGTCGAGATGGTCTGGTCCATTCACTATTGCTCAAGTGTTTCCATATGGTACTATTGAGTTGTCACAACCCGATGGTCCAAACTTTAAAGTAAATGGTCACCGTGTGAAACATTATTTTGGGGAGGACATTTCCGTTGAAATGGTCCAAGAGATCCCCATTTTCCCCATGAATTAATTCATTGAGGGACGAGTCGAGCTAGAGACTCATTAACTCAAGCATCGTATAACTAGGTTTAGAGTGTTGTAGGTTAGCAATAAGGGTATAGACTTGGAGATAAGTGTAGGGGAGACCTTATTTTGTCTTCATGATTGTTTGTAGGGTTGCTCACTCATTTCATTCTTTGGAGCTTATGGAGGAGGCCCTTGTATCCGGTTCACTTTGTTACTATTGTGATCTTTCATTGACACCTTGTGCTTAAACATGAATTCACTATTTTCTTCGCATGTATATAATTGTTAATAAATAATCAAGAATAGTTTTAATCGGTTTGTAATCTCTTATGCATTTTTGTCTAATCATTCATGGTTGATATAAGTACGTCTTAAGATTCTAAGTTAGAACGTTTTATGTGTACTAGACTTATGTCATGCTCAATATTCAGCGGGTGTTTTTCCTTTTATTCTTTTAAACTCTCTTTGTGAGGAATAAAGAAAAATAAGAGCGGCTTATGAAAAAAAATGAGTGGCTAGAAAAAAAAGAAAAAGAAAAAAATATATATACAAGACTCCCAAGAGGGGCAGTGTGGTGTTAATTATAGTGTCTATTGAGTTCCAATATTACCTTGACGGGTTGCGGGGATTCAATAGAATGCTCCAATCCAATATTACCTTGACGGGTTGCGGGGTTGAAGATCCAAAGTCTCAAAAAGATGGCGGATGTAAATTATTGCGTGAGTTTTATTTTTCTTTCCTTAGCGAGTGTGTAGCTACTTATGAAAGCATGACATGAGGATTTTACACATAAGGCGAATGACTTATTACTCTTGAAACGGACTTGTATTAATTGTGAGCGTTTTTCAAGTAGTGGATGAGAGAATTACTTAGGATTAAAACCGTGCTTCCTTATTTTTGGATTTTACACTTCTTATATTTCACACTTGAATAATGACAAATTTACCCACAAGCAATTTGCTCAAATAATAACCGGTTCCACATTTAATTGTCATGAATAAGTTGATGCACTTTTTACTTGTGAATACAATGATCCCATTTTTAAGCTTGGTATGGGGAAAGTGAAACTTGAGGGTGATAAATGTCCATGGTACCCAAGCCCTAATCAAAGTCATTGAATTATTTATGAGTTATTTCCATCAAAACCATTTCAAGAAAAACCAAAAAGATGTAAATAGAATTGTATTTTGTTCATTGCATTGTTAAAATTCAAAATCATGCATCATTTAGTTTAGAGTAGTGTAGATGCATTCCATAATGGCCAAGATGGATTAATTATGAGGAGAATGTAAATTCGTGCTTAAAATATATAGCATTGCATGAGGACATGACAATGTTCAAGCGTAGGGGATTTGATATGAGCAAAAACTCATATCAATTTATCAACAAATCACCCTAAAAACACAATAAAAATACCTAAACTTTGTGCTATAAAGCAGAATTATGTGTTATGTTTTGTGTTTGTGCTCAAATAGGTAAGAAGGATACATTTTCAAGCAAACAAAGGAAAATCAAGCTTAATTTGATGAAAAAGACAAAGAAGGATCAAAAGTGACAAGACTTTGAAGACAAAGGACCTATCTTAACAATCTGCCAAAGATGAAGGACCAAAAGTGTAAATATGACAAAGTCAAGATCAAAGTCAAATATGGTCAACTCTCAAGTCAACTCAGTCAAAGGGGCTTTTTGATCAAGTTTACAAGTGGAAGGACTTAAATTGTCAAAAGAATGAAAAATATAGTTCAAAATTACATTCTGCTAAGTCAAGGGGCTAATTCTGCCAACTTTGGAAAGTTAAACTAAGCTTGATCCATGTGTTATGTTTTTGGCCAATGATAATGCAAGAATCAAGTGACAAGTATTGCCATTTCACTTCATTTAAAGCAACTCAGCCGCCAGCATTTAATTAGTCAAAATCCCAATAGTGCAAACGCACTAATTCCCTTTCAGCCAATAGGAAAAGGCCATGCAATAATCAGATTATCCATTGTGGATAATGATCCGTGTGCTCAGCCCACAACCAATACAAGTCTGCCACGTGTCATCTTCATCAATGCATATTACCAGGATCGTTATTGAGCTAGAAGCAATTTCAAGGGATGGTATGAACATGAAACTTGCTCGTTTTTGAAAAATGAATCCAATGAGCATAACCAATTAAGTTGAAATCAACTCAAGAGAAAATCCCCAAATTTGTTCTTCATCAGCAAAATCCAATTGGCAGATTTTTGACACGTGGAAGCTGGGGATTGGTTCTAACACGTCACCAACCCCAACCACTTCACTCCTGCAGTCTATAAATACCATGGATTGTTCTCATTTCTTGTATTGTAGAAAATTTGTGAAAACACACACTTTTAGTTTTCTCTCAATCCTTCTTAGTTGTAGCTTAACAACTCAAGAGTCTGACACACTCTTGAGTCTGTTATAGTTAGTTGTAACAAACTTTCCAGCATTTGTAACTACTTTCCCATTCAGTAAATTCAAATTTCAATTTTCCCTCCAAAATTCTCATACTACTCTACTGTTCATACCTGCTTCATTGATACTTTTGTTGCTGATAGTGGTTTGTTATGATCATAACTTGATCATAACTGACTAAGTTTGAAGATTGTAGCTGTGTACCTGTTTGTTCATTCAGTTCCAAGCTCTAGCAGGTTTTGGAGAATTCAGTCCAGTTATGGTGATTTTTGGTGGTTGTAGTTGTTGATTTGTTGTTGATTAGTGTGTTCTAGTGCTAAGGTGGTGGTTAACACTAGATTAGAGAGCTCAGCGCTCCTCTACTCCACAAAGGAGGCCTTAGCTAAAGGTTTTCATTTTCTGATTTTAAGTTCCACTAAACAGTTGATTGCCTGCTTCATTCCTAGATAATCCTTGCTTGATTGTATGATAAAAGTTTTTTTAGTCTGCTATTGATCTGATCTCATTGATTTTGTGGCTTATTAGTAGCTTATACCTGTTTTTTAGCCTAATACTTGTCCTGATTTTCAAGCATTCATTAGTTACTTAGCCTTAGTATTCATTTAGAGTTCTTGCTTGTTAGAGTGCTTGTTACTAGTTCTCATACACTTAATATCAGATATAGAACTCAGTTTGTTAAAGCTCTTTACTCAGTCTAACCTTTTGCTCAAAAAGTCTTCAATAAAGTTTCAAAAACATCAGTAAAGTAGTGTTTGGTTTTAGCTTAAAAGTAGTTTTCAAGTATTAGTTTTTGGCAAACTCTTGTTCATTTCTATTCAACAAGTCATAAGATTTAGTTTTGAGTCATTTTCAAGTCAAGTATTTGGTCAAAAAGGCAATTGGTCATATAAAAAGTCTGGGTCAGTTTTTAACAAGCTTTGTTTCAGAAAGTTATGAATTTGATTTGCTTGGCATTTCTTTGTTAGTTGATGAAATCACTCCAAACCAGTTCTCAATTTTCAGTCAACATATGAACTTTCAATTTGTAGAAGGAAATTATACAGTATCAAGTATTAAGCTAGAAATAAGCAAAAGTTTAAGATCATGAGCAAATGCAAGTTTCTTTAACTTGGCAAACTTATTTTTCATATCTTGATTTCCACTTCATAAACAAGCTAATTTTCTTTTACAAAATCATTCCATTAGTGTTCCTGGTTAAATTTTGAGATTTTGGGTTATTGAAATTTCTGGTCAACGAAAGTCAACATAAGCACAAATTTGGCTTATTTTCAGATTCTGAGCATATTACTTGATGATTTTCCTTGAGACTTGATTTCCTGTCCTTCTTTTGAGCTTATTAACAAGAATTTCCATTAAAATCTAGTTATGCAAGTCTAGCTTAACAGATAGCTTATTTTGTGCTTATTAGATTTAGCTAATTAGAGTTCTAGTTACTTTTAGCTAAGATCCTTGGTTAGGTCTAACTAATTTTCGATTTTAAGACGTTTGCAAGTGGTTTAATCAAATTTGGTTGAGAAATAAGCTCAAACAAGCTTATTGAAGTGTTAAACCCGTTTTTGTTAAAAAGTTTTTGAAAATTGCACTTTGGTCCTTTTATTATTAGTCAGTTTATAATCCTAGCTAAACTTTCTACTTTTTAGGGTTTTCAACTATTCAGTCCTTTCATTTTCAGTTTTGTGCAAAATTAGTTAGTTACTTTCAATTTTGTTGAAAATTAGTTACATTGTTTGAATAATTTTCATTTTCAGTCCACATAGTTTACTAATTTTACACATTTAGTCCTTATACTTTTCAGCTTTACATTTTTTGGCATTTAAATTTCATAGAATTTACATTTGCAGTCCTTATAGTTTATAGAATTCACATTTGGCATTTTATTTGAATAAAAACTTGGTATGTGCATGTTGTTTTACATATAAGTAGACAATATTTTTCATATTTAGCAAGGCTTGTTTGAATTAGCAATAGAATATCCAAAAAACATTACCAACCAATAACAATTAAAAGCTCGATCTTGTTAGGACTTTCAATTTGTTACGAACTGAGAAAAACGAACTTCAACTATACATATTTCAGTCCCCGAATTATAGATAAAGTAAACTAGAAAATAAGAATATACCCGAATTCAAAATATGAAATGAGGGTAAAAATCCCGGATAGACTCCTCTGTTTCCCAAGTGGCTTCCCGCTCGGTATGATCCCTCCATAGGATTTTGACGAATGGAATCGTCTTCCTTCTCATGACTCGTTCTTGTCTGTTAAGAACTCGTTCGGGTTCTTCTATAAAAGTGAGATCTTCACGTATCTGTTCTAGTGGATACTGAACCATTTGAAGGGGATGATACTGGTACCCTCTGAGTAAGGACACATGAAACACATTGTGCACATGCGAAAGCTGTGGAGGTAACGCCAATCGGTAAGATACTTCACCGACTCGTTCAATGATATCAAACGGTTCGATGAAACGAGGACTGAGCTTCCCTTTAATCCCGAAGCGTCTAACACCACGTGCCGGCGAAACCTTAAGGAAGACGTGATCTCCTACGTTAAAATGTATGTCCCTACAATGCTTATCGGCGTAACTCTTTTGACGTGACCGTGCTTCCTTAAGTTTCTGCTTAGCTACTACGATATTTTCATTGGTCATCTCTATGATTTCTGGTCCTTCAAGTGTTCGCTCGCCAACCTGATCCCAACAGATTGGGGCACGACACTTTCTGTCATACAACATCTCGAAAGGAGCACACTTGATTCTTGCGTGCCAACTGTTGTTGTATGCAAACTCCACCAAACAGATGTAATCGTCCCAATCACCCGTCCATTCCAATGCACATGACCTCAACATGTCTTCCAATTTCTGAATCGTTCGTTCCGACTATCCGTCTGTTTGAGGATGAAAAGCCGTGCTAAGCTTAAGTTGTGTACCCCAAGCTTTCTACAGACTATTCCAAAATCGCGAAGTGAAACGAGGATCTCTGTCTGAGACGATACTGGATGGTGCACCATGGAGTCTCATGATCTCTCTTCTGTATTTATCGGCGAGTTTACTTACCGGATCTTCCTTGCGGATCGGTAAGAAATGAGCTGATTTGGTAAGTCGATCTACGATAACCCAAATTGCATTGTGCTTCCTCTTGGTAGGCGGAAGACCAGTAACAAAATCCATGGTGATTTTGTCCCACTTCCACTCTGGAGTATCTAACGGTTGAAGAAGACCGCCAGATCCCTGATGCTCGATCTTAACCTGCTGGCAGGTAAGACATTTGGAGACGTAAGTGGCCACATCCTGTTTCATACCACTCCACCAAAAATACTACTTGATGTCATGGTACATTTTAGTCGAACCAGGATGGATAGAGAATGCGGAGCTATGAGCTTCAGCTAACAAGGCTTCCCGGAGTTCTTGGTCATCAGGAACACAAAGTCTCGTGCCCTGTCATACGATACCATCTGCATCTACTCTGAATTCTGTCTGTTTCTCCAAATTCTGTACTATCGCCCAGATTTCTCCGTCATCCTTCTGAGCTTCCTTGATCTTAGAGAGTAACTCGGGTTCTATTCTAAGATTAGCCCAGTAACCGTGTTGTCCACGTACCATGATTTCGATGTCTAGTCGCTCCAAGTCTCTTATGATTTCCTCCTCAATTTTAATGCCGTTGATCATTCCGGACTTCCTGCTAAGAGCATCTGCTACTACATTTGCCTTTCCGGGATGATACTGTAGATTAATGTCATAATCCTTCAACAACTCTAACCATCTCCTCTGCCTCATGTTCAATTCACGTTGAGTGAAGATATACTTCAAGCTCTTATGGTCCGTGAAAATGTCACATGATTCTCCATATAAGTAGTGCCTCCATATCTTCAATGCAAACACCACTACAGCAAGTTCCAGCTCATGCGTGGGGTAATTTTCTTCATAAGGCTTAAGCTGCCATGAAGCGTACGCGATCACTTTCCCATGTTGCATGCGAACACAGCAAAGTCCCTTCCCCGATGCATCGCTGTAGATTTGAAATCCACCCGTACCAGATGGGAGAGTAATAATAGGTGCAGATACTAGCTTCTGCTTCAGGTCTTCAAAGCTCTTCTCTCGTTCTTCAGTCCAGACGAATTTCTCCCCATTCCGCATCAGTTTGGTCAATGGTAGTGCTAAGCGGGAAAAGTTCTCCATGAACCTACGGTAATAGCCAGCTAAGCCTAAGAAACTGCGGACTTCCGTCGCTGATGTCGGCCTTGGCCACTTAGTAATGGCCTCAACCTTCGCTGGATCCATAGTGATTCCTTCTGCTTATACAATGTGACCTAAGAATGCCACCTTGTCTAACCAGAACTCACACTTGGAGAATTTAGCATACAACTGCTTTTGGCGAAGAATCTGTAGTACTGTATGAAGATAGTCCTCGTGTTCCTCCTTGGACTTTGAGAAAATGAGGATGTCATCGATGAAGACAATGACGAACTTGTCCAGAAATTCATGGAAGATTCTGTTCATCAAGTCCATGAACACTACTGGAGCATTTGTCAGGCCGAATGGCATAACTACAAACTCGTAGTGGCCATAGCGGGTACGAAAAGGAGTCTCAGCGATATCCTGCTCCTTGACCCGTAGCTGATGATAGCCTGACCTAAGATCAATCTTGGAGAAGTGTTTGGCCCCTTGGAGTTGGTCAAATAGGTCGTCAATACGTGGCAGTGGATACCTATTCCGGATAGTAATCTTGTTGAGCTCGCGATAGTCTATGCAAAGACACATATTGTCGTCCTTCTTCTTAACAAACAAGACTGGTGCGCCCCATGGACATGCGCTCGGTCGAATGAAACCTCGTTCAAGAAGTTCTTGCAGTTGATCCTTCAACTTCTTCAGCTCTATGGGAGCCATGCGATAAGGAGCCTTGGAGATTGGTTCAGCTCCTGGAATAAGCTCGATACTGAATTCCACTTCTCATGCAGGTGGTATGCCCGGAAGTTCTGATGGAAAAACATCTTGGAATTCCGACACTATTGGTTGATCCTGAATTGATGGAGATTCAACATCCATGTCGTGAACCGTAGCTAGATAACCCTCGCAGCCATGTGACAGTAGTGCACGTGCTTGCAGGGTAGATATGATTTGTACAGACCATCCTGGTATGAACCCGTTATGAATGTACTCTGGTGCATTAACATCACCGAAGATAACTCGATATGAATGGCAGTCTATGGTAGCATGATGCTTGGATAGCCAATCCATGCCCAAAATCATGTCGAAGTCATTCATATCTAGCGGAAGTACGTCAATAGGTCGAACCTTATCGTCAAATTATAGGGGAAGACTCTTGTATACATGGGTGATTAATACAGAGTCCCTCAAAGGTGTGGAAATAGTAAGCCTATTTTCTAGTGGCATGGGAAGCATCCTAATGTTCTTAGCATAAGCAGCAGAAATAACCGAGTGAGTAGCACCCGTAACGAAAAGAACACATGTAGCTTGACCATACATATACAAGATTCCAGTGATGGTACTTGTAGACTTGTTGGCCTGGTCTTGAGATGTCGTGTAGACACGCCCGGTAGTAGGAGGCGGCTTGGAATCAGCATGTCCTGATGTACCCTCCATCTCGCCCTTACGACAATCCTTCTTGATATGGCCAGGATGTCCACACTTGAAGCATGCGTCAGTGTAACAGAGACATGGCCCTGGGTGCCTACGGTGGCAAGTAGAGTAAAGAGGATGAGTAAATCCTCCAACAGGTGCTCTGGCTGGCTGGGAACCTGATGAAACATTTTACATAAGACATGATAATAGGGTACAAAGGACAATGCGGAAAATCGTAAGATTTAATACCAGTGATAGCGGGACGGCTAGGCTGTGGACCTCTCTGGTTCTTGTCCCTACTGTTTCCATGGTTCCTGGTAGAAGTTTTGCTAAAGTGTCAGAATATGAGTTATACCATGAAATCATAAGGAAAATGCGTAAGTATTAGGACCTGCTGCTGTTGGAGTGTCCAGCGTTGTTACGGTAATTATCATTACCGCCACGCCTATCCGTAGTAGAACGGTCGTTAGTCTGACCGTTTCCCTTGGGCTGATGAGGCTGCTGCTGAGTAGCCGGCTGAGACCGGTCCCCAGTTTTCTGCCTGGAAGATACATTTTAAAGAGATGAATAATTGACATATATGGAAAGAATACGGATTGATCACCGCTTGAATACGAATGTTTACCTCTTGTCGGGTCTCTCAGCTTCCCCGAACTCATCTCTCTCCTGCAGCATCTCCAGCTTACGTGCTGCATCGGCCACTTGTGCTACCGTATCCAACAGAGCACCTGATAAGTTATTGGTGATCCTTGGATTAAGAGCCCAACGAAAATGTAGTGCTTGCTCTTCAGTGGTGCCTGCAGCTGTTCTCAGGACACCAGCGTAACGAAGAAAGCGCTGCATAAAGTTATTGATGTCTTCGTCAGGTTGCTGTCTAATGGTATAGTATTCCCACATGAGCCGATTCCTTCCTTCCATGGGAAAAATGTTAGGCAGGGGAGGATAGCGATCGTTCTGGTGAAGGACGTCTTGCATTTCTGCATCAGCAGCTGCAAACATTGCTCAGAGATTGTCTGTGTTTGCCATCTGACAGTATAACATAAAATATATGATTAAACAGCTCAAAACATAAAAATATAAATATATACATAAAAAAAATTTATACAAAAATTTAAGAGAAAAATTTTATGCAAGAAAATTTTGTGTATGAATGCATGATGCAGTTTTATGAAAACTTTTGTATGCTCGAGAGTGAATGCCTATGGTCAGTTCACCCAAAACAAAAGACATGGCAAGGGGATGCTTATGGCTCGCTCCCAAATTTAAAAGTTTCGAAAAAACACATGCGATTAAATAGGGCCAGTCATGTACCAACCATTACTTAGTCATAAATCTGCGACAATGACATATATATGTATGCATAAAAATGATGAATGCATGCAAAAAACTGTCAGTTCTAGGAAGACCATAGTGACTACCCACTAATCACAGGTCATATTTTGAGAGCCTACAGGTCGAAGCCTTGGCTCTGATACCATAATTGTAACACCCCATTTTGATAATGGAAATGTCACACGTAATTATGGCGTGTCATCAAAGCATACAAGGAAAAATGTCTAAACATTACATGACCATAAAAGGAAAATACCGGAATCAAACATCGGTAGTCCAAAAGTAAGCTCATCACACATAAACATAAGTATAGTAAAGGAAAGGACTAAACAATGTCCATAGAAAATGTATCAAAAGAAAGGTAATACATAAAGTAAATAAAGGCTAGAAAGCTTCCAGTCCATATGCACGTACGCTTAAAGTCTACGAGCGTCCCTGAGTACCTGCCGTTTTGGGAACATAGAAAAGGAAAACGACTGAGCAATACGCTCAGTGCACGGATGTACAATAAAGCATGAATAGGATAAGCATATAACATATAATAGCGGAAGAAACTAAGTCCTGAGTAACCTGGTTAAGTCTTGATAAAACTGGTTTTATAGTTTGAAAAGCCTTATGTTTATCTTGTAAAAACTGGTTAACATATTTTACCATTAGCCAATATCGGTCATGAAAATCCACCGTGCATGAATACTTGGAGGGGTGACCTCATCATGCAAATTAGATGGGCTGCCTCTAATTTAATATACTGGTTTTGGGTAGGAGGGATCAGCTCCTTGTGAAGGATGCAAGGCACACACCACATTCACCATGAAATCCTGACTGAAAACATGTAACTAGGATGCACCCATACGCCCCACATGATAAATATAAAAATATGGCCAAAAGCTGAAGGGACGCCGCGAGCAATCACTCCGCCGTGGTGAAGTCATAACATTTGTGCCTCTAATGTTATGGTTATGGTACCTCCATAACTAGGTGAAACTGGTCATGCATGTATATGGCTATAGGTATTCTAAATTAAACATAAGCAAATCAAACACATAACTTATACTACGAGAAAACATTTGGCTGCATACGGGGAAATCCTAATAAGGAAAGAATGTCCATACTGAAAGGACGGGAATCCGTACCTTATGTCCAGTGAACGAAGAAGACGAACTGAGAGGAATCCTACTTCCGTATCACTAATGCTACATAAATACATACATGAATAAGTATCTGCTTACTAAATACGTAACTGGTTTTATGTCATGTATTAGCTTATTTTATATGTTCTTATCATGTTTTACTGTTTTAAGCCTTAAACTGTGTTTATCTTATATTCTGTTTACCCTGATTAAGTATTCCTGGTATTTCATGTATTATTATACTTACTGTGTAATAATAAGTAACTTTCCAAAAATAGCAGGTTTCCTAAAATAGAAAGTTTCCAAAAATAGAAAGTTTCAAAAAATAGAAAGTTACCAAAAAAAAGTATCCAAAAATAGAAAGTTTCCAAAAATAGGAAGTTTCCAAAAATAGAAAGTTTCCAAAAATAGAAAGTTTCCAAAAAAAGAATTACTGCTTAAAATAGATAAGTTTCTAAAAATAGAAAGTTTCCATAAATAGATTAGCTGCCTTATTTAAATAAGTTTCCATAAATAGATTAGTTGCCTGAAATAAATAAGTTTCTAAAAATAGAAAGTTTCCATAAATAGATTAGCTGCCTTATTTAAATAAGTTTCTAAAAATAGAAAGTTTCCATAATTAGATATAAGCTGGTTAAATAAGCTAAGTATATAAGCCTAAGTGTTTTCATGATTATTTCTAAGTCATATGATATAATGTATAGTTTATTAATTATTTCATGTAATTAAATAAACTATAGGTTAAAATATTTAATTAAAGTATGTCATGTTTTTAATTAAATAAAGTTAAATACTTAGGTTAAAATATGTATTATTATTTATTAATAATATAACCAAAGTCATGCTGATTAATTAATTATAACCATGGTTTTTAAATAATTAATTAATTATAATTCAAAAAAATATAAAAATACTTAGGTTAATAATTTCATGATTTTAGTAATTAATATAACCTAAGTCATGTTATTAAATTAATCATGTCATGTTTATTAATTTAATTTTAACATAAGATTATAAAAAAAATAATAATCTAAACATACACCGTGAACCGGATCTTGACTAAGAACCATGAACCGGACATGAAATCGACACCATACCCCGAACCACTTCGGGGTTCCCCTTGTCTTGCTGCTGCCGTGGGACCCACACTAACCAACCGGGACCATATGGTCTTCGTGATGGTCGAGTAGCCAAACCGAGACCCCCTTGGGATTCGGTTTAGGCGCCGGATAAAACAAAACACCACTAAACCATCCTTTTTGATTTCTCCAAAAGCCATTTTCATATTAGATCTATGTTTTAATTAGGTTTTTAAAAAAAAACACATCATGTTCTTAATTATTTAATAGATCAAATCAAAAGAAAATGGTTAAAAGAATTACCGAATGCGTGGATCTAAACAAGGATGAACAATCACGAACACTTGCACCAAAACCAAGATCAAAGATCAAATAAACACCCCCTTGGTGTGTTTATGGGTGGCGGCCAAAAAGAAAAAGAAGGAGAAGGAAGAACTTTTTTAGTTTTTTGTAAAAATCCTATGTAAAGTGAAAATGAGTAGTGATTTTTCCCCTTAACCCCTCTTTAGTGAAAATTGAGATGGGCTTGGCCCATCTCTCCCTTGTTGTCGCGGGTAGGGGCCCCACATGGGCTACCCGTACCGTTTTCCGTGTCTCGTTGTTTAATTACTCGTTCGTGATTATTTGTGTTCGCGTTTAATGTGTTCTCGTTAAATAATTACCGTGACCTAATATATTTATTTACGCTCGTAATAAATATATATACGTAATTAATAATAGTTCGTGATTTAATTACGTTCATGATTTCATGATCGCATGTTCGTGATTAATTATTGTCAAATAATTATTGCGTGCTCGTGCGTAGTAAATACTTATCGTGTTCTAACACGTACGTAATACGTAAAATCCTAACACGTAATCGTAATCATGCTATAATAGGAAAGTTTTAATCTAGTACGTATGATCTTAAGGGTACTATTCATGGTAAAAGCATGCGGGTTTTACAATTCTTCCCCCTAAAAAGAATAATCCGTCCCCGAATTATAGATAAAGTAAACTAGAAAAGAAGAACATACCCGAATTCAAAATATGAAATGAGGGTAAGAAGCCCGGATAGACTCCTCTGTTTCCCAAGTGGCTTCCCGCTCGGTATCATCCCTCCATAGGATTTCGACGATTGGAATCGTCTTCCTTCTCATGACTCGTTCTTGTCTGTCAAGAACTCGTTCGGGTTCTTGTATAAAAGTGAGATCCTCACCTATCTGTTCCAGTGGATACTGAACCATGTGAAGGGGATGATACTGGTACCCTCTGAGTAAGGACACATGAAACACATTGTGCACATGCGAAAGCTGCGGAGGTAACGCCAATCGGTAAGATACTTCACCGACTCGTTCAATGATATCAAACGGTCCGATGAAACGAGGACTGAGCTTCCCTTTAATCCTGAAGCGTCTAACACCACGTGCCGGCGAAACCTTAAGGAAGACGTGATCTCCTACGTTAAAATGTATGTCCCTACGATGCTTATCGGCGTAACTCTTCTGACGTGATCGTGCTTCCTGAAGTTTCTGCTTAGCTACTGCGATCTTTTCATTGGTCATCTCTATGATTTCTGGTCCTTCAAGTGTTCGCTCGCCAACCTGATCCCGGCAGATTGGGGCGCGACACTTTCTGCCATACAACATCTCGAAAGGAGCACACTTGATACTTGCGTTCCAACTGTTGTTGTATGCAAACTCCACTAAACAGATGTAATCGTCCCAATCACCCGTCCATTCCAACGCACATGACCTCAACATGTCTTCAAATGTCTGAATCGTTCGTTACGATTGTCCGTCCGTTTGAGGATGAAAAGCCGTGCTAAGTTTAAGTTGTGTACCCCAAGCTTTCTGCAGACTCTTCCAAAATCACGAAGTGAAACGAGGATCTCTGTCTGAGACGATGCTGGATGGTACACCGTGGAGTCTCATGATCTCTCTTCTGTATGTATCGGCGAGTTTACTTACCGGATCTTCCTTGCGGATCGGTAAGAAATGAGCTGATTTGGTAAGTCGATATACGATAACCCAAATTGCATCGTGCTTCCTCTTGGTAGGCGGAAGACCAGTAACAAAATCCATGGTGATTTTGTCCCACTTCCACTCTGGAATATCTAACGGTTGAAGGAGACCGCCAGATCGCTGATGCTCGATCTTAACCTGCTGGCAGGTAAGACATTTGGAGACGTAAGTGGCCACATCCTGTTTGATACCACTCCACCAAAAATACTGCTTGATGTCATGGTACATTTTAGTCGAACCAGGTTGTATAGAGAATAGGGAGCTATGAGCTTCAGCTAACAAGGCTTCCCGGAGTTCTTGGTCATCAGGAACACAAAGTCTCGTGCCCTGCCATACGATACCATCTACATCTACTCTGAATTCTGTCTGTTTCTCCAAATTCTGTACTATCGCCCAGATTTCTCCGTCATCCTTCTGAGCTTCCTTGATCTTAGAGAATAACTCGGGTTCTATTCTAAGATTAGCCCAGTAACCGTGTTGTCCACGTACCATGATTTTGATGTCTAGTCGCTCCAAGTCTCTTATGATTTCCTTCTCAATTTTAATGCCTTTGATCATTCCGGACTTCCTGCTAAGAGCATCTGCTACTACATTTGCCTTTCTGGGATGATACTATAGATTAATGTCATAATCCTTCAACAGCTCTAACCATCTCCTCTGCCTCATGTTTAATCCACGTTGAGTGAAGATATACTTCAGGCTCTTGTGGTCTGTGAAAATGTCACATGATTCTCCATATAAGTAGTGCCTCCATATCTTCAATGCAAACACCACTGCAGCAAGTTCCAGGTCATGCGTGGGGTAATTTTCTTTATAAGGCTTAAGCTGCCGTGAAGCGTACGCGATCACTTAGCCATGTTGCATGAGAACACAGCCAATTCCCTTCCCCGATGCATCGCTGTAGATTTGAAATCCACCCGTACCAGATGGGAGAGTAAGAATAGGTGCAGATACTAGCTTCTGCTTCAGGTAGTGCTAAGCGGGAAAAGTTCTCCACGAACCTACGGTAATAGCCAGCTAAGCCTAAGAAACTTCGGACTTCCATCGCTGATGTCGGCCTTGGCCACTTAGTAATGGCCTCAACCTTCGCTAGATCCATAGTGATTCCTTTTGCTGATACAATGTGACATAAGAATGCCACCTTGTCTAACCAGAACTCACACTTGGAGAATTTAGCATACAGTTGCTTTTGGCGAAGAATCTGTAGTACTGTACGAAGATGGTCCTCGTGTTCCTCCTTGGACTTTGAGAAAATCAGGATGTCATCGATGAAGACAATGACGAACTTGTCTAGAAATTCATGGAAGATTATGTTCATCAAGTCCATGAACACTGCTGGAGTATTTGTCAGGCCGAATGGCATAACTACAGACTCGTAGTGGCCATAACGTGTACGAAAAGCAGTCTTAGCGATATCCTGCTCCTTGACCCGTAGTTGATGATAGCCTGACCTAAGATCAATCTTGGAGAAGTGTTTGGCCCCTTAGAGTTGGTCAAACAGGTCGTCAATACGTGGCAGTGGATACCTATTCCGGATAGTAATCTTGTTGAGCTCGCGATAGTCTATGCAAAGACGTATACTGCCGTCCTTCTTCTTAACAAACAAGACCGGTGCGCCCCATGGAGATGCACTCGGTCGAATGAAACCTCGTTCAAGAAGTTCTTGCAGTTGATCCTTCAGCTCCTTCAGCTCTATGGGAGCCATGCGATAAGGAGCCTTGGAGATTGGTTCAGCTCCTAGAATAAGCTCGATACTGAATTCCACTTCTCGTGCAGGTGGTATGCCCAGAAGTTCTGCTGGAAAAACATCTTGGAATTCCGACACTATTGGTTGATCCTGAAGTGATGGAGATTCAGCATCCATGTCGTGAACCGTAGCTAGATAACCCTCGCAGCCATGTGACAGTAGTGCACGCGCTTGCAGGGTAGATATGATTTGTACATACCGTCTGGGTATGAACCCGTTATGAATGTACTCTGGTGAATTAACATCACCGAAGATAACTCAATATGAATGGCAGTCTATGGTAGCATGATGCTTGGATAGCCCATCCATGCCCAAAATCATGTCGAAGTCATTCATGTCCAGTGGAAGTGCGTCAACAGGTCGAACCTTATCGTCAAATTCTAGTGGAAGACTCTTGTATACATGGGTGATTAATACAGAGTCCCTCAAAGGCGTGGAAATAGTAAGCCTATTTTCTAGTGGCATGGGGAGCATCCTATTGTTCTTAGCATAAGCAGAATAAATAACCGAGTGAGTAGCACCCGTATCGAAAAGAACACATGCAACTTGACCATACATATACAAGATTCGAGTGATGGTACCTGTAGACTTGTTGGCCTGGTCTCGAGATGTCGTGTAGACACGCCCGATAGTAGGATGCGGCTTGGAATCAGCATGTCCTGATGTACCCTCCATCTCACCCTTACGGCAATCCTTCATGATATGGCCAGGAAGACCACACTTGAAGCATGTGTCAGAGTTACGGAGACATGGCCCTTGGTGCCTACGGTGGCAAGTAGAGCAAAGAAGATGAGTAAATCCTCCAGTAGGTGCTCTGGCTGGCTGGGAACCTGATGAAACATTTTACATAAGACATGATAATAGGGTACAAAGGACAATACGGAAAATCGTAAGATTGAATACCAGTGATAGCTGGACAGCTAGGCTGGGGACCTCTCTGGTTCTGGTCCCTATCGTTTCCATGGTTCCTGGTAGAAGTTTTGCTAAAGTGTCAAAATATGAGTTATACCATGAAATCATAAGGAAAATGCGTAAGTATTAGGACCTGCTGCTGTTGGAGTGTCCAGCGTTGTTACGGTAATTATCATTACCGCCACGCCTATCCGTAGCAGAACGGTCGTTAGTCTGACCGTTTCCCTTGGGCTGATGAGGCTGCTGCTGAGTAGCCGGCTGAGACCGGTCCCCAGTTTTCTGCCTGGAAGATACATTTTAAAGAGATTAATAATTGACATATATGGAAAGAATACGGATTGATCACCGCTTGAATACGAATGTTTACCTCTTGTCGGGTCTCTCAGCTTCCCCGAACTCATCTCTCTCCTATGGCATCTCCAGCTTACGTGCTGCATCGACCACTTGTGCTACATTATCCAACGGAGCACCTGATAAGTTATTGGCGATCCTTGGATTAAGAGCCCAACGAAAATGTAGTGGTTGCTCTTCAGTGGTGCCTGCAGTTGTTCTCAGGACACCAGCATAACGAAGAAAGCGCCGCATGAAGTCATTGTTGTCTTCGTCAGGTCATTGACTAATGGTATTGTATTCCCTCATGAGCAGATTCTTCCTTCCATGGGAAAAATGTTAGGCGGGGGAGGATAGCCGTCGTTCTGATGAAGGACGTCTTGCATTTCTGCATCAGCAGCTGCAAACATTGCCCAGAGATTGTCTGTGTTTGCCATCTGACAGTATAACATAAAACATATGATTAAACATATCAAAACATAAATATATATATATATATATATACATGAAAAAAATTTATACCAAAATTTCAAGAGAAAAAATTTATGCAAGAAAAATTTGTGTATGAATGCATGATGCAGTTTTATGAAAACTTTTGTATGCTCGAGAATGAACGCCTATGGTCAGTTCACCCAAAACAAAAAACATGGCGAGGGGACGCCTATGGGTCGGTCCCAAATTTAAAAGTTTTGTAAAACACATGCGACTAAATAGGGCAAGTCCTGTATGCATAAAAATGATGAATGCATGAAAACAACTGTCAGTTCTAGGAAGACCATAGTGACCACCCACTAATCACAGGTCATATTTTAAGAGCCTACAGGTCGAAGCCTTGGCTCTGATACCATAATTTTAACACCCCATTTTGATAATGGAAATGTCACACGTAATTATGGCGTGTCATCAAAGCATACAAGGAAAAATGTCTAAACATTACATGACCATAAAAGGAAAATACCGGAATCAAACATCGGTAGTCCAAAAGTAAGCTCCTCACACACAAACGTAAGTATAGTAAAGGAAAGAACTAAACAATGTCCATAGCAAATGTATCAAAAGAAAGGTAATACATAAAGTAAAGAATGGCTATAAAGCTTCCAGTCCATATGCACGTACGCTTAAAGTCTACGAGCGTCCCTGAGTACCTGACGTTTTGGGAACATAGAAAAGGAAAACGGTTGAGCAATACGCTCAGTGCACGGATGTACAATAAAGCATGAATAGGATAAGCATATATATAACAGCGGAAGAAACTAAGTCTCGAGTAACCTGGTTAAGTCTTGATAAAACTGGTTTTATAGTTTGAAAATCCTTATGTTTATCTTGTAAAAACTGTTTAACATATTTTACCATTAGCCAATATAGGTCATGAAAATCCACCGTGCATGAATACTTGGAGGGTTGACCTCATCATGCAACTTAGAGGGGCTGCCTCTAATTTAATATACTGGTTTTGGGTAGGAGGGATCAGCTTCTTGTGAAGGATGCAAGGCACACACCACATTCACCATGAAATCCTGACTGAAAACATGTAACTAGGATGCACCCATACGCCCCACATGATTAATATAAAAATATGGCCAAAAGCTGAAGGGACGCCACGAGCAATAACTCCGTCGTGGTGAAGTCATAACATCAGTGCCTCTAATGTTATGGTTATGGTACCTCCATAACTAGGTGAAACTGGTCATGCATGTATATGGCTATAGGTATTCTAAATTAAACATAATCAAATCAAACACATAACTTATACTACGGGAAAACATTTGGCTGCATACGGGGAAATCCTAATAAGGAAAGAATGTCCATACTGAAAGAACAGGAATCTGTACCTTATGTCCAGTGAACGAAGAAGACAAACTGAGAGGAATCCTACTTCCGTATTACTAATGCTACATAAATACATACATGAATAAGTATATGCTTACTAAATACGTAACTGGTTTTATGTCATGTCTTAGCTTATTTTATATGTTCTTATCATGTTTTACTATTTTAAGCTTTAAACTGTGTTTATCTTATATTTTGTTTACCATGATTAAGTATTCCTGGTATTTCATGTATTATTATACTTACTGTGTAATAATAAGTAACTTTCCAAAAATAGCAGGTTTCCTAAAATAGAAAGTTTCCAAAAATAGAAAGTTTCCAAAAATAGAAAGTTACCAAAAAGAGAAAGTTTCCAAAAATAGAAAGTTTCTAAAAATAGAAAGTTTCCATAAATAGATTAGCTGCCTGAAATAAATAAGTTTCTAAAAATAGAAAGTTTCCATAAATAGATTAGCTGCCTTATTTAAATAAGTTTCTAAAAATAGAAAGTTTCCATAATTAGATATAAGCCTAAGTGTTTCCATGATTATTTCTAAGTCATATGATATAATGTATAGTTTATTAATTATTTCATGTAATTAAAATAAACTATAGGTTAAAATATTTAATTAAAGTATGTCATGTTTTTAATTAAATAAAGTTAAATACTTAGGTTAAAACATGTATTATTATTTATTAATAATATAACCTAAGTCATGCTAATTAATTAATTATAACCATGGTTTTTAAATAATTAATTAATTATAAGTCAAAAAAATATAAAAATACTTAGCTTAATAATTTCATGATTTTAATAATTAATATAACCTAAGTCATGTTATTAAATTAATCATGTCATGTTTATTAATTTAATTTTAACATAAGATTATAAAAAGAATAATAATCTAAACATACACCGTGAATCGGATCTTGACTAAGAACCATGAACCGGACATGAAATCGACACCATACCCCGAACCACTTCGGGGTTCCCCTTGTCTTGCTGCTGCCGTGGAAAAATAAGCTATAATCCTAAATAAGCACTAGACGAAATCCTAAGGTAAAACGTGTGAAAATAAGCTACTAATCAGAAATTTAAAGACTTTTAAAACAAGAAATGAAAAAGCTTTAACGAAAAACAAGTTTTTGTACGAAAGTAACTTTTGTAAAAACTAAATAAACTTGAAAATAAACAAAATAAGCTATGAAAATGAATGATTTAAAACAATCAAAAGCATAAAAATGAAATCTTTCAACAAATTAACAAGTCAAAAGCATATAAATCAAAGATTGAAGAAAGGTAGAATGAGATCAACAAGATAAAGTAAAGGTGCGAGAGTTAAAAAGAAACACTTACTTGAAATTAAATGGTAAATAAGGTGCAAGACATGTAATTAAAGTTGCAAGTAATTAAAAGTGCAATAAAATAAAGGTGGAAGAACTAGTTTGTCAATCTAGCCAACAAAACACAATGAAATGAGAATGAGAGGTATATATAGGTGATTAGGGGAATGGTTAGAGGAAGCTTCCTCCCCTCCTTCCTTTCTTCTTAATTGCGCCCTTAAGTCCTTCCTTTTTAATCTTTTTGTTAATCTTGGACTTTGATGACTTTTGGCTCGGGATTTCTTTGGACTCGTCTTTTAATTCTTCGATAAATAAGACTTGAGTTCCTCGGCTTTAAGTAAACTTCCGTCTTTTGACTTTTTCTTCGATAAATCTTCAGAACTGGTCTTGGACTTCCGTTCTTTTTGCACTCTTAACTTCTTGACTTCGTCTTTCATCTTTTTCTTCAATAAAAGTCCGTAAATGCCTGTGGATGTCCGTGTTTTCTCCACTTTTCACCTTTTCGTCCTAAATCACAACAAAAACACAAACCACGCATAATTCCGACATAAAAGACATAAAATACACGTTTTGGTCTGGTTATTATTGTAATTAAGTGGTAGAAAAGATGTGTGTTTACACACATATCAAATCCCCTACACTTGACCATTGCAATGTCCTCATGCAATGCATTAGTTACAAAGCACGTTTACATTTTTCATCATAATCAATCCACGTTGGCCTTTATTTAAGAGATAGAAACTATAAACATTCAAAGTAAGAAATCAAAAAGCATACCTTGGGTTTTGGAAGTGTTATGAATAATCATCATCCTCAAGTTTTCACTTTCTCCAAACCAAGCTTAAAAACGAGATCATTGTTATTATAAGTTAGCAAACTAACACGCACTCATATGGGCTAATTATTCACTTAGACTCCCTTATTCCTAGGTGTATCTCTTATATTTTATTTTTGTCTTGAATGATCACGAGGATGCATTGTTTGACTTATTTTGATAGTTATTTAGTCTGAAAATAAAGTGAACGATTTAATCAATAGTTAGCTAAAGGACAAAATCTTTTAAAACTGCTTCTCGGGACCTCATAAAGTTCATATCTTGGCATAACTCGTTTCGCAATTTGAGACCTTTCTCGGACCGATATTTGGCAGCGACTTCATACTTCAAATCTTGAGAGACGTTCATGAAATTATGGTCTTCTCTTCATATAGGAATTTCTTCACTTGAAGTTTTGAGAGATTCATACTTGGACCACGACTTCTTCATTTTTCTCCAATCTTTATTTTAGACTTTGATATACAACGATCCGCCTCCTTTTATGACTTGGATCTATTTATCCTCATACCTTGTTAGGGTCTTTTCAGATACACTTCTCCATGACTTTTGGTAGTTTTTGCTTTTCGTCGTGTGTCTCGATCCTTCATATTGATTTTCGATAAATGATTCTTCACATCACTTTGGATCTTTAGCATCAAAATATAGCCCTCATGCCTTGTTAGGGCCTTTTCGGACTCGCCAATCTTCGCATCCCGCTTCAATAAGTTATTCCTTGGCTATGAACTCTAATCCATACCGAGCAACTTTTAAACGATCTTGGGCTAGAAGCTAAGTAACTTTTCAAATCGTACAACCTTATTTATTAGAAGATAAATTATTAGCAAGCGATGGGAGAATAGGCTCACAATTAACTCACATAAATTCATGAAAAAATACCGAACTTATAAATGGCTCTATCATCTCTCGTTCTCCACAGTTTAAAATCTCAAGGAATGAGACTCGTGGAAACTTAGCCTATTAAATCAAAGTTTTGGGTTTTCGAGTCGTTTATAGGATCTTGCAAATTCTTAGACTTTTTCAAGTTTAGAAATCGCGTTTTAAAGTTCCCTTGATAAACGACTCTCTAGGATCAATTATAGGAATTTGCGAAAAGTTCTTGTTCTTAACCCGTGAGAGTTAAGACTTTCGCGTTTTATAGCTCCCTATATAATAGCCTAGCAAAACTCGACTTAAACATGTTAAGGATACTAGCTAGAGTAACTTAGATAAGCAAACTCGGGTTGAGTCAAAAGATTCACAACGTTTGAAAATTAAAACCACTTATCTAAACATTTATTCTAGTAAAGTAAGAAAATAACTATACAAAGGGAAAAACTAATAGGCCAAAATAGATCAAAAATTTTGAAAAATGTCGAAAAATTGATTTTCCGGTTAAAATGAGGACAAATACAAGGAAAAGGCCACTTAACTTAGATAGAAGTCCCCCTACACTTAACATAAACATTTTCCTCAATGTTTAAGCATGTGGGAGTAAACTCCCCTACACTTAGGACATTGTGCACGTTGTTTAAATCTTGCTAAGGAAAGGACAACTAAAGAGATTCCTATTTTAATATTGAGAAAATATAAAATAGTGAATCGAAAAGAGTTTAGGATAGAACCGGGGTGAAGTAGAACACGGAATCACGGGTCGTCAAGAATCATCAAATGTGGATCATTGAATCTCGAATCCCTGATTAAGAAGTGAGGAGAGGAAAGCAAACCAATGGGTCTCCCCCCTACACTTATGGTAAAGAAAGCGAAAAGATAGATGCATGGGTTGCCTCCCAAGAAGCGCTTGGTTTTTGTTAACCGAGTCGTGAGCCTGACTCGACCTTGATCATCAACGGAAGAAGCATGAAACATATCCACCAGGATCAAAGACATAGTTTTCGTCCATCAAATAGCACAAGCTTAAGGCGAACAAGGCAAGCCAAAGAAGAGTAGGCAAGGTTCCCTTAAGCAGTGATGGAGCACGGTGGAAGCAAGTATGGTGAGGTGCAAGCATGTCTTCAATATTTCCAAAGATTTTTCCTTTTATTTCATCAGGTGGATACTGAGATGGCTGCAGAATGTCAATACCGGGGTCGAACACCTTTTCCTTTAGGGGAAAATAGCACTCAGGCTCAGCAGAGTGTGAAGAAGATCCACGAAGAAGCACAACCTCGTCCTCAGAAGGGGGACAAAGAGGTGTTAACTCATATGTGCTGCGGATTTCGGTGTCGACCGGTTTCTTCTCCTTTGAAAGAATGTGCTTCAAATCCAAAGTAGGATCAAGACGATAATCTTCAAAGTCCAAAGGAGGAGCATCACTCTCATGAGGGAAGTAAGTGTTGAGAAAAGCAGAGAAATCTTCCTCAAATGAGTAATCGTCCAAAGTAGGATCGAGTGATGTCGGAGGATCTTCATCATGTGAAGAATCGCTCGATAGAGTATCGGCCTCATCAAAATCATCATATGTGGGCAGCTCGGGATACTCAGAAGTAAGGTCATCATAATCATCCGAGTCTGAGCTAGAATCATCATCATAAGCATCAAAGACCGGTGGAGAATCATAAATGGGAGAAGCGTCCAAATTGGGGCGAGAATCATCCACATCATCTTGAAAAAGTGGATTATCGATGCAAGAGTCGAATAGAGGATTATCGTAGACGGTAAAGTCATCGAGCACATTAATCATATTCACTGATTCTCGGCCTCCAAAGGTTGTACTTGTAAGCTTTCCCATTTTAAAAACTTGTGCATCATCCCCGACTCTTAAGATTAACTCACCTTCGGCCACATCCACTAAGGCTCGTCCGGTTCTCAAGAATGGCCGACCAAGTATTAAAGGAATACGAGGGTCCATTTCATAATCAACTACGACAAAATCGACCGGGAAAGTAAATGTGCCAACTTTTATGAACACGTCTTCGGCTATACCGACGGGGTAAGCGAGAGTGCGATTTGCAAGTTCAAGAGTCATCTGTGTTGGAGTGAGGTCGGGCAATGATAGTGTTTTCCAAACACTCAAAGGCATCAAATTAATACTAGCCCCGAGATCAGCAAGGGCAGTAAATTCTTCAGTTTTGTTGAACACGCAAGGCAACACAAAACGTCCGGGGTCTCCAAGCTTTTCCGGAAGTTCTTTAAGAATAACTGCAGAGCAGTTTTCATTTAATCGTGTGTTGGCGAGTTCAATCAGCTTCTCCTTCTTGTTAAGCAATTCCCTAAATGCTTTAACAAATTTGGGCATGTGGACAAGTGCTTCGAGAAAGCTAATGTTGAAGTTCATTTGAGAAATCATCTTCACATAGCGGGCCACTTCGGAGTCCTCCTTAGTTAGCATTTTGGTCTTGCCTAAACGAGAGGGATAAGGGATATTGGGTTTGGGTGGTGAAGGTGCAGGTGTAGGTGGTAAAGGTTGAGATATTGAAGGGTCATTCGTGGAAACATCATCACGTCGAGGCGGAGACGATAATGGTGCACTAATACTGGGTGTAGGAGGAGTAGGGATAAATGGTGGTGGAGGAGGTGTAGATGATGGGGGTGGGGTTGGTGGTCCTACGATGGTGACTCCACTACGAGTAGTAATAGAACTCACATTAGCTCGCGGGTTGGTGACGGTGTTTGAAGGTAGAGAACTCGAAGAAGAAGGTTGAGCGGCGGGCAAGAAACTAGCAAGCATATTCTTCAAATCATTGGTTTGATTGTTGAAGGAGGATTGAATATTATCTCGAAGCTCGGATCTTATCTCATTTCCTTGCTTGGTGATATCTCCTTTCAGATTGATAATTTGGCTTTGCAGATTCTTGATTTGCTCACCTTGGGTTCTCATTATGGCCTCAACATCGGGGTTAATGGGTGGTGCTTGTTGGGCGGGTGGGTGATAAGGATTAGAAGCTCTTGGTGGGATTTGGTTGCTTATATTGTAGTTGTTGGCGGGGTTTTGGTTTTGAGGAGAAAAACCAGGTGAAAGGTAGTTGTTGCATCGGTAGCTCAGCAGATTTCTATCCCCTTGTTGTCGAGCTTGGTAATTTTCCGGTGAATAATTACCATAAGCTGCATGCACATTTTCCAGATTTCCTTGTGTCGAAGGACAATCGGTGTATGGGTGTGGACCGCCGCATGTTTCACAAGGGGTAGCAACAGCTTTAACTTGTTGTTGTTGTTGGCTTGAAGCCAAGAGTTGCATACTTCTGCTCATTTCAGTTAGCACACGGGTGAGTTCGGTCATATCAGGGTTTGCTGAGGTGGAGGAAACATTGACTCTCGGATTGTTCCTTGAAGAAGCAGAGGAATCCCAGTTTTTGGTGAGTAGTCATGTTCTCAATAAGCTCTCTACACTCCTCGGGTCTCCTTTTCATGAATGTGCCACCGGCGGCTGCATTAATCGTATCACGATCTCGAAAAGTCAATCCGTTGTAGAAAGTATCAATTAATGTGACGGGAAGCATGTTGTGGTTTGGACAACGATCAATCAAGACATTATATCTCTCCTAAGCATCAAAAAGAGATTCATCGGGATCTTGCATGAAGCCGCTGATTTGATTTCGAAGGCTCGTGACCATGGATGGTGGAAAGTAGCGCGACAAAAAGCGTTTAGTCATGTCATCCCAAGTGTGAATAGAATTATTCAGGAGACGATCAAATCATTTCTCGGCATGATGTAATAAAGTATGTGGAAAGAGTTGTAGGCGAAGTTCATCCATAGTGGCACCAGCCAACTTCATGCTTTGGGTGATTGTAATGAACTTGTCGAGGTGTTTGTTGGCATCATCATCAGGCAATCCACGGAATGGGTTAGTTTGCACTTGCTGAATCATGTGGTGCTTCAACGAAAACTCAGGAGCGTTGATTTGCATCGGCGCAATCGGTCCTCCTCGTCCAAACATTGTTGGTTGACAAAGCTCCTCCATGGTCCGAAGATCGGGCTGTGGAAGAACATTGTTGTTATTATTGAGGTGCGGTGGAATATTATTGTTGTTAACACCTGACATAGCTAAATTTTCTTGAGGCTCGGGCTCTTGATAATTAGAAGATCTAGTACGCATACACCTGAAAATGCAAAAGAAAAAAGAAACCAAACACGAAGACAATATATATACACAATAAAGATAAAATCTTTTTGGATTTTTGAAATTTTTAATTTTTATGGATTTTTATCAATTTTTAATTTTTATGGTTTTTTGAATTTTTTTTATGCAAGAAAATAACGCTCACAAGTGAACGGATCCCAAAAAGCAACGCGTCTCTCAGAGAAAACCGTTAATCTTTACGAAAAGAGCCGGCAGCGGCGCCATTTGATAACTGAATTAAATTGTTCTTTTATGTATGTCTCTTCGAATTGAAAAACTTGCGTTTAATGTGTGACTCAGTTTTATTTTGGTGGAACAAAAAGGTTTGTCGTTGTAGTATATTTAAATTTGCAAAAACGTAAATGTAAATGACTTTAAGGTAAAAGAGCGTTGAAATAAATTGGCGTGAAATTAAAATCTAATTCTAATTAAATGTAAAGTGTGCGATATTTAAAAACGTGACGGAAAGTAAATTGATTAAATGACTAAAAATAAAAGCGTGACGAGAATTAAAAAATAACAAGTATTAAAATAACAACTTAAAATTAAACAAGGCAAAACAAGAAAAACCACTCCAATCGGAATGTATTCCGATCAGCCTTACCCTGACCTGATCGGAATGTTGTCGTCGGAATACCAATCGGAATTGCTATCACTAGTCCCAATCGGAATACCACAAACCAACCTGGTCGGAATATGGTAAAGACTCTTGATCAGAATACGGGGTAGACCCTGGTCGGAATGTAGATCGGAACCCGTAATCGGAATATGTCACTTCTTCCTATCGGAATACCAAACTAACACCTCAATCGGAATGTTATAACCAAACCAGATCGGAATAAGAACCAAAGTACCAATCGGAATAACGTCACCTTATCTGATCGGAATGTTGAACTTACCTTTGATCGGAATGATCAAAACCTTACTGATCGGAAAACCAAGATGCCCCAAATCGGAATGTATACAAATCCCCCCAATCGGAATACAGATAGGAATGTCAAAACCCTTTTCTTATCACACCAATCGGAAAGATAAACCCTTTTCCGATTTACCCCAATCGGAACACGAAGAAAAGTACATAAAATAAGCTAGAAAAATAAGCTATAATCCTAAATAAGCACTAGACGAAATCCTAAGGTAAAACATGTGAAAATAAGCTACTAATCAGAAATTTAAAGACTTTTAAAACAAGAAATGAAAAAGCATTAACGAAAAACAAGTTTTTGTACGAAAGTAACTTTTGTAAAAACTAAATAAACTTGAAAATAAACAAAATAAGCTATGAAAATGAATGATTTAAAACAATCAAAAGCATAAAAATGAAATCTTTCAACAAATTAACAAGTCAAAAGCATATAAATCAAAGATTGAAGAAAGGTAGAATGAGATCAACAAGATAAAGTAAAGGTGCGAGAATTAAAAAGAAACACTTACTTGAAATTAAATGGTAAATAAGGTGCAAGACATGTAATTAAAGGTGCAAGTAATTAAAAGTGCAATAAAATAAAGGTGGAAGAACTAGTTTGTCAATCTAGCCAACAAAACTTAATGAAATGAGAATGAGAGGTATATATAGGTGATTAGGGGAATGGTTAGAGGAAGCTTCCTCCCCTCCTTCCTTTCTTCTTAATTGCGCCCTTAAGTCCTTCCTTCTTAATCTTTTTGTTAATCTTGGACTTTGATGACTTTTGGCTCGGGATTTCTTTGGACTCGTCTTTTAATTCTTCGATAAATAAGACTTGAGTTCCTCGGCTTTAAGTAAACTTCCGTCTTTTGACCTTTTCTTTGATAAATCTTGAGAATTGGTCTTGGACTTCCGTTCTTTTTGCACTCTTGACTTCTTGACTTCGTCTTTCATCTTTTTCTTCAATAAAAGTCCATAAATGCCCGTGAATGTCCGTGTTTTCTCCACTTTTCACCTTTTCGTCCTAAATCACAACAAAAACACAAACCACGCATAATTCCGACATAAAAGACATAAAATACACGTTTTGGTCTGGTTATTATTGTAATTAAGTGGTAGAAAAGATGTGTGTTTACACACATGTCAAATCCCCTATACTTGACCATTGCAATGTCCTCATGCAATGCAGTAGTTACAAAGCACGTTTACATTTTTCATCATAATCAATCCACGTTGGCCTTTATTTAAGAGATAGAAACTATAAACATTCAAAGTAAGAAATCAAAAAGCATACCTTGGGTTTTGGAAGTGTTATGAATAATCATCATCCTCAAGTTTTCACTTTCTCCAAACCAAGCTTAAAAACGAGATCATTGTTATTATAAGTTAGCAAACTAACACGAACTCATGTGGGCCAATTATTCACTTAGACTCCCTTATGTGGGCACTCATGTGCTAAAGAAGATTGATGAGATCCACCGTTGTTCCTTGGTTGCCAATGCATCATTTGGGTATTATTATTTGACCAAGAACAACCTGCTGAGGGCTTAACAGCAGATCCCAAATTTCCCAAACCAAAATACGTGTGGTCCAAGTTATGTGGATAGATTGGATTAAAATTTTGAAAATAATTACTGGTGGTTTGGAATCCAATATTTCTTCAATAATCAGAAGCTAAAGGAGAGGACACTCTAGAAGAAGTAAACGATTGAGCACTAGGATTAAGTCTTCTAGAAGCATATGGGGCAGCTCCTGGTGGACCAGGAGCAGGAAAAGCATGATTAACAGAAGCATGTGTGTCATAATAATCACAATCTTTAATTAAGTGAAAGGCACTGCCACAAACAAAACATGTTTTGAAAGACCTTTTATTAGAATGAGATTGTTTCATACTGCCTACTTTATTACACACAATTCTAGGAGAAACATTCTTCCTAGGACTCAATAAACTAGGACCAAACACACTTGACATAACAGCAACTCTTTCTTCACACTTCCTAGCACCAGTAGCAGCATGTTCATTCAACTTGGAACTTGTAGGTCTTGACTCTTCACTTGAACCACTAGATGCAGAGTCACCGGCTTTGTCACTGAAAGTACATGAGACAAAGTCATTAGTATTAGTAGAACTTGTTGGGGACTCAAGCATCTGTGATCCATCCAAGTCATTATGCCATGAAGTGGGCATAAAAGTTCCAGTAAGAGGAGGAGGGACAGCATGCATTTATGCTGCTGGTTTAAACCTATTGTAACTAGGTTTTCTCTCATCCTCTTTGTCGGCATCAAAGGCACTTGAAAAAGATAAATCAAAGACATCTTCGGAGTCAATATATTTTTCAAATCCTAAGCCTCTTTTAGTTCTGCCAGACATGCTACTATCAATTAATTTTGAAAGATTTTTAGGTGCCTTTTGCCATTTTTCAAATCTTAGCATTGTAGCATCTAATTTTGCTTGCATCTCCTCTTTTTCTTTGATACTAGCATCTCTTACTGTTTCTGTATATTTAAGAATATTTGTCGTGTTTTCTAAATCAATGCTTAGTATCCTGATTTTATCCTCATACGCACGTTGTGTATCTTGTAACCACCTCTTTTGTTGTTCCAATGTGTTTAATGAAGCCTTATAGGCTTGAACCTCTAAAAAATACTTATCATTTTGATCATTTACTTCATTAAATTGGGACAACAATTCTGAGTATTTATCATGACAACCAAGAGGACAATGTTGTACCTGAGGTGAGATGCCCATAAGAGCAAACTCATCTGCTTCTTCTGCATCAGAGAGATTCCCAGCAATCATTGCAAACACGTCAGTTGAGGACTCAGCTGATTCCAGAGTAGAAGCCTGATGATCATTCCAGTTGACCATAGAGTCAACAGATACCAATGCCTTCTTGTCATCTTTTATCTCCTGAACCTTGAAAGCGGAGTACCTGCTCTTCTCCTGATCATTCTTGCTAGGGCACTCCCTTGCAAAGTGACCTTGTTGCTGACAGTTATAACATCGAACCTTGCTTCTGTCGAATCTTGCTGGCTCCCGAGGGTTGTAAATAAATTTCCTTCCTGCTTTCTTCTCAAAATTGTGAACCCTAAGAGTAAGCATGGCCATCTTCCATTTAAGATCCATCTCATCCAGGTCAAGTTTATCAACCTGTTTGAAGTCATCAAAAGCAAGTTGTTGTTCAGCATTAACATCAGCCACAAAAGAATGAAGAACGGCTTCTACCATACTACCAGACTTGGCAGTAGTATCAGGAGCAGAAGTATGCTGAACAGTATGCTGAGAGGAGACAGTATTGCTTGGGCTACTTGCATATGACATGGGACTAGATGCCATAGAACTCACAAAGGCAGAATTAGTAGGAGTGGGAAAAGACTCACTCGAAAATCCTCTCACATGAGGTTCGAAAGTTCTGAGCCTCTGAAAGAGATCATCAAAGTTGAGATAGTCAAGCCCACCTTTGGCTTTGAGAGAGATCACCACCTGATTCCATGAGTAGGGTAAGGCTTTAAGAAACCTTGCATTAATGTCACCATCATCAGGCTTTGACCGAAGTTGATTCAACTGGCTCAATATCTTCTAGAACCTATCATATCCTTGATGTAGCCCTTCAGTTTCTGAGATTTTGAATTCTATGAATTCATCTCTCAACATGGATCTTCGCATTTTCTTTGACTCCTCATTCCCACCGAACCTTGCTTTTATGCCATTCCAGATCTCTCTGGCATCATCCAAATGGTAGAAGTCACCCATGTGATCTTCAGGAAGGGATTGAAGCAAAATCGTCTTTGCTTTGACCTCCTTCTGAATAGCTATGATTTTTTCATGAGACTTAGGGTCAAGAAGAGTAATATTACCATTCTTGTCTCTTCCAGTAAGCTTCCTGCTGTTCCCATTCAGAATTATCTTCCAAAGATCTTGATCAGTATTGGTGATCCACCATTCCATCTTCATTGCCCAGTTTTCATATTCACCCTTTTTCAGAAGAGGGAATTTACCATTCGTGTTTGAGACTATAGCAAGGATCTGCTGAGGTTGCACAATTTTAGGAGTGCTGTCTTCTCCTGTTTGAGTAGAAGTTGAGGCAGACATTGATAAAAATAAATGTCAGAAATAACAAAACTTGATTCTTCTTATATAGAGACCCTTCCAGGCTCTGATACCACTTGTTGGGTCTACTAGAAGTATATCTTGCAGCCTGTCAGGACCGGTGAATGACTTCTGTAATCACAAGTCAAATCACAAAGAGACTCTATACACAATATGAATATAAATATAATCAAGAAGAACAAAATAACTATAAAGACTTGATCCTTTCAAAGGATTTCTAATATTCATAATGACTAGAACTACGTTTTATGAAGGTGTGTATAACCCTTCTGCCTAAGGTTCCTTTTATACTACAAGGAAACCCTAATACAACATTAAAGAAAACGTGTAAAACTGATATGCATATCCTTTCCTAACATATCTCATGCATATCCTAACAGAATATTAAGTATATAATAAAGTTTGACTTCGACTAGGACCAGGAGCAGGATTTGCTCCTACTACTACTAGGACCAGGAGGAACTACATACCTCCTAGTCTACCTATTACATTTAACTATTACAATGGTCCTAACAGTATCTCTTATATTTTATTTTTGTCTTGAATGATCACGAGGATGCATTGTTTGACTTATTTCGATAGTTATTTAGTCTGAAAATATAGTGAACGATTTAATCAATAGTTAGCTAAAGGACAAAATCTTTTAAAACTACTTCTCGGGACCTCATAAAGTTCATATCTTGGCATAACTCGCTTTGCGATTTGAGACCTTTCTCGGACCGATATTTGGCAGCGACTTCATACTTCAAATCTTGAGAGACGTTCATGAAATTATGGTCTTCTCTTCATATAGGAATTTCTTCACTTGAAGTTTTGAGAGATTCATACTTGGACCACGACTTCTTCATTTTTCTCCAATCTTTATTTTGGACTTTGATATACAACGATCCGCCTCCTTTTATGACTTGGATCTATTTATCCTCATACCTTGTTTGGGTCTTTTCAGATACACTTCTCCATGACTTTTGGGAGTTTTTGCTTTTCTCGTGTGTCTCGATCCTTCATATTGATTTTCGATAAATGATTCTTCACATCACTTTGGATCTTTAGCAACAAAATATAGCCCTCATGCCTTGTTAGGGCCTTTTCGGACTCACCAATCTTCGCATCCCGCTTCAATAAGTTATGCCTTGGCTATGAACTCTAATCTATACCGAGCAACTTTTAAACGATCTTGGGCTAGAAGCTAAGTAACTTTTCAAATCGTACAACCTTATTTATTAGCAGATAAATTATTAGCAAGCGATGGGAGAATAGGCTCATAATTAACTCACATAAGTTCATGAAAGAATACAGAACTTATAATTGGCTCTATCATCTCTCGTTCTCCACAGTTTAAAATCTCAAGGAATGAGACTCGTGGAAACTTAGCCTATTAAATCAAAGTTTTGGGTTTTCGAGTCGTTTATAGGATCTTGCAAATTCTTAGACTTTTTCAAGTTTAGAAATCGCGTTTTAAAGTTCCCTTGATAAACGACTCTCTAGGATCAATTATAGGAATTTGCGAAAAGTTCTTGTTCTTAACCCGTGAGAGTTAAGACTTTCGCGTTTTATAGCTCCCTATATAATAGCCTAGCAAAACTCGACTTAAACATGTTAAGGATACTAGCTAGAGTAACTTAGATAAGCAAACTCGGGTTGAGTCAAAAGATTCACAACGTTTGAAAATTAAAACCACTTATTTAAACATTTATTCTAGTAAAGTAAGAAAATAACTATACAAAGGGAAAAACTAATAGGCCAAAATAGATCAAAAATTTTGAAAAATGTCGAAAAATTGATTTTCCGGTTAAAATGAGGACAAATACAAGGAAAAGGCCACTTAACTTAGATAGAAGTCCACCCTACACTTAACATAAACATTTTCCTCAATGTTTAAGCATGTGGGAGTAAACTCCCCTACACTTAGGACATTCTGCACGTTGTTTAAATCTTGCTAAGGAAAGGACAACTAAAGAGATTCCTATTTTAATATTGAGAAAATATAAAATAGTGAATCGAAAAGAGTTTAGGATAGAACCGGGGTGAAGTAGAACACGGAATCACGGGTCGTCAAGAATCATCAAATGTGGATCATTGAATCTCGAATCCCTGATTAAGAAGTGAGGAGAGGAAAGCAAACCAATGGGTCTCCCCTACACTTATGGTAAAGAAAGCGAAAAGATAGATGCATGGGTTGCCTCCCAAGAAGCGCTTGGTTTTTGTTAACCGAGTCGTGAGCCTGACTCGACCTTGATCATCAACGGAAGAAGCATGAAACATATCCACCAGGATCAAAGACATAGTTTTCGTCCATCAAATAGCACAAGCTTAAGGCGAAAAAGGCAAGCCAAAGAAGAGTAGGCAAGGTTCCCTTAAGCAGTGATGGAGCACGGTGGAAGCAAGTATGGTGAGGTGCAAGCATGTCTTCAATATTTCCAAAGATTTTTCCTTTTATTTCATCAGGTGGATACTGAGATGGCTGCAGAATGTCAATACCGGGGTCGATCACCTTTTCCTTTAGGGGAAAATAGCACTCAGGCTCAGCAGAGTGTGAAGAAGATCCACGAAGAAGCACAACCTCGTCCTCAGAAGGGGGACAAAGAGGTGTTAACTCATATGTGCTGCGGATTTCGGTGTCGACCGGTTTCTTCTCCTTTGAAAGAATGTGCTTCAAATCCAAAGTAGGATCAAGACGATAATCTTCAAAGTCCAAAGGAGGAGCATCACTCTCATGAGGGAAGTAAGTGTTGATAAAAGCAGAGAAATCTTCCTCAAATGAGTAATCGTCCAAAGTAGGATCGAGTGATGTCGGAGGATCTTCATCATGTGAAGAATCGCTCGAAAGAGTATCGGCCTCATCAAAATCATCATATGTGGGCAGCTCGGGATACTCAGAAGTAAGGTCATCATAATCATCCGAGTCTGAGCTAGAATCATCATCATAAGCATCAAAGACCGGTGGAGAATCATAAATGGGAGAAGCGTCCAAATTGGGGCGAGAATCATCCACATCATCTTGAAAAAGTGGATTATCGATGCAAGAGTCGAATAGAGGATTATCGTAGACGGTAAATTCATCGAGCACATTAATCATATTCACTGATTCTCGGCCTCCAAAGGTTGTACTTGTAAGCTTTACCATTTTAAAAACTTGTGCATCATCCCTGACTCTTAAGATTAACTCACCTTCGGCCACATCCACTAAGGCTCGTCCGGTTCTCAAGAATGGCCGACCAAGTATTAAAGGAATACGAGGGTCCATTTCATAATCAACTACGACAAAATCGACCGGGAAAGTAAATGTGCCAACTTTTATGAACACGTCTTCGGCTATACCGACGGGGTAAGCGAGAGTGCGATTTGCAAGTTCAAGAGTCATCTGTGTTGGAGTGAGGTCGGGCAATGATAGTGTTTTCCAAACACTCAAAGGCATCAAATTAATACTGGCCCCGAGATCAGCAAGGGCAGTAAATTCTTCAGTTTTGTTGAACACGCAAGGCAACACAAAACGTCCGGGGTCTCCAAGCTTTTCCGGAAGATCTTTAAGAATAACTGCAGAGCAGTTTTCATTTAATCGTGTGTTGGCGAGTTCAATCAGCTTCTCCTTCTTGTTAAGCAATTCCCTAAATGCTTTAACAAATTTGGGCATGTAGACAAGTGCTTCGAGAAAGCTAATGTTGAAGTTCATTTGAGAAATCATCTTCACATAGTGGGCCACTTCGGAGTCCTCCTTAGTTAGCATTTTGGTCTTGCCTAAACGAGAGGGATAAGGGATATTGGGTTTGGGTGGTGAAGGTGCAGGTGTAGGTGGTAAAGGTTGAGATGTTGAAGGGTCATTCGTGGAAACTTCATCACGTCGAGGCGGAGATGGTAATGGTGCACTAATACTGGGTGTAGGAGGAGTAGTGATAAATGGTGGTGTAGGAGGTGTAGATGATGTGGGTGGGGTTGGTGGTCCTACGATGGTGACTCCACTACGAGTAGTAATAGCACTCACATTAGCTCGCGGGTTGGTGACTGTGTTTGAAGGTAAAGAACTCGAAGAAGAAGGTTGAGCGGCGGGCAAGAAACTAGCAAGCATATTCTTCAAATCATTGGTTTGATTGCTGAAGGAGGATTGAATATTATCTCGAAGCTCGGATCTTATCTCATTTCCTTGCTTGGTGATATCTCCTTTCAAATTGATAATTTGGCTTTGTAGATTCTTGATTTGCTCACCTTGGGTTCTCATTATGGCCTCAACATCGGGGTTAATGGGTGGTGCTTGTTGGGCGGGTGGGTGATAAGGATTAGAAGCTCTTGGTGGGATTTGGTTGCTTCTATTGTAGTTGTTGACGGGGTTTGGTTTTGAGGAGAAAAACCGGGTGAAAGGTAGTTGTTGGATCGGTAGCTCAGCAGATTTCTATCCCCTTGTTGTCGAGCTTGGTAATTTTCTGGTGAATAATTACCATAAGCTGCATGCACATTTTCCAGATTTCCTTATGTCGAAGGACAATCGGTGTATGGGTGTGGACTGCCGCATGTTTCACAAAGAGTAGCAACAGCTTTAACTTGTTGTTGTTGTTGGTTTGAAGCCAAGAGTTGCATACTTCTGCTCATTTCAGTTAGCACACGGGTGAGTTCGGTCATATCAGGGTTTGCTGAGGTGGAGGAAACATTGACTCTCGGATTGTTCCTTGAAGAAGCAGAGGAATCCCAGTTTTTGTGGTGAGTAGTCATGTTCAATAAGCTCTCTACACTCCTCGGGTCTCCTTTTCATGAATGTGCCACCGACGGCTGCATTAATCGTATCACGATCTCGAAAAGTCAATCCGTTGTAGAAAGTATCAATTAATGTGACGGGAAGCATGTTGTGGTTTGGACAACGATCAATCAAGACATTATATCTCTCCCAAGCATCAAAAAGAGATTCATCGGGATCTTGCATGAAACCGCTGATTTGATTGCAAAGGCTCGTGACCATGGATGGTGGAAAGTAGCGCGACAAAAAGCGTTGAGTCATGTCATCCCAAGTGTGAATAGAATTCTTCGGGAGACGATCAAACCATTTCTCGGCATGATGTAATAAAGTATGTGGAAAGAGTTGTAGGCGAAGTTCATCCGTAGTGGCACCAACCAACTTCATGCTTTGGGTGATTGTAATGAACTTGTCGAGGTGTTTGTTGGCATCATCATCAGGCAATCCACGGAATGGGTTAGTTTGCACTTGCTGAATCATGTGGTGCTTCAACGAAAACTCAGGAGCGTTGATTTGCATCGGCGCAATCGGTCCTCCTCGTCCAAACATTGTTGGTTGACAAAGCTCCTCCATGGTCCGAAGATCGGGCTGTGGAAGAACATTGTTGTTATTATTGAGGTGCGGTGGAATATTATTGTTGTTAACACCTGACATAGCTAAATCTTCTTGAGGCTCGGGCTCTTGATAATTAGAAGATCTAGTACGCATACACCTGAAAATGCAAAAGAAAAAGAAACCAAACACGAAGACAATATATATACATAATAAAGATAAAATCTTTTTGGATTTTTGAAATTTTTACTTTTTATGGATTTTTATCAATTTTTAATTTTTATGGTTTTTTGAATTTTTTTTATGCAAGAAAATAACGCTCACAAGTGAACGGATCCCAAAAAGCAACGCGTCTCTCACAGAAAACCGTTAATCTTTACGAAAAGAGCCGGCAGCGGCGCCATTTGATAACTGAATTAAATTGTTCTTTTATGTATGTCTCTTCGAATTGAAAAACTTGCGTTTAATGTGTGACTCAGTTTTATTTTGGTGGAACAAAAAGGTTTGTCGTTGTAGTATATTTAAATTTGCAAAAACGTAAATGTAAATGACTTTAAGGTAAAAGAGCGTTGAAATAAATTGGCGTGAAATTAAAATCTAATTCTAATTAAACGTAAAGTGTGCGATATTTAAAAACGTGACGGAAAGTAAATTGATTAAATGACTAAAAATAAAAGCGTGACGAGAATTAAAAAAATAACAAGTATTAAAATAACAACTTAAAATTAAACAAGGCAAAACAAGAAAAACCACTCCAATCGGAATGTATTCCGATCAGCCTTACCCTGACCTGATCGGAATGTTGTCGTCGGAATACCAATCAGAATTGTTGTCACTAGTCCCAATCGGAATACCACAAACCTACCTGGTCGGAATATGGTAAAGACTCTTGATCGGAATACGGGGTAGACCCTGGTCGGAATGTAGATCGGAACCCGTAATCGGAATATGTCACTTCTTCCTATCGGAATACCAAACTAACACCTCAATCGGAATGTTATAACCAAACCAGATCGGAATAAGAACCAAAGTACCAATCGGAATAACGTCACCTTATCTGATCGGAATGTTGAACTTACCTTTGATCGGAATGATCAAAACCTTACTGATCGGAATACCAAGATGCCCCAAATCGGAATGTATACAAATCCCCCCAATCGGAATACAGATAGGAATGTCAAAACCCTTTTCTGATCACACCAATCAGAAAGATAAACCATTTTCCGATTTACCCCAATCGGAATACGAAGAAAAGTACATAAAATAAGCTAGAAAAATAAGCTATAATCCTAAATAAACACTAGACGAAATCCTAAGGTAAAACGTGTGAAAATAAGCTACTAATCAGAAATTTAAAGACTTTTAAAACAAGAAATGAAAAAGCTTTAACAAAAAACAAGTTTTTGTACGAAAGTAACTTTTGTAAAAACTAAATAAACTTGAAAATAAACAAAATAAGCTATGAATATGAATGATTTAAAACAATCAAAACCATAAAAATGAAATCTTTCAACAAATTAACAAGTCAAAAGCATATAAATCAAAGATTGAAGAAAGGTAGAATGAGATCAACAAGATAAAGTAAAGGTGCGAGAATTAAAAAGAAACACTTACTTGAAATTAAATGGTAAATAAGGTGCAAGACATGTAATTAAAGGTGGAAGTAATTAAAAGTGCAATAAAATAAAGGTGGAAGAACTAGTTTGTCAATCTAGCCAACAAAACTTAATGAAATGAGAATGAGAGGTATATATAGGTGATTAGGGGAATGGTTAGAGGAAGCTTCCTCCCCTCCTTCATTTCTTCTTAATTGCGCCCTTAAGTCCTTCCTTCTTAATCTTTTTGTTAATCTTGGACTTTGATGACTTTTGGCTCGGGATTTCTTTAGACTCGTCTTTTAATTCTTCGATAAATAAGACTTGAGTTCCTCTGCTTTAAGTAAACTCCCGTCTTTTGACTTTTTCTTCGATAAATCTTCAGAATTGGTCTTGGACTTCCGTTCTTTTTGCACTCTTGACTTCTTGACTTCGTCTTTCATCTTTTTCTTCAATAAAAGTCCGTAAATGCCCGTGAATGTCCGTGTTTTCTCCACTTTTCACCTTTTCGTCCTAAATCACAACAAAAACACAAACCACGCATAATTCCGACATAAAAGACATAAAATACACGTTTTGGTCCGGTTATTATTGTAATTAAGTGGTAGAAAAGATGTGTGTTTACACACATATAACTTTGAATTCAATTAAAAGTCCTTCAAGCTTATCAAAGATTTTGTTTTCCAAGTTCGCCTCAATTTGGCAAGAATCGATGGTATTGGGCAAAGAAGGTGAAGCCGAAGACGAAGCCTTACGAACACTCGATGTGTTACGAGGATGATACACCTTAGATCTATTCTCAATTATCAACAACGCTTCCTCAACCGTATTACACAAAAAATTACCACCCGCGGCGGCATTTAGATAATCCCTTTCATGATCATTTAATCCATTATAAAACGTGTCAATTTGATGCAATTCGGATAAACCGTGATGAGGACACTCATGTAACATTTCCTTAAACCTATTCCAAGCCGTTGAAAAACTCTCATTAAATTCTTGTGAATATTTTGAAATCTCGTTTTTCAAATGTGTAGTCTTAGAGGGCGGGAAAAATTGGTTCACAAACTTAGAAACGAGATCCTTCCACGTCAATATAGAATTGGGTGGCTCTTTCTCTAACCAAATTTTAGCGGGCCCCGCTAAGGAATAGGGAAAAAGCATCATCTTAATCGAGTCATTAGCAACATCCTTAAATTTGCAAGTAGCGGTAAGACGATTGAATTGGCGGATATGGTTGTGCGGGTTGTCATTTTCATCACCACGGAATTTGTTGTTTTGGATCATCGACAACAAACCCGTTTTCACTTCAAAATTATCCGCAAGGATAGCAGGAATCACAATAGCCGCTCCATAACCCTCGGTGGGTGCTTGAAGTAACTACATCATAGTTCGATTCGCCATGGTTGGTTCTTCTCTTACGATAGGTTCGTCAATAGGAGACTCCTCACTAGAAAGATTAGGAGTAGGTGTTGACTCCTTTCGGTTTCTACGTTTACATGCACGTCTTGCTTGGTTGCGAGTTTGCATAACGGCACGTACAACGTGGGGATGAGCAAAGAAAATTCTTTTTGGTGTTTTTATTTTTCCAATTTTTTTGTTGTTTTTGATTGTTTTTACTTTTTTTGGATTTTTGTGATTGTATTAAGTAGACAAAATCTACAAATCTCCTCCTTAATCAAATCTCTTGATTAAAAGAGCCTCAATGAATGAAAACGATCACGTGAAGTGAACGCCTTCGATGACTTTAGAACGTTGGTGGAACACCAAAACATTCAAGAGGGTTTAATCAAATGAAACCAAGAAAATATATGATACTTAGATAATACTTTGGTTGGCAAACCCTCGATTAGCCCTTTTTATCTAAACACTCACAAGCAAGCGGGGAAACGAGGCGGCGCGAAGCACTTAAGAGCCTTTTTCCTTAGGGTATATTTTATAATACCCGCCTTATACCCACCTTATAGTTTGTGTTTTTCAAAATTAAGCTTCACGAAAGTATTTATCTATTTTGCCTTTGATTTCTTGTTTGAGATTTGAATACAATGATTAAGTAATGACCTCCCAATCAAGGTTGTGTTTTCACACTTTTGGAGTACTCGTGAATTTATTTGTCTACGTATACAATATAGTAATAGTATTCATACCAAAAACAAAAAACCGATAATACATATTAGTAGAGTGCTACTAATACAAATAGATATTATGGCTATATATAAAAACAACAATTTCCAAATCAAAACACAACACGCCTCCCCGGCAGCGGCGCCAAAATGATAGTTGTATTTTACAACCTTGTTTAGGAAAACAAAGTGTAATTAGGGTAAGTACGACGATTTAGGAAAATCGTGCACAAATGACCCAAAAGTGGGGATCGTTCTCAAGGAGGCAAGTGTGTTGTGTAGAGAGATGATTAACTTTTGTGATTATAATTTATGAAGAAAGAAAATAGAAAAGAGATTAGAAGATAATGACGGTTACGATTATGAATTAAACTAAGACGATTAGTCGTACACGTAAAACCGTAAAAAGTGACAAAATTAAAAATTTACCCTAAAAATTCCTAGAAAATTGCAATAAATCCTAAAAAATGTAATTAGAGTTTACAAAAAATCAAAAATCACTCAAACCTTTTATTTTATTAAATAATAATTTTTTAATGCTATTTAAAGCCCAAAAATCAATAAAATTAAAAAAAAAAGCCCAAAATGAGAATTTTTTCACTTGTAAACCTCTAAAATGACTTAACTAAATTCATAAGTATTTTTGAAAATTTTAAAATTAATAAAAACTATTTAAAAACAATTATAAACTATTAAAACTTAAAATAATTCTAAAAATTAATCTAATGACAATAAAATTATTCTAAAAATTGTAAAATTCCTAACTTAATGTATTAGAACTAAGAAAAATGAAAAACTTTGAAAAAAATCTAAATTTTTAATTTTTAATAATAAAATAATAATAAAATATTAATAAAAATCCAAAATTTATAAAAAATTCTAAAAAGTTGCAAACTAGCTTATTTTAACCTAAATAATACAGAAATGAAGTTGAAATTACAAAATACCCATATTGGGCTTAGAAATGGGCTAAAAGTCCAAACAGACCCCTTAATGGGCTATTTAAGGCCCAATACGAAAAATGTTGTCCAAATAAGCCCAAAAGCTCCTATCTGACTCAAAATTTTATTTTAAGAACAAAACGCTGAAGGCCCAAAAGCTGAAAATGTGTTTAAGCTAGCATATTTCAAAGCAGCTTATTCTTAATGGGCTTTTTGGCCCATTAAGCTATAAGCTGATGCCATAAGCTTAAATTTGACACACAAGATTCTTTTGAGTTACTTAAGAGATCTGTAAAAAAAATTTGAAATAAGCACAAGAAATAAGCCTGAATAAGCTAAATGCTATCTTCACAAAACGACAAAATAGTCGTTTTCGAGTTCTAGACCACCTCAAGTGCTTATTCAAGTTTCAAAAGCTTTCAAATGACTTAACTAAGCTTAATCAACAAAAAGTTTTCAAATAAGCACAAGCAATAAGCTGAAATAATCAGATAAGCACTTAATTTAAAGTCAACCTTATGAGGTTTCTAGTAAAAAGTCAAAGCCAAGGTCTGATAAGCTCTAGATCAAATAAATGGGTCAAATGAGGAAGATCTATTACAAAAAATAAGTTGTTGCAAGTCTGGATAAGCCAAATTGGCTTATAAATAAGCTAAATGACGAATTACACTAGCAGGGGATAGTTTTGGATGTTGAGTAGTGGGAACTTTTCCCACTGCTTGACTTTCTTGACTTTTTTCTTTAGTGACTTTTTTGTGGATTCAAGTTAAGCAAAGGCACCCAGATGATCAGTTAATCATAAAGAGTCAATATCAATGACAAAAACACAATTACAAACAGCCAATCAGTACAGTTAATTCAATTTATCACCAGATCTCACACATACATGAAAATAAGCAGTTATGAACTTAATAAGCTGTTTTGGCAAAATTCAGCCAACCAAATTGCACCAAAAGCATACACAAGCTATATTTAATTCAAATGAACATAAATTAAAAAGTTACATGCATTGGTTCAAGGCCTAGATCACGATTCAAGCACAAAAAGTTACTGATGAACACTAAACAAGCAGATTTTTCACTTTGCTGATATACTTGACCAACAAGCCAATTTTAAACACTCAAATCTTCAAATCAGGTTACACAGACTTTGATTTAACACCTTTTATCCCTAAACATGCATATACTCTAGGCATTTCCAAAGTTATAGGTCAAAATCAGTCAAAACAAGTGAGATAAAGCACAATCAAGGATTTGATGTTTTAAAGCCAATAAGTTGCAGGTATTAGTATTAAACCAAGTGAATAGGAGATACAAACAACAAACAACAACTTCCAACAACAAAATAACAAGTTGTGATCTCAAACAGGTTAACCCAAACCCCCTTTTATATTTTCAAATCAAGATTTTCAAATCAAAAGTTGGATTTAGGTTAGCACATGCATACATAAGCATTAAAACATTAAACATAAACAGAATCAACAAGATTTGGAGCCCAAGAACAACACATACACAAGCAGAACTCAAATATCACAAATATCCAAATTTTTATCAGATTTTGAGATTAAGGGTTCAAACCTCATGGATGTACATCCACACCCACGTATGTTTGAGCTGATGTGCTAGCAAGAACAAGCACAAGCTTCCAATATCAAGTTGCTAAGATGGAACAAAGTTAGAAGCACAAATATTAATAAGAAATGTGACAAAACCTTGATTAATGCAACCCTTGTACCCCACACTTGATTATCCCCAAGTTATAAGCCTCACAACACCTTGATAACACAATATCAGGGTGCTATGATCCACTTATAGCCCAAGAATTCCAAGGTGTACCAAGGACTTAGCAAAATATGAAGTTTTGAGAACTTTGAGCAATTTCTTGCACAAAGCCTAAGAAAACATTTTGAGATTCAATTTTAGCAAACATTAAACATAAACAAGCCGTAAATAAGATTGGCACTTGACTTTTCTTCACAATTTCAAACACAATTCATTAACTTGAATATGAGATTTACAGAAAAGTGAACAAGGAAAAATTCAAGAGCAAATGTAAATGAAAGGGGTCCTATGCCTTATATAGGCTATAAATGAACTAGAAATGCTAAGAAAAACGTAACCCTAATGTTGATGAAGTCCCCAAATTGCCCTTTGCAGATTTGAATATCTTGAAGATCATGTGACTTGCTTTGGCAGGTTGTGTGAGTTGGCAAGGGTGAAATATCATCCAACGGCTCACAATGAGCTTAGAAAGTAAGCAGAAACCTTGGGCGTTGGATGGCTGTCAAGGTTTTGGCAGTTTGTTCAAGGGTGTAGCAGGGGAATCTTGTGTGGGGCTTATGGTTGATGTGGCATGTGTTTTTAAGGTTGGGATGTGATAATGGATAATTTGGTAGCCTAATTACAACACAATTAATAAAACCCAAATGTGTTCATTTGATAAATAGTGCAAGTTTAAATCCAGTTTTGTGTTTGAAAGATGTGTTTAGCACCAAGATATTAAACTAATCCTGGTTAGTTAAATATGGTTATGAGTGGAGAGTGATGTGGCGAAATGGTGAAGGGTGATTGGTGGGATGGAGTTAGTGGGGCACGTGTCCACCTCCCACTGGTCTAGGTAAGTTTGATGTCTGCCAAGATTAACCCCTCACTTCTCCTTTCTTTGTCACTTTGGTTTAAACATGCTAAAATCTGTTTTCCTTTGTTAATGAAGTTTCACTTTTCACACTTTTGCCCCAAATACTTTTCCAAAGTATTTTCAGGGGTATTTCTTGCCAATTGTTGATTCTTGAAGGGTTGTTTTGGCATTTTCTTCATAGATAATGGTCTTGACTTATATGGTTGACTTCTTGGAGGACTGAAATTGACAAGTCATGATTTATGAGGGACCACTTTCGCCAATTCTTCAAAGTGGAGGGCCCTTTTTGTAAATTTGACAAACTTTAAAGACCAATCTTGTAATTATGAATATACAAGGGTTTAAAGTGTCAATTCTTCAATATTGGAGGAACCTTCTTGCATAATCTTCAAATCTTCAAGGGTATTTCTTGGAAAATCTTCATTAGGGCTTGGTTCATTGTGCGGCTTCGTTTCTCGTGTTCGTTTTTGCATGATTCTTGTGATCTTTTGTCATTTTCTCAATATCCGTACCTAAAATACACAAGTAACAAACACAAGCATATGTTTGGCCATTTTTATGATATTTAATGCATTTAAAGCCCTATTTGGAAGATGAGACTATGTATAAAAGCAGTCTCATCAGTACCTAAAGCCAGACGAAGTAATTTTTCCAATTTCAAGACACGAACTCTCTTTCTAACAAAACAAAAAATAATATTGATTTAGCTAAAAAAATCCATGCTTAGAATACAATTATAATAAGAAAACATGTTATGCTTGGAATCACATTACTCAGTTGCTTAAAAAGTTTGTTTCATGAGAACGTTTGTACCTCTATCTGAATACAAAGAAGATATTTTCCCTACCTTGCAGCAAAAAAACACAATCCAAAACTCAAGATGATTGATTTTACAAAAGACACAGTGATATCAAGTTACAGACAAAAAAATACCCTGAATCGAGTAGCAACCACATAGAAAGTCAAACACCATAAATCTTTAAATAAAAATCAAAAAAGAAGAAAAATAATTAGATGCAATCAAACTTACCCTCACGCAGCAGCTACATAAATCAAGTTGTTAAGAACCCGATTTAATACAAATAACCTTTTTTGTGATTTTCTATTGCCACGACTTTGAACCCTTGTAATTAACTCACTTGTGTAAAACCCGTATACTTTTACCATGAACAGTACACTACGTAAACATACGAACCTATTAAAACTTACTAATTATGTCACATACACGTATCACGAGTATTGAATCCAGAAATTACGTACGTGTTATTACACGATAATTTTCATGTACGTGTTAATACACGATAAATATTAACTATAATAATTATGATCACGAGCATATAATCACGAATATTAAAACACGAACTATAAAACGATTTTCTAGGTTTATTAATTTAATACAAAAAGTAATCACGTATTCTAGTAGTTAGGTACAACATGTAAAATCACTACAATAATAATCCACGACTTGTTAGAACACGAACACGCGTACGAAATTTAAGAAGAAAGGCTTTGGGCTTATGTGTTTGCTTGGGTCGTTTAGACAAAAGAAGACAAGAGAAGATAGGCTAAGGCCCATGATGTATCCTAGTCGGATAAATAGAAAAAAAGGACGTGAGGGAGTTGTTTTGTTAAGACAAAAAGAAAAGAAAAAAATATAGAACCCTAATCAGGAAAACAAAGTGGCCGCCACATATTTTTGTGTGTCTCCTCCCTGACGACGTATGAAACAATAGGACAAGAACAATCAAGTCGTGTTTCAGCCAAAGAATCAAGGTTGGGTTCATGTTCTATTGTTTCTAAACCCTAAACACAAGTAAGAAAACCTAATCTCGTTTTTGTTTTTTTCTTTTGTCAATCGATCTAAGATCTGGGTTTTAGGTTTATAAACACTTTAAATTGAAGCCTAAAGGGTTCGGGTGGTTAGGTTGCTGTTTGGTGGCGGTTTGCACAAAAGCCGAGACACTTATGTGTCTCGGTGGTGGTTATATACCACCAGCCGCAAGGCCAATGAGGCTTTTGGCCTAACAGTGGTGTCCAACAGGAAAGCATGGGGAGTACAGCCCTGCGCAGTGGCAGCCTAAGCTGATGTTGTCGGGGGGTGTTCAGCTCGACCAGTGGAAGCCACGGCTGGGCAGTGGGAACCCACGGCTGGCAGACCAAGCCTGGCGGTGGGGATTCTGACTAGGGTAGTGTCAACCGGCTGAGCCGGGAAGCCACTACTAGGGTTGTTTGGTTCGGTCCGGTTCAAGGGGTCCGGTCCAGTTATGTTTGGGCTATAAAACACGGGTTTTGTCACGGGAACATTGTACGAGTCACGTTTTCTACAAGTATAATATTTTTTATAAGTTACATTTTTCCAAGCATATTATTTTACCAAGAAAATTAAATTAATTAAATCATGGCTAGTAATTAATTTAATTAACCATTGACTTAGGTTATTGTCAGTTATCAAATAATACATGTTTTAACCTAAGTATTTTATTTGTTTAAATTAGACTATAGTATTGATTAATTATTTAAGACATGGAATATAATTAATTAATAAACATGACTGAGGTTATAATTAATAAATATTAATACTTGTTTTAACCTTAATATTTATACACCTTAATCTAATTAAATCATGCTTATATTTAATTAAATCATATAACCTATAGTTTATTTAATTAACATGATATTATTAATAAACTATACTAATAATCTCATGACTTATGTTATTTAATCACTAAACTTAAGCTTATATTATTAGCTTATTAATCCAGCTTAATTCTAAATATGGAAACTTTCTAATTAAGGAAACTTACTATTTTTGGAAACTTTTATTTTTAGAAACTGATCTATTTTAAAAAGTTAATCTATTTTTGGAAACTTTCAATTCTAGGAAACATGCTATTTTTAGAAAGTTACTTATTCTTACACAACCGGTATAATAATACAAGAAATACCAGTAATACTTAATTAGAATACATAGAATACATGAGCATAACCTTAATATCAGTAAAACAAGACATGAACATATAAAACAAGCTAAGACATGATATAAAATCAGTTAAGTACTCAGTAAACAGAATACTTATACATGTACCCTATTTATGTAGCATTAGTGGGATCGGAGTAGGACTTCCTTTCGTTTGTCTTTTCCGTTCACTGGACATAAGGTACGGATTTTCCGTCCTTTCAGTATGGACATTCTTTCCTTATTAGGATTCCCCGTTTGCAGCCAACTGTGTTCCCAGTAGTTGTTTTATATGTTTGATACTTATGTTAGAATAAGAGCCTAAGCCATATACATGCATGACCATTGTCACCTAGTTATGGAGGTACCATAACCATAACACTAGAGGCACCAGTGTTATGACTTCCCCACGGCGAAGTGATTGCTAGTGGCGTCCCTTTTTCAGTTTTGGCCATTATATTATATTATCATGTGGGGCGTATGGGTGGATCCTAGTTACATGTTTATCAGTGTTATCAGAGTGATTGCGATGTGTACCTTGCATCCTTCACTAGGAGCTGATCACTCCTACCTAGAAAATTTAATTAGAGGCAACCCCTCTAATTGCATGACGAGGTCTCCCTTACAAGTATTCATTTACGGTGGAACCTCATGACCTATATAGGCTATTGGCTAATTAATACATTTTTAATATAAAAACATAAGTCTTTTCAAGCTATAAAACCAGTTTTATGAACATGTTCCAGGTTTTCCAGGACTTATACATTTCCACTGCTATTAGTCTTATTTATGTTTCAGCCATTCATACCATATCATATATCCGTTTATTGAGCGTATTGCTCAGCTGTTAGTTTCCTTTCCATGTCCCAAAACGGCAGGTACCCAAGGACAGGCTTGAGCTTATGGAGGGCGTGTCTAGGATGGAAGCTGCTTTAGACTTCTTCTCCTTTTTGGCCTTCATAATTATGCTTGTTTGGACAGTTGTCTTGTCCTCCTAGTTCATTTACCTTATTTATGTTTTGGGCTTATGTTTGGGAACCGATGTTTGATTCTAGTCTTCCCTATGGTCATGTATGTTTTAGGACATATTACCTTGCATGCTTTGATGACACGCCATAATTACGCGTAACGGTCCACTTATCAAAGTGGGGTGTTACAATTATGGTATCAGAGCCAAGGCTTCGACCTGTAGGCTCTAAAACTCGACCTGTGACTAGTGGGTAGTCACTAGAAGCTTCCTAGGTCAACGCTTGTTATTCCACGTATTGATGTTTTCAGCACTTTGTTGTTTTAACCATGATGTCTTCATCGGTGTTGTTTTAACTAATATGGATGAACAACCATAATCCATACTTAGTTACGTGTCATTGTTTCATGCATGATGTTCCTACTGAACTGTGGTTGATGTGGACTGAACCCCAGTAGATCATAATTGGTCACATAAAATTTTTTTTGTTAAGTTTTGACAGCTGAGTTTCACTCATTTATTCCATATATCATTGTCACAGGCAAGGTTGCAGAAATCGTTAGGCGTTAGTGAGGCGGTTGTCCACCTTCGAGGCGGAATTCGTTTAGGCGGCGCCTAGGCGGATTTGAATTTTATGCATACACAATTATAAATAATACATATATCATGACAAAATACTTCTAATTTCTAATAATTCAAAGTTCACATAGCTTGAAGTTGCAAAATAGAAAAATAAACATAACAATTTAAGGACTTAAAACTTCAAACGTGACATATAGTTCAGTTGGTTCCAATTCTAACGAAAAATCCATTACTTTATCTTACCAATCATAGTTTTATCTTTGATTTTAAAATGTTATGTTAAAATAAATATGGAAATTATATATTAGAAAGAAAATTCTTAATTTTTTGTAAAAAAATATTGACTTTTTGTTGACTTTATTTGACTTTTTGACCGCCTAGCTTCGCCTAGGCACCGCCTAGCACTGCCTAGGCGGATGTTTGACCGACTTTTGACTTTTTCGCCTAGATTTCCCGCATAGCCATAAATCGAGGCGGAGTATGACCGCCTAGCGCCTAGGCGCCGCCTAGGCGGCCGCCTAGCCCGCTTTTTACAACACTGGTCACAGGTTTTTGACTAAGTAACGGTTGGTACAGGACTGGCCCTACTTAGTCCCATGTGCTTTTATCGAAACTTTTAACTTTGGGACCAACCCATAGGCGCCCCTCGCCATGTCTTTTGTTTTAGGTAAACTGACCATAGGCGTTTACCCTCGCGCATATAAAGGTTTTCATAAACTGCATCATGCATTCACGCACTGTTTTCATGCATAAAATTTTTCTCATGATTTATTGGCATAATTTTTTTTATGTCCCCTCATAAGTTACTATGTCTTTACGTCAAGTATGTTTTCATATTATCATGGTTAAATTCATTTTCATGCTGATTATGTTGTATACTCCTTCATGTTAAGTTGTTTCATGTTTCTTCATGATGATTTCGTCTTCATGTTGATTACGTCTTACGTCTCTTTTGTTGTTTATGCTGATAGGTGTGTAAACACCCATCCTTTTACCACTTAATTCTGGCTAAAACGAGACCAAAACGCGTATTTAATATAATTTGTTTGGAATTATGCGTGATTTTTGTGTTTATTGTGTTTTCAGAGCCAACCGGATGGATAATGGAGAAAACATGGGATTGCACGGGTTTTACCGAAGAAAAAGACTCAAGATGAAGTCTATTGTCCAAGAGATGCAAAAGATTTGAAGTCACTAGGCCTATTCGAAGATTTATCGAAGAAAAGGACCAAAGATGGAAGATCTACATAAGTCGAAGAAACTCAAGTCTATTAAACGAAGAAATTAAAAGACGAGTTGAATTTAATCGACGACAAATCCCGAATCAGAATCGAAAACGTCAACTTTTCTGAAAAGACGAGAAGACAAGAAGAACGGGAAAAAGCCCACTCACCAACCAAAGGGAACACCTATATAAAGGGTTCCCCTCACACTTTTCATTCAGTTTTTTAGTTTTTCTTTTCCCCATCTTTTTCTCCCTTTCGGTTCGTAGTCATCACCAACACCACTAGGGTGTTTGGTGATTTTGATTTTTATTGTTCCAAGAATCATGTAGTTTAATCTTTGTCTTGTGATTGTTAAAACCTTAATCATTCAATATATCAATCTTTCCATTTCATCTTGTTCATCTTTATATATTTGGTTAAAAGTTTAAGTTCTTATTTGATTGATTTGATCTTCAAAAGTTGTTGGGTTTTATGTTTTTATTGATGGGATTTGTTGTTAATGGTTAGTATATCATTTGTGTTTAGTTTTATTTATGTTTTGGTGAAAAACTTGGTGATTTTTGGTTCGAATTCGAGTTCCCCTGTTTTTTCGGTATCTTACTGTTCTTGAAGTATTCCCAGGTTCCGGATGAACGAAAGTTCCGGATGAACACAAACTTCCGGATGAACACAAACTTCCGGATGAACAGAAAGTTCCGAATGAGTTTTAGAAGTTCCGAATGAGAGTGTTTTCAAAAGTTCCGAATGAGTTTTAAAAGTTCCGAATAAATTCCCTTTCAAAAAGTTCCGAATCAATTTTTCAAAGTTCCGAATGAATGTTCTTTACAAATCTTCCGAATAAACTTCTGGATCAAAAGTTCCGAGTGAACTTCCGGATCACCAACTTCCGAATCAATCTTCCGAACGAAGTTCCCGATCAACTTCCGAACAAAGTTCCGGGTGAAGTTCCGAGTGAAAGTTCCGGGTGAAAGTTCCGGGTGAAGTTCCGAACGAAGTTCCGGATCAATCTTCCGAATCAACTTCCGAGTGGAAGTTCCGGATAAACTTCCGAGTGAAGGTTCTGAACGAAGTTTCGGATCAACAACTTCCGAATCAAGGTGACTTCCGAATCAATTTTCTTTGAGTATTTTTAAGTGTTACTGTTCCTTACTGTTTCTTCATTTTTACTTTATATTTTAATTCAAGTTTTTATTAATTGTTATTAATTTAATTGCTTTTAAATTTAAGTTTACATTTTCGTGCATTTAAACATTTAGTAGATTAAAATCCAAACCCCCTATTTGTCACCAAAAACAAATCATTCCACTTAGAACCAAGATCAATTCGAGAGGATATCGAGAGAAATATAGAACCCCATACAAAATGCTTGTATCAAATGGCGCCGCTGCCGGCTCTTCTCGTTAAGATCAACAGTTTTTGTGAGAACTTGGATTTTGGGATCCGTTCACCGTGAACGTTACTTTTTTACAAAAATTTTCAAAAACCCTTAAAAATATAAAATTTTCAAAAATCCAAAAAATTAAAAAAAAACATAAAAACCAAAAATATTTTTGCTTTGTTATTGCCTTGTTAGTTCTTTTGCAGGTGTATGCGCACTCGATCAACGTCTTATCAAGAGCCCGAGCCTCTCGATAACTTAGACATGGCCGGTGTACAAAACAACAACAACATACCACCTCAAAACAACAATAATAACAACAACAACCCACCTTTCAACAACATGAATAATAACAACAACAATGAGCCTCTACCGGATAATCGCCCGATGATTGAACTGCTGCAAGCTCATGTAGATGGCAACACTGATCCAATTGTTATACCAGCGATTGCAGCCAACAATTTTGAGCTCAAATCCGGCTTTATCCAGATGGTCTCTGCTCAACCATTCTTAGGGCATACCATTGATGATCCACAGGACCACATCAAGAGATTCTTGCAACTCACCAATACGGTCAAATTCAATGGTGTTCCACAAGAGGTAATCCGTTTACAACTTTTTCCCTTTTGTATAGAGGGACAAGCCCGACATTGGCTTGCTAAGGAACCGCCACAGAGTATTCTTTTGTGGACGGATTTGGAGACCAAGTTTATCAATTACTTTTTCCCACCCTCTCGTACTACCGCTTTGCGGAATGAAATTATCAATTTTGAACAAAAGTACGATGAGTCGTTTAGTGAATCTTGGGACCGTTTCAAAGACCTTTTGAGAAAATGCCCACAACATGGTTTTACCAAAGTGCACCAAATTAACACTTTTTACAATGGTTTAAGCATGAATGACCAAGATTCACTAAACAGTGCCTCGGGTGGTAATCTTTTGGCTAAGACTTCCAATGCTGCTTGGGATATCATTGAGAATAAGTCTCGTGTGCAAACCAAGAGTGTTAGGACCAATGTTGCTAGTGCTAGTACTAGTGACAGCGATAAGCGACTTGACAAAATCACTACGCTTCTTGAATCACTTGCTACCCAAACCGCCAGCAACACGAACAGCATCAACGCTAGAAACGCTAAAGATGCTCAAGTCAATGCTGTTAGCCAACCATGCGAGATATGCGGGGGTCCTCACTCTTATACCACTTGTACTGCCACCCAAGACTATCCTTCTGAAAATGTGAATGCAGCTTATGGCACCTATCCTCAACCTGCTTATCAAGCTAGACCTCAAGGTGACCGTAATTTGCTTAGCTACCGCTCCAACAACTACCTCTCACCACCCGGTTTTCCTCCAAACAACCCAAACCAACAACAAAACCTCAATCGCCCTCCTCAACAACAACAACAACCTCGTACACCATACATACCACCTCACAAACAGCAACAACCACCTCAAAGAAACAACCAAGTCTACCAGCAACCTGCTTATCAACCACCCGCATACAATGCTCCTCCCAACCAACCCACCGCTTTACACCAAGAAGTGGAAACCTACATGAGGACTAACGATGTGATAGTGGGAAATCTTCAGCGGGAAGTGCTCAACTTAAAAGCAGACCTGGTCAAACAAGGGAACGATCTGAGAGCTGATATGAGAAACACGTTGGATAGTCAAACGAATGACTTGAAGAACATGATGGCTAGTTTTTTCCAAGGTAATCAACCCTCTTCTTCGGGTACTCTTCCGAGTAACACCGTTGCGAATCCAAGAGGGGAGATGAAAGCAATCACCACTCGCAGTGGCAAAGGTACCAAGGAACCCGAGCTTCCTATACCTCCACCACTGATTGTGACTAAGGAAAACGAGTCACCTGCTCCTATTCCTCATCCTTCTCCTTCCTCAATTTCTCCACCTCTTACTTCTACCCCTCCTCCACCCCAGGATGTGAGTGATCCTTCGATCCCAAAGCCTTCCTCTTCTTCCGATATACCTTATCCATCTAGGTTGAGGAAAGAGAAGCTCAAAAGCAAGGACGATATTCAGGTTTCAAACTATCTTAAAATGTTTAAACAACTGAATTTCAATATCTCCTTCGCTGAGGCTCTCTCTCACATGCCTAAGTACGCGAAAATGTTTAAAGATCTTATGAGTGACAAGGAAAAGCTTCTTGATATTGCCAACACCCAACTTAATGAGAATTGCTCTGCAGTGCTCTTAAGGAAATTGCCAACCAAGCTTGGTGATCCGGGTCGTTTCTTAATCCCTTGCAATTTCCCGGGAGTAGAGAATTGCATGGCCCTAGCCGATCTAGGTGCCAGTATTAATCTAATGCCTCTAAGCGTTTGGAAGCAATTATCTCTCCCTGAGCTAGTACCCACCAAAATGACTTTGGAATTAGCTAACCGTACGATTGCTTATCCAGTGGGGATAACCGAAGACGTCTTTGTAGGAGTCGACAAATTCACTTTTCCTGCCGATTTCGTCGTCGTCGACTACGAGATGGACCCTCGTGTTCCCTTGATCGTGGGTCGTCCATTCCTGAGGACCGATCGTACTCTCATCGACGTTGAAGCCGGTGAGCTTATCATGAGAGTGGGTGACGATAAAATCATTTTCAACATGGGAAAGTTGTCTAAACAACCTTATTCATACGAGAGTGTTAATTATATTGACGTTCTGGATGAGGCTTGTGAAGAACACTTTAATGATGCTTGTAAAAATATTCTTACCTCTCTTCCCAATGTTGAAACCGTTTCCTCTATTGATTCATCACTGTCTCTATTTGGAGAAAGTGATTTGTTTTGGAACAATCTTGAAGCTACCATGGGAGATGTGAACTTAGCTAATGATGATTCTCCCACCGATGGGGATGAAGACATGCATTTCTTTGAAAACCTTCTCAACGAAGACAATCCTTCTCCTCCATCTCCCACGGTTATTGCTATCGATACTCCGACTTTGAAAACGCCTCCCATCGAAAATCCTCCGGATTTAGAACTTAAGGAGTTGTCGCCCCATCTCGAGTATGTGTTCCTTGAAGAAGAGAAGAAGTCGACCGTCATCATCGCAAAGGATTTGAAAGATGAACAGAAAACTCGCCTCATCGCCGTGCTTAAAGATCATAAGAAGGCTATTGCTTGGAAAATCTCCGACATTCGCGGAATTGATCCTCACTTCTGCACACACAAAATTCTCATGTAGGACGACTTTAAGCCCACAATTCAAAGCCAACGAAGGGTGAATCCGAAAATCCATGAAGTCATCAAAACGGAGGTTATCAAACTTCTTGATGCGGGTATGATTTACCCTATTTCGGATTCACCATGGGTTAGTCCAGTCCATTGTGTGCCTAAGAAGGGCGGAATAACCGTTGTTCCCAATGAACACAACGAGTTGATTTCCATTCGTCTCGTTACTGGGTGGAGAGTTTGTATAGACTACCGCAAACTCAATGATGCCACGAGAAAGGATCATTTCCCTCTACCTTTTATGGACCAAATGCTTGAACGTTTAGCGGGTAATGAATATTACTGATTTCTTGATGGTTTCTCGGGTTATTTCCAAATACCCATCGATCCCCAAGATCAAGAGAAGACAACATTCACTTGTCCCTATGGCACATTTGCTTACAAAAGAATGCCTTTTGGCTTATGCAATGCCCCCGGGACTTTCCAAAGGTGCATGTTAGCTATCTTCCATGACATGGTTGAACAAACCATGGAAGTCTTTATGGATGATTTCTCGGTATCCGGGGATTCCTTCTCTTCTTGCCTTGCCAATTTGGAACGTATGCTTAAGCGGTGCGAAGACACTCGCCTTGTTCTGAATTGGGAAAAATGCCATTTCATGGTAAAAGAGGGCATCATGCTAGGACACAAGATCTCGAAAGCCGGTCTTGAAGTAGACCGTGCTAAAGTCGATGGTATCGCTAAGTTGCCTCCACCTTCAACCGTGAAGGGTGTGAGAAGTTTTCTGGGTCATGCGGGCTTCTACCGTCGATTCATCAAATTTTTTTCTCAAATCGCTCGGCCGATGACCCACCTCTTGGAAAAAGATACCCCTTTTATCTTTTCCAAAGAGTGTCTTGAAGCCTTCAACTCGCTTAAGGATAAGCTAACTAAGGCACCCGTCTTGATTACCCCTAATTGGGAGCTGCCTTTCGAGTTGATGTGCGATGCTAGTGACTTTGCTATTGGTGCGGTTCTGGGACAAAGAGTGAACAAACACTTCCAACCAATCCATTACGCTAGCAAGACAATGACGGGGCTCAATTGCATTACACGACAACCGAAAAAGAGCTTTTAGCTGTTGTATATGCCTTTGAAAAGTTCCGCCCCTATCTTGTCCTTTCCACCACAATCGTTTACACCGATCATTCTTTGTTAAAGTACTTGTTGACAAAGCAAGATTCCAAACCAAGACTTCTTCGCTGGTTTTTACTTCTCCAAGAATTTAAAATCGAAATTCGCGATAAAAAAGGAGCTGAAAACCTAGCCGCGGATCATCTCAGTAGACTTGAGGATCCTTACCAGGGGGATCATCCGAACAAAGAAATCAATGATTCTTTTCCCTTGGAGACCTTAATGTCTATCAACTCGACTTCTAATGCAACCCCATGGTTTGCGGACATTTCAAACTACTTGGCGGGTGGAATTCTCGTTGACGGGTTAACATCCCAGCAAAAGAAAAAGTTTTTCAAAGACATTAAGACTTACTTTTGGGATGACCCGTATCTATTCAAACAATGTGCCGACTTGATTATTCGTTGATGTGTTGATGGACCGGCAACTTTTGAAATCCTTGATGCTTGCCACAAAGGACCCACCGGTGGTCACTTTGGTCCCAACTACACCGCCAAAAAAGTGTTTGACTCGGGATTTTATTGGCCCACCATCTATCGTGACGCTCACGATATGGTTAAACGATGTGAAGCTTGCCAAAAACAAGGCAAGATCACATATAAAGATGAGATGCCTCAAAATTTCATACAAGAATGTGAAATCTTTGATGTTTGGGGTATCGACTTTATGGGGCCATTCCCTTCTTCTAAAGGAAACAAATACATACTTGTAGCCATTGACTACGTTTCAAAGTGGGTTGAAGCCAAAGATTTACCCACTAATGACGCAAGGGTGGTTTGTAACTTTTTGAAATCTCTATTCGCAGGATTCGGTGTCCCTCGTGCCATTATTAGTGATCGTGGGAATCATTTTTGCAATGACCAATTCGCAAGAGTCATGGCTAAGTACGGTGTAAATCATCGTCTTTCCACCGCCTACCACCCACAAACTAATGGCCAGGCTGAGATATCCAACCGAGGATTAAAGCGAATTCTGGAAAGAACCGTGGGAGAGCATCGTGCCTCACGGGCTGATAAACTTGATGATGCTTTGTGGGCTTTCCGTACCGCATACAAGACTCTGATTGGTTGTACACCATATCGTCTCGTGTACGGGAAAGCGTGCCACCTCCCCATTGAGTTGGAGCACAAGGCTTACTGGGCCTTGAAGTGGGCTAATTTTGATATCAACAAAGCCGGTGACCTACGCAAGATCCAACTCAATGAGCTGAACGAACTCCGTAATGAGGCTTATGAAAATTCTTTGATCTATAAGGAGAAGACTAAGCTCATTCACGACTCCAAGATTAAAAACGAGAGTTCCATGTTGGAGACAAAGTTTTACTCTTTAACTCTCGGTTGAAAATCTTTTCGGGCAAGCTGAAATCTCGTTGGTCCGGCCCATTCACCATTGCCAAAATTTTTCCATATGGTACTCTCGAGCTCGCTCAACCTAATGGACCTAATTTTAAGGTGAATGGCCAACGAGTGAAGTTGTAATTTGGTGAGGACATCTCTCAGGAGATGATTCCATCCCTCACCACGTTCCCTATGAACTAATTTTGGGTCGAGTCAGGCTCGTGACTCGGTTATCAAAAACAAGCGCTCCTCGGGAGGCAACCCGAGTATCTATCCTTTTCCGTTTTACCTCCTAAGTGTAGGGGGACCTCTATAGGTGTTTGTATTTGTGTGGTGATGTGATTACAGGGATAAGTGCACTCTTGGAATCTCTGAAGAACCGTGCTCCCGTGTTATCCGAAATCCGGTTCAATCTCTCAACTATCGTGATTCAATTTTCTTCATACTCCATTTGAAATTGATCACGTTAGTCGTCTCTTCCTTAACTTGAGTTAACCAACGTGCACAATGTCCTAAGTGTAAGGGAGACTTTTCCCACATGCTTAAACATTGAGGACAATGTTTATCTTAAGTGTAGGGGGGACTTCTATCGAAGTTTTAAGTGGACTTTTCCATGAAAATGCCTTCATTTAACCGGAAAATCATATTTTTCAACATTTTTCAAAATTTTTTATTAACTTTGGCCATTTAGTCGTAATTTTTAAATTTTTATCGTTGCTTTCGTATGTATATATCCCGCAATAAAGTCAAATTTTAATAAAGTGGTGTAGCTAGTTTAGAAGTCTTTGACATATTAGGCCCGTTGCGTTTATTTTGACTCAACCCGAATAGACTTATCCAAGTTTATTCTAGCTAGTATCCTTAACCATGTAGACCTTAATTAGTTTAGTAAGCTAAGTATCCACGAGTCTCATTACTTGAGATTTTAAATTGTGGAGGACGAGAAATGATAGAGTCAATTATAAGTCGGTATTCTTGTACAAGCTCATTTGGTGTAATTATTTGCCTATTCTCCCATCACTTGCTAATAAATTATCTGCAATAAGTAAGGTCGTACGATTTGAAAAGTTACTTAGATTCTAGCCCAAGATCGTTTAAAATTTGCTCGGTAATGATAAGAGTTCATAGCCAAGGCATAACTTATAAAGCGGGGCGCGAAGATTGGCGAGTCCGAAAAGGCCCTAACAAGGCATGAGGATTCCATTTTATTGCTAAAGATCCAAAGTGATGTGAAAAGCATTATTCCCAAAGTCAATATGAAGGATCAAGACTCACGAAGAAAAGCAATCAACTCCCATAAAGATGATGGAGAAGTTTATCCGAAAAGACCCTAACAAGGTATGAGGATAAATAGATCCAAGTCCGAAAAGGAGGCGGATCGTTGTATCTCAAAATCCCAAATAGAGATTGAAGAAATAATCATGAAGTCGTGGTCAACAAAGTTGGAGTACCTCTCAAAAGTCTCCAAGTGAAGAAACTCTATGAACGATGAGAAGACCATTATCTCAAGCACGTCTCTCAAGATATGAAGTATGAAGTACATGCCAAATATCGGCCCGAGAAAGGTCTCAAATCGTGAACCGAGTTATGCCAAGATATGAACTTTTTGATATCCCGAGAAGCAGTTTTAAGAGATTTTGTCCTTTAGCTAACTATTGATCAAATCGTCCTACTTTGCTTTCAGCCTAAATAAACTATCGAAATAAGTCCAAAAATGCATCTTCATGATCATTCTAAGACAAAAATAAAATATAAGAAATACACCTAGGAATAAGGGAGCTTAAGCATATAATTAAGCCATGTGTGTAAGTGTTTGATTTACTAACTTATAATAACAATGATCTCGTTTTTAAGCTTAGTTTGGGGAACGTGAAACTTGAGGATGATAAATCTTCGCAGCACCCAAGCCCTAATGTAAGTCATTGATCTCTTTGCAAGTTACTTCCATGTAGCTATTTTCAAGTGAAAATGGTTTTCTATCCTTTTGTTTCCTTTAAAGGTTAACTTCTTTTAGTACTTTAATTTTTGTTCAATAGTATTTTAATAAGGCCAAGGTTGATTGATTATGAGAAAAGTGTAAAATTGCTTTATCACTAAGCATTGCATGAGGGCATGGCAATGGTTAAGTGTAGGGGATTTGATAGGTGTGTAAACACCCATCCTTTTACCACTTAATTCTGGCTAAAATGAGACCAAAACGCGTACCTAATATCATTTGTTTGGAATTATGCGTGCTTTTTGTGTTTATTGTGTTTTCAGAGCCAACCGGATGGATAATAGAGAAAACATGGGATTGCACGGGTTTTACCGAAGAAAAAGACTAAAGATGAAGTCTATTGTCCAAGAGATGCAAAAGATTTGAAGTCACTGGGCCTATTCGAAGATTTATCGAAGAAAAGGACCAAAGATGGAAGATTTACATAAGTCGAAGAAACTCAAGTCTATTAAACGAAGAAATTAAAAGACGAGTTGAATTTAATCGACGACAAATCCCGAATCAGAATCGAAAACGTCAACTTTTCTGAAAAGACGAGAAGACAAGAAGAACGGGAAAAAGCCCACTCACCAACCAAAGGGAACACCTATATAAAGGGTTCCCCTCACACTTTTCATTCAGTTTTTTAGTTTTTCTTTTCCCCATCTTTTTCTCCCTTTCGGTTCGTAGTCATCACCAACACCACTAGGGTGTTTGGTGATTTTGATTTTTATTGTTCCAAGAATCTTGTAGTTTAATCTTTGTCTTGTGATTGTTAAAACCTTAATCATTCAATATATCAATCTTTCCATTTCATCTTGTTCATCTTCATCTATTTGGTTAAAAGTTTAAGTTCTTATTTGATTGATTTGATCTTCAAAAGTTGTTGGGTTTTATGGTTTTATTGATGGGATTTGTTGTTAATGGTTAGTATATCATTTGTGTTTAGTTTTATTTAAGTTTTGGTGAAAAACTTGGTGATTTTTGGATCGAATTCGAGTTCCCCTGTTTTTTCGGTATCTTACTGTTCTTGAAGTATTCCCAGGTTCCGGATGAATGAAAGTTCCGGATGAACACAAACTTCCGGATGAACACAAACTTCCGGATGAACAGAAAGTTCCGAATGAGTTTTAGAAGTTCCGAATGAGGGTGTTTTCAAAAGTTCCGAATGAGTTTTAAAAGTTCCGAATAAATTCCCTTTCAAAAAGTTACGAATCAATTTTTCAAAGTTCCGAATGAATGTTCTTTACAAATCTTCCGAATAAACTTCCGGATCAAAAGTTCTGAGTGAACTTCCGGATCACCAACTTCCGAATCAATCTTCCAAACGAAGTTCCGGATCAACTTCCGAACAAAGTTCCGGGTGAAGTTCCGAGTGAAAGTTCCTGGTGAAAGTTCCGGGTGAAGTTCCGAACGAAGTTACGGATCAATCTTCCGAATCAACTTCCGAGTGAAAGTTCCGGATAAACTTCCGAGTGAAGGTTCCGAACGAAGTTCCGGATCAACAACTTCCGAATCAAGGTGACTTTCGAATCAATTTTCTTTGAGTATTTTTAAGTGTTACTGTTCCTTACTGTTTCTTCATTTTTACTTTATATTTTAATTCAAGTTTTTATTAATTGTTATTAATTTAATTGCTTTTAAATTTAAGTTTACATTTTCGTGCATTTAAACTTTTAGTAGATTAAAAATCCAAACCCCCTATTTGTCACCAAAAACAAATCATTCCACTTAGAACCAAGATCAATTCGAGAGGATATCGAGAGAAATATAGAACCCCATACAAAATGCTTGTATCATATGCTTTCATGCAAGACATTGTTGGATTTCATTTAATCCTACTTTCATGATAGTCATGGTTGGTTTTCATTAATCATGCTTTCAGGCAAATCTCATTAAAATTCGTTTAACCACACTTTAGATTTTCTCTATGCAACCAGAATGATGTATATACTGGCATTGCTAGGTTATCATGATGGTTTTTCTAACTGTTTAACCAATTATTCTCCTTTAAAATCATGTTAGATGATCGACCCCATACTGATCATTTCACGTGCATTCCATGTGTACTCCATGTACCGTATCCCATGTGCGTATTCCACTTGCTGATACTCTACAAATTGCTGATGCCGCTCATAGCTTGGAGATGTTACTAAAGGTTGATGCTGCGGATTTTAGAGACGCTACGAGATGCTGATGCTGTTCACAACCTGGAGATCTTACAAGACGAAGACAAATGCGTTAGATCAAAGAGATCGGACGAGAAGATGCTACACCACCAGAAGATTTCCATCAATCATTGTCCCTAATTCTTAGTTACATGTCACACGTCATTCAGTTGTCGTTCAGTTATATGAGTGAGAAACGGTACCAGCTGGCCACTCAGCTAAATAGTTACATGAATCACAGTCATGAGAATGACTGTCATGGAACTGACAGACAAGACGATAGTAACCACTACTGTGACACCAACTATCCTAGCAATCGCAACGGAAGCTCCGACCACGGACGTGATAAGAAATACAAAGGTCAGCAGTCCAACCGATTCGCCAGTTATGGCATGATAACCTAAGATTTGTAGTTTTGTTTGTTACACCTCGAGACACATGTCAAGACATCAATCAAGACACATGTCTCGCATATGTTTTCTGATGACACATGTCAAGACACCAGTCAAGATACATGTCATACGTATATTTCCCAAGACACGAGTCAGGACACATGACTCACGTCCGTTTCGGGAACATCCCTAAGAAATTCAGGGTACCCTCCAAGGGGTATATCCATTTTGTTGTGCCATGTATTAATCAGACCACAAGAATTTCAGTACCATCACCGGCGTATTATACGTGTTTGGACACGCTGGGTTCGTTCGACGTGAGACAGGGAAAACACATCCAGTGAGGTCTGTCATGTTTACTTCATGACACTTTCATTTCTTGATTTCATATTTCATATATCCATGACCATAAAGTAAACCATTCGTATCGCCCATGTATACGTAGGTTTTCTTTTAGTCTAAGGATAAGATCCATTCGGCTAACGCACTTACCTCGGACTGATACGAATTAAATGTGATCTTGATTTTGACTATGAACAACACACCATGCTATTGGTCGCCATTTATATCAGATTATGTACAGTAATGTTCAGGCTCTTAATACATTCAGCATGGTTTTCCATCAGGAAAATCTGTACAAATTATCTATGCTTTACAAGCACGTGTTTTGTTAGCACATGGCTGCAAAAATTTTCTAGCTGTCAGTTAAGACACGACTACTGAAGTCCCTTTTACGCATAACTAGTCGATTATTCCAAAATCTTCCCATACATTCCAGAAGAACCTTCAAGGAGAAGGACGGTAACATCAGATTATGTGTCGACTACCGTCGATTTAAACAAATCACCATTCATAACCGTTATTCTCCTTCACGTATTAACAACTTGTACAATCGACTTTAGGGTATTAAGAACTTTTCCAAGATCGGATTCATGATCATGCTGCCAACAGTGACGAGTGAAAGAGCAGGACATTTCTATGGCTGCTATTCGTACACGATTCGGTCATGCTAGATTCATGATTTTTGTATTAGTCTCATAAATGCTCCGGCATCATTATGGACTTAATAAATTGAGTTTCCATAAACTCATAATCAAATTCATTAGTGTTTCTATCGAGGACAACCTGATTTTTTGTAAGTCTAGAGAAGAGCAGGTAGACCACATTTGCACTATGTTGCAATTTCTACGACAGGAGAAATTTCACTTTGAAATTTTCTAATATAAATTCGGGTTGATTACAGTGACACGCTGAATCAAATGGATTCACACGGTTAATTTTACCATGACTCACCTTATGCGTAAAGGTGAGAACCCTACACTACATTAGGTATTCCAAGAAAATCCTACGCTAAGAAAAGTCTAATTTAGGAGACTCATAGTTTTGTAAACTTCTACGTATCCAGTTTCTATGAAGCAAGATACATTTACGTTCATATCTATGTACCTGTCATACCCACAGGCTAAGATAGAACACCAACAGACTGAGATGTTTTTCCACCATAAGAAATTGTGAACAAAAATGGGACAAGATCTCCATGGATTTTGGGTTCCAGATTAACGCAAACGCAGAAGAAGTATGATGCTATCTGGGTTATTATCAACAGTTTGACCAAGTCTGCAGAATCCTTACATCTGCAAGGATTTCGGAGCTAGCAGATTGATCGGACATGTTCCAACCAAGGCTCATCTGATCACTTGGTAATCCCTCAACTATCGGGCCAGACTAATACAAGAAATTTTACTAGTTGAAAAAGTTCGTTTCTTGGTATCTTAACGAATTGATTTCCGGTTCAAAGTACGACTCAATTGTTTTCGGTGAAACAAATATTTTTGGTCGTTTTAAAATAAAATGTGCAAAACTTTAAAGTAAAATGACGTAAATTTAAATCTAACTCTAATGCAAACTTAAAACGCAACTAAAACTTAAACTAAGGCAAGACTACAATAAATCTAAGGCAATTAAACTAAAAGTGCGACTAAGGAAAAAGGCGGGAAAAATAAAGCTTGAAAATTAAAAACAGAGAGTTAAAAACTGAAACTAAAAAGAACCTGAAAATAGCTCATCCGGAATAAACCTTCGTTCGGAATAATCACTCATCCGGAATGTCACCTTCGTTCGGAATGATTCTTCTTCACTCGGAATATTTACCAAAACCCTTGATCCGGAATAAATCCTTTATCCGGAATATGTCACTTATCCAGAATAAAGTCTTGATTCGGAATAATGCCCTGGTTCGGAATACTTTGCTGATCCGGAATAAAATCAGATAGAAGCTTGTTTCGGAATATATTCCGGATGAACTTCCTTGATCTGGAATGTTTCTTGATCCGGAATGTTGAAGATTCCGGATGAAGACCTTGATCCGGAATATTGGATATTCCGGATGAACACTTGGCCAAACCCTTGATCCGGAATGTTTTACTATTCGGAATAAAAGACCCTTGATCCGGAATATCTTCGTTATTCCGGATGAACAACCCTTAAATCATTTACTCGGAATGTTTTGCTGATCCAGAATATGAACTTGATCCGGAATATGTCACTTATTCCGGATGACCGCCCTTTATTCAGAATAATCAACAAACAATTTTCACTCGGAATATCTGGGCTTGATCCGGAATGTTTCCTGGGAATACAGTAACAGAAACACGAAGAACAAGGAAGCACAAAATATATACGAATCTAAACAAAACATAACAAAATCAACCACAAGATTAAATCAAACTAATCAAATAACATCTACTAATCATAAACAAACAATCCAAATCAATCAAACTAACAAAACTAATCAAAATAATCAAAACCCACTTTAATCAATAAAAACTCAAAAACATAAACATGAACATAAACATAAAAATCAAAGATTAAAAACGGTAGATAGGAGATAACAATAAAAATAAAGATTGACAAGAATTAAAAGGGAACTTAATTGAAATTAAATGTATTTAAGGTGCAAGACAATTAATGTAAATGGACATGAATTTAAATGTGCAAAAATTAAAGTGGAAGAGCATAGTTTGTCAAACTAGCCAACAAGAGAAAATGAAATGAAATCCTAAACTATTTATAGGGGAGGATTAGGAGGTGCTTAGGAAGCTTCCTCCCCTCTTTCATCTTTCTTTAATTGCATGCTTAAGTCCTTCCTCTTCTTAATTCTTTGTTAATCTTCTTAATTCTTTGACTTTAACGACTTTGTCTCAGGATTTCTTTGAAATCGTCTTGTAATTCTTCAATAAATTAGACTTGAGTTCCTCGGCTTTTAGTAAACTTCCGTCTTTTGACTTTTTCTTCGATAAATCTTCAGAATTGGTCTTGGACTTCCGTTCTTTTTGCACTCTTGACTTCTTGACTTCGTCTTTCGTCTTTTTCTTCGATAAAAGCACGTGAATGCCCGTGTTTTCTCCACTTTTCACCTTTTCGTCCTAAATCACAACAAAAACTCAAACTACGCATAATTCCGACATAAACGACATAAAATACACGTTTTGGCTCGGTTATTATTGTAATTAAGTGGTAAAAAGGATGGGTGTTTACACACCTATCAAATCCCCTACACTTAACAATTGCAATGTCCTCATGCAATGCATTAGTTACAAAGCACGTTTACACTTTTCATCATAATCAATCCATGTTGGCCTTTATTAAAGAGATAGAAAATTATAAATATTCAAAGTAAAGAAATGAAAAACATACCTTAGGGTTTTGGAAATGTCATGAATGATCATCATCCTCAAGTTTTCACTTTCTCCAAACCAAGCTTAAAAATTAGATCATTGTTATTATAAGTTAGCAAACTAACACGAACTCATGTGGGCCAATTATTCACTTACACTCCCTTATTCCTAGGTGTATCTCTTATATTTTATTTTTGTCTTGAATGATCACGAGGATGCATTGTTGACTTATTTCGATAGTTAATTAGGCCGAAAATAAAGTGAACGATTTAATCAGTAGTTAGCTAAAGGACAAAATCTTTTAAAATTGCTTCTCGGGACCTCATAAAGTTTATATCTTGGCATAACTCGCTTTGCGATTTGATACCTTTCTCGTACCAATATTTGGTAGCGACTTCATACTTCAAATCTTGAGAGACATTCATGAAATAATGGTCTCGTCTTCATGATAGGAATTTCTTCACTTGAACTTTTGAGAGATTCTTCATACTTAGACCACGACTTCATCATTTTTCTCCAATCTTTATTTTGGACTTTGATATACAACGATCAGCCTCCTTTCTGGACTTGGATCTATTTATCCTCATACCTTGTTAGGGCCTTTTCGGATAGACTTCTCCATGACTTTTGGGGAGTTTTTTCTTTTCGTCGTGTGTCTCGATCCTTCATATTGATCTTTGATAAATGATTCTTCACATCACTTTGAATCTTTAGCAACAAAATGTAGCCCTCATGTCTTGTTAGGACCTTTTTGGGCTCGCCAATCTTCGCATCCCGCTTCAAAAAGTTATGCCTTGGCTATGAACTCTAATCCATACCGAGCAACTTTTAAATGATCTTGGGCTAGAAGCTAAGTAACTTTTCAAATCGTACAACCTTATTTATTGCAGATAAATTTATTAGCAAGTGATGGGAGAATATGCTTATAATTAACTCACATAATTTCACGAAAGAATACCAAACTTATAATTGACTCTATCATCTCTCGTTCTCCACAGTTTAAAATCTCAAGGAATGAGACTCGTGGATGCTTAGCCTATCAAATCAAAGTTTTGGGTTTTCGAGTGGCCTATAGGATCTTGCAAGTTCTTAGACTTTTTCAAGTTTTAGAATTCGCATTTTAAAGTTCCCTTGCTAAACGACTCTCTAGGATCAATTATAGGATCTTGCGAAAAGTTCTTGTTCTTAACCCGTGAGAGTTAAGACTTTCGCGTTTTATAGCTCCCTATATAAAAGCCTAGCAAAACTTGACTTTAACACGTTAAGGATACTAGCGAGAGTAAACTTAGATAAGTAAACTCAGGTTGAGTCAAAAGATTCACAACGTTTGAAAATTAAAACCACTTTATTAAAAATTTATTCTAGCAAAGAAAGAAAATAACTATACAAAGGGAAAAACTAATGGTCCAAAATAGATAAAATGTTTTGAAAAATGTCGAAAGATTGATTTTCCGGTTAAAATGAGGACAAATACAAGGAAAAGGCCACTTAACTTCGATAGAAGTCCCCCACTACACTTAATATAAACATTGTCCTCAATGTTTAAGCATGTGGGAGTAAACTCTCCTACACTTAGGACATTGTGTACGTTGTTTAAATCTTGCTAAGGAAAAGACAACTAAAGAGATTCCTATTTTAATATTGGAAAATATAAAATAGTGAATCGAAAAGAGTTTAGGATAGAACCGGGAAGAAAGGAACGCGGAATCACGGGTCGTCAAAAATCATCAAGAGTGGATCATTGAGCGCTCGAATCCCTGGATATAAGAAGAGAGGACATAGCAACACCAACGGGTCTCCCCCTACACTTATGGTAAAAACAAAGAAAAAGATAGATAGATAGTCGGGTTGCCTTCCGAGAAGCGCTTGTTTTTGTTAACTGAGTCACGAGCCTGACTCGTCCCCGAATTAAATGGTCCATGGGGAAGCCTCGAATGTAATACCGGGATCAAAGACCTTGTCCTCGTTCCCGGAAGAATATAATAAAGGAGATGTAGGAGGATAAGTCTTGAATGGTAGGAAGGTCCTTTCAACATACGAGAAGTATGTGAAATCTTGATCCACGGGAGGTGGGGTGGGTAAAGGAATCACATTGTCATCCTCCAAAGACAATGGATGCTGACCAATTGGCAAAGCCGTAAGGTTATCAATCATAGAATGGTCATTGTCACCTCCCGGGTCAAAGCTCTCATCTTATTTCCCGGAGAGTGAAATTGATACATCACCCGCTTGGGCGTACATTCAGTAGGATGAGGTGGCAATATAGTATGAGAAGTAAGAGAAGAATTACCTTCCACCTGCGGTACGTTTCCAGTAGAGTCAGATCTCTCCACCTCTGCGATAGAAGGGGGCATGGCTAACAAAGTATGCTCATCAATAGCAAGAGAATCAGAGCTATTAATGTCCTCAATCCCTTCGTCAAAGATAGGATTCACCTCACTAGATATGTAAGCGTCATCAAAATCAAATAAAGGGTTCGAATAAATCTTGAAAGTTTCCTTCAGAACGTCTTCATCGGATAGTGACTCGTCATCACTAGAAGTAAAATCATCATCTTGATCAAAAAGAGGATTAGAGAAAGCCAAAGAATCCTTTCCCAAAGTGTTGGTGGAAGGAACATCATCAGAAGAAAGTGCATCATACTGATCGTCACTGTCGGATGTCAACTCAAATTCACTTGGAATTGGGACAAGGTTATCAGCACTAGACTTTATGAATTCGTCGGATTCCTTTGCAGGAATTGTGCTAATATCCTCATCCCTAAGGATGGTTGAATCCTTAGGCTCCAGAGCCGACAAGTCGGGAGAAGGAATAGAATTCTCATCGTTCCACGAAATAGGACTCTCATCGTCATCACTATCATAATAATATGGAGGCACAAGAGGAAGAGTATAAGCATTAAGGTTAGATACTTGCTCTTGTTGCTGATCCGCTTGACATTTCTCCATGATCTTGTTGCAAGCTTCTTGAACTTTGTGAAATTTGTCAAAAAGTGTGGCCATTTGCTCAGGAGGAAGTACACAAAAGGGTTGATGATTGACGGTGTGATGTGGGGGCTCAATGTTATACACACTGGGATGATAGCACGGAACTTTCCCAAAGACCTTCGACGGATCACAAGAAGAAGCATCGTGGGGGCCCCCACAAATATAGCACCACGGGTATGGAGAAAAACCCGGTGCATCTTGAGGATAAGGATTGTCATAGACGGGAGAAGGTGAGAAAGTATTGTAAGAGGAGAAGTATGAATTTGTTGAATTGCAAATTGGACAAAATCCAAATTGTGTATCGTCGATATCAAAAACACATCGCTCACAAGTACACCATTGACATGTTTAAAAACCATGCCATGGTCTCCCACACCGTACGCAAGACGAATCCATGAAGAATTATAAATAAGAGGGGTAAAGAAAAGAATTAAACATAATAGAGGATAAAGAGGAATATTTTTGGTGCAAAACTTTGAAAAAGAAATGCTTTTTATGATTTTTCAAATGTTTTTGGGATTTTTTTGAAATTTTTTGACACAAAAAATAACGTTCACGAGTGAACGGATCCCAAAAAGCAACGCGTCTCTCACAGAAAACCGTTAATCTTTACGAAAAGAGCCGGCAGCGGCGCCATTTTATAACTGGCTTTTGGCCAGGTAAAAAGATTCGTTATAGTGGTCTAATCGAATTGATCCTGGTTAAATATGCGACTCAGTCGTTCTTTGGTGAAACAAATAGTTTTGTCGTTGTAGTAACTAAAAAGTGCAAAACGTAAATGTAAATGACGTTAAAGTAAATCTAACTCTAATTTAAAATAAAAGACAAGAATTTAAAAGCGTGACGGAAATTAAAAGGCACTAAAAGTAAATAACGCAAACTTAAAACTATCTAAGGCAAACTTAAAACGCAACTAAAACTTAAACTAAGGCAAGACTAAAATAAATCTAAGTCAATTAAACTAAAAGTGCGACTAAGGAAAAAGGAGGAAAAATAAAGTTTGAAAATTAAAAACAGAGAGTTAAAAACTGAAACTAAAAAGAACCTGAAAATAGCTCATCCGGAATAAATCTTCGTTCGGAATAATCACTCATCCGGAATGTCACCTTCGTTTGGAATGATTCTTCTTCACTCGGAATATTTACCAAAACCCTTGATCCGGAATAAATCCTTTATCCGGAATATGTCACTTATCCGGAATAAAGTCTTGATTCGGAATAATGACTTGGTTCGGAATACTTTGCTGATCCGGAATAAAATCAGATAGAAGCTTGATTCAGAATATATTCTGGATGAACTTCCTTGATCCGGAATGTTTCTTGATCCGGAATGTTGAAGATTCCGGATGAAGACCTTGATCCGGAATGTTGGATATTCCGGATGAACACTTGGCCAAACCCTTGATCCGGAATGTTTTACTATTTGGAATAAAAGACCCTTGATCCGGAATATCTTCGTTATTCAGGATGAACAACCCTTAAATCCTTTACTCGGAATGTTTTGCTGATCCGGAATATGAACTTGATCCGGAATATGTCACTTATTCTGGATGAACGCCCTTTATTCAGAATAATCAACAAACAATCTTCACTCGGAATATCTGGGCTTGATCCGGAATGTTTCCTGGGAATACAGTAACAGAAACACGAAGAACAAGGAAGCACAAAATATATATGAATCTAAACAAAACTAAAAAAAATCAACCACAAGATTAAATCAAACTAATCAAATAACATCTAATAATCATAAACAAACAATCCAAATCAATCAAACTAACAAAACTAATCAAAATAATCAAAATCCACTTTAATCAATAAAAAACTCAAAAACATAAACATGAACATAAACATAAAAATCAAAGATTAAAGAAATGTAGATAGGAGATAACAATAAAAATAAAGATTGACAAGAATTAAAAGGGAACTTACTTGAAATTAAATGTATTTAAGGTGCAAGACAATTAATGTAAATGGACATGAATTTAAATGTGCAAAAATTAAAGTGGAAGAGCATAGTTTGTCAAACTAGCCAACAAGAGAAAATGAAATGAAATCCTAAACTATTTATAGGGGAGGATTAGGAGGTGCTTAGGAAGCTTCCTCCCCTCTTTCATCTTTCTTTAATTGCATGCTTAATTCCTTCCTCTTCTTAATTCTTTGTTAATCTTCTTAATTCTTTGACTTTAACGACTTTGTCTCGGGATTTCTTTGAACTCGTCTTGTAATTCTTCAATAAATTAGACTTGAGTTCCTCGGCTTTTAGTAAACTTCCGTCTTTTGACTTTTTCTTCGATAAATCTTCAGAATTGGTCTTGGACTTCCGTTCTTTTTGCACTCTTGAATTCTTGACTTCGTCTTTCGTCTTTTTCTTCAATAAAAGCCCGTGAATGCCCGTGTTTTCTCCACTTTTCACCTTTTCGTCCTAAATCACCACAAAAAACAAAGCACGCATAATTCCGACATAAACGACATAAAATACATGTTTTGGCTCGGTTATTATTGTAATTAAGTGGTAAAACGGATGGGTGTTTACACACCTATCACAGAAAAAGGTTCGCATTTGTGCTCCTTATTTACGTTCACGTTCTTGTTCAAATTTTACGACTTGCTTTCACACTCACATTCATGACACTATTCACGTTCATGATCGTATCTTGGCTTACGATTTTACGTTCATTTTCGTTCTGGGAAGTTTTGCAAAAGCTTGAGAGACCAGACTCAAGTTTGGTATAACTCTCTATCCTCAGACAGACGTTTCAAGTCACATTCCACGTCTCACCTTATAGCGTTTGGCGTTACCGCTGCTGTTATTCCATGTTCACGATATGTTTCACATGTCATGTTCATTCACGTTTCTCATATCACGTTCATGATATGTTACATGTAACATTGATCACCATATGTTCCCTTATATTACACTCACCATATCTCCACGTATCACGTTCACAATTGTTCACGTATCACGTTCACAATTGTTCACGTACTACGCTTCAGTATGTCTCGCGCATCATTGCTATGACGCTACTAATGTTAGTTGGTCCAAGTTATTTTGCATCGTAATGTTTCATTTATCTTTGCATGTTAATTCTTATCCACTCGATCGAATTCAGGAGGATCGGTCTTACGTTGATAACCAGGAACTTTTCCGTCTTGTCAAGTCAAGGTAAGAAGGACCAAGATTTATTATTTTGTGTCAAGATCTTGTGGAGGAACCATTCCGAGAGGGAAGCCACTTGGAAACGGAGGAATACATCCGGATTTTTATCCTCTCATCCTTCCATAATTCAGTAATGTTCATTCCTGGCACGTCACGTTCCACGTCCTGGTCAGTCATGTTGAGTCCAAAACCTTTTCAATTACGTTATCTATAATTCGGGGAAGAATTGTTCTTTTTAGGGGGAAGAATTGTAAAAACCCGCATACTTTTACCATGAACAGTACACTACGTAAACATATGAACCTATTAAAACTTTCTAATTATGTCACATACAAGTATCACGAATATTGAATCCAGAAATTACGTACGTGTTATTACACGATAATTATCATGTACGTGTTAATACACGATAATTATTAACTATAATAATTAAGATCACGGGCATATAATCACGAATATTAAAACACGAACTATAATACGGTTTTCCAGGTTTATTAATTTAAATACAATAAGTAATCACATATTCTAGTAGTTACGTACAACATGTAAAATCACTACAACAATAATCCACGACTTGTTAGAACACGAACACGCGTATGAAATTTAAGAAGAAAGGCTTTGGGCTTAAGTGTTTGCTTAGGCCGTTTAGACAAAAGAAGGCAAGAGAAGATGGGCTAAGGCCCATCGTGTATCCTAGTCGGCTAAATAGAAAAAAAAGTACGGGAGGGAGTTGATTTGTTAAGACAAAAAGAAAAGAAGAAAACATAAAACCCTAAGCAGGAAAACAAAGTGGCCGTCACATATTTTTGTGTGTCTCCTCCCCGCCGAAGTGTGAAACAACAGGACAAGAACAATCAATTCGTGTTTCAGCCAAAGAATCAAGGTTGGGTTCGTGTTCTATTGTTTCAAAACCCTAAACACAAGTAAGAAAACCTAATCTCGTTTTTGTTTTTTTTTTCTTTTGTCAATCGATCTAAGATCTGGGTTTTAGGTTTATAAACATGTTAAATGCAAGACTAAAGGGTTCGGGTGGTTAGGTTGCTGTTTGGTGGCGGTTTGCACAAAAGCCGAGACACTTATGTGTCTCGGTGGTGGTTATATACCACCAGCCGCAAGGCCAGTGGGGCTTTTGGCCTAACAGTGGCGTCCAGCAAGAAAGCAGGGGGAGTATAGCCCTGCGCAGTGGCAGCCTAAGCTGCTGCTGTCGGGGGGTGTTCTACTCGGCTGGTGGAAACCACGGCTGGGCAGTAGGAATCCACGGCTGGCAGACCGGGTAGCCACTGTTAAGGGTGTTTGGTTCGGTCCGGTTCAAGGGGTCCGGTCCGGTTATGTGTGGGCAATAATTAAAACATGGGTTTTGTCACAGGAACATTGTACTAGTCACTTTTTCTATAAGTATAATATTTTTTATAAGTTACATTTTTCCAAGCATATTATTTTACTAAGAAAATTAAATTAATTAAATCATGGCTAGTAATTAATTTAATTAACCATGGACTTAGGTTATTGTCAGTTATGAAATAATACATGTTTTAATCTAAGTATTTTATTTATTTAAATTTGACTATAGTATTAATTAATTATTTAAGACATGGAATATAATTAATTAATAAATATGACTTAGGTTATAATTAATAAATATTAATACATGTTTTAACCTAAGTATTTTATATACATTAATTTAATTAAATCATGTGTATATTTATTTAAATCATATAACCTATAGTTTATTTAATTAACATGATATTATTAATAAACTATACTAATAATCACATGACTTATGTTATTTAATCAGTAAACTTATGCTTATATTATTAGCTTATTAATCCAGCTTAGTTCTAAATATGGAAACTTTCTTATTCAGGAAACTTACTATTTTTGTAAACTTTATATTTTTAGAAACTGATATATTTTAAGAAGTTAATCTATTTTTGGAAACTTTCTATTTTTGGAAACTTTCTATTCTAGGAAACCTGCTATTTTTAGAAAGTTACTTATTATTACACAACAAGTATAATAATACAAGTAATACTTAATCAGAATACATAGAATACATGAGCATAACCTTAAAATCAGTAAAACAAGACATGAACATATAAAACAAGCTAAGACATGATATAAAATCAGTTAAGTACTCAGTAAAAAGTGTTGATCCCAAACTTAGATCGATTTAGCTTGTGTAAACGAGATTAAAGTTAAACACTTAGAGAAACTTTTTGTATATAAAACAATTTAAGTATTATGCGGAATTAATACTCAAACAAGAACACACAATCAATGTAAACCAAACTTTCACCTTGATTTATAAAACAAACTTGCGTACGATGAATGTTTGAAAAACGTATGAAAACTTATATTGAAACAAAACCAAAAGGCCTCCTTTAATAGATTAAGGAGCCTGGTACAAAAGTCTACGTATCAGCTATTTAAGGTAAAGATAAACATAAGAAATACATTGTTGATCATATCTTTACTAGAAACATAATACGTGTGTAGACTAAGTCTTCTATCAGTGCTTGACTTCTTCTTATCAACGCTTGACTTCTTCTTGTCAACGCTTGTCCTGTCAACGCTTGTTTTCTTCCAATCAACGTCCAGATTGTTCTTGTCAGCGTCCAAGTGTATTGGCTACATTTTATTCCCAACAATCCTCCCCTAAACTTGATATCTTCTCTACTAATCAAGTTTCTGAATAAAAACTAAGAACTAGGAGGATTCTTACAAATCTTATCAAATTGGTAATAAACATATCTAATCAAATCTTTGGCCATGTCACTTGAGTAGTCAATCTCCAGCTGTGTTGTCTTCATCTTTTCCAAAACTTCTTTGGACATAGGATATTAAGCATCCACAAGAAGATATTCAGAAAACTTTGTAGAACTCAAATGATACACACCAGCTGCTGAATATAGACGCCATTCAAGTCCACTGATATCATCCTCAAGATCCTTCCAAACTGGATCTTCTTCTTCTGGTGCACACATTCTCTTGAATGTTGACCAAAGCTTTATTCCATTGACTGAAGTAGGTGCTTCAGTCTCATACTTGGCCAGTAGTAACCTCCAATGGTCTGCCAAGTCTCCCCTATCCATACTTGCAAACAAAGACATAAGAGTAGTAAAAGTGTGTACCTCTTTCCCATATCTGCCAATCATTCAAAACCCACTTGCATCTTCTTCATAGCTAATGATAGGGTTTATGGCATCATGAGGTAATACTTTTACCATATCTGAAGCTTCCATGGGTGAGAGCTTAATACTCTTTCTAATAATAGCTTCACTGGGATTCACTTTATTCAAATCTAAAGGAAACTCAAGAGGAACTTCCTTCTTCAATGGCCTTGGTACAATCATAGCCTTTTGAATCTCCATTTCTTCTGCAATTTCTTCTTTCCTTTCATCTGAAAGAAGTCTGATAGTGTTCATTTCTTGCACTCTTTCCCAAATAGGATAAACCTTATAGCCTCAATCCTTACAACAGGTGCAAAGACCTCCTCATAGACTATTCCTTCCTCTTGTGTATATCCTTGAGCCACTAAATGTGCCTTGTTTCTGACCACAATGCCTCTCTCATCCTTTTTGTTTCTGAGAACCCATCTTGTCCTAATAGGTCTGACATGTCTGGGACAATCAACCAACTCCCAAACATCCTGGATAGCAAATTAGTGAAGCTCATCCTGCATTGCTTCCACCCAACTTGGTTCTTTGAGAGCATCAAAAATCTTCTTGGGTTCCTGTTGTGACAGAAAATAGGCAAACAAACATGCTTGAACAAGAGGGGTATCAACCTTCTTGTGAATATTTGCAATAAATCCTCTCTGATTCTGATGAGATCTTCTAGTTTGCACAGGAGTCATTACCTCGCCAATAATTAGAGAAGGAGGATGATTTTTTATTGTAGAAGTAAGCACTCCTCCTTCAATAAGTGTATTATCCTCAATCGCATCTTCCATGTTACCAATATCCTCTTTAGACTCTCTTCCATCATCATTTGAGTGAACCTCTCCATTTTTGTTTGAAGGTTCACCTTGTTCAAAATTATTGGAAGAGAAAAGATGGTGAAAATATCGGTCAACGCCTGAACCAAAGCTATCAACGTTTGAGCCATCAACGCCTGAATTTGTCTTGTCAGTGCCAGAATTTCCTTTGTCAGCGCCTGAAAGATCATGCATGTTTTCAACTGGTGATACTTGGGGACCACCTTTTTCAGCAACAGCAGCAGCATCAAATGCATCTGTCCATATGGGAATGGTAACATACTCAAGTATGGGTGCTGATTTGCCTGCTTGTGATCCAACCTCTTCATCAACCTGTTTACCTGAAACATCAACAATTGGTTCTTCCACAACATTTGAAGTCACCTTCACAATGTTTTGATTAGTAACAGGCATATAATTCAATGTCCTAGATAGAGGTTCCAAGTCAAATAACCAATTTGGACCACTTTCAGGATCACTATGTTTACTTTCTAAAAACCTAACATGTACTTTTTCAAGTATATGTTTTTCTTTTTTAAGGTAAACTATATATCCTCTACTCTACACAGAATAACCCATGAAGTAGCCTTCATCACCTTTAGCACTAAACTTACCTAAGGCATCACTAGTGTCCAGCACAACTACATGACATCCAAAAGGTTTAAGAAAACCAATATTAGGTTTCCCGCCCCAAAGTAACTCATAAGGTGTTTTGTTATGAATCTTGTTGACTAATGCCCTATTCTGAACATAACAAGCTGTATTCACAGCCTCAGCCCAAAAAGTAATGGGAAAGTGAGCATAAGCCAACATAGTCCTGGCTGCTTCTATGAGGGTTCTATTCTTTCTCTCAGCTACCCCATTTTGTTGTGGGGTTCTAGCTACACTGAACTGTCTATTAATCCCTTTCTTGGCTCAAAATTCATCTAATAACCTATTTCTAAACTCACCACCATTGTCACTTCTAAGCATCTTAACCTCATTACCATACTTCTTTTCAATTTGGGTAATAAAGTTAATCAAAGTATCAGCAGTGTCACTTTTCAAAGCTAAAAAGAAAGTCCAAGTAAATCTTGAAAAATCATTAGTGATGACAAAACAGTAGGATTTACCATTTAAGCTTTCTATATTAGTTGGTTCAAACAAGTCCATATGCAGCAAGTGAAGTGGTTTAGAACTATATTGCACTTGTTTAGACTTAAATGAGACCTTATGCTGTTTACCTTTGAGGCAAGCAACACAAGAATGGTCATTATGGAAAGCCTTTTCAAGCAAACCATCAACTAAACCATGTCTCACACGCCTATTTATATTCTTAAAATTAATGTGCCCTAATCTTCTGTGCCAATGATTACTCTCATCAACTGAAGCTTTAGCATATATACATGACAAATTATTATTCATCCTAATTCCATTAAGATTCACATTATAAATGTCTTTATGCCTAGGTGTTCTATAATCAATGAATTTCTCATCTGGTATTTTAAAATCTTTGCTCAACACCAAGCATTCAGTATCAGTGAAAAGAACCTTATTTTTGTTATCACAAACCTGTGATACACTAAACAGATTATAGTCAATTTCTTTTACCAGAAACATGTTTTCAAAACACAAATTGTTGGTGAGAAGAGTTCCTTTGCCAGTGATAGTTCCATATCCGCCTCCAAAGTAAACTTTGTCACCATCCTTAATGGGAGTAAAGTTTGTTAGATAATCTTCCTTCCCAGTCATGTGCCTAGAGCATCCACTATCCCAATAGCCATAATCATTAACATGCTTTTGAATTCCCTACACATAAAGAAAAAAAATTAGTTTTCTTTAGGAACCCAAGCCTGAGCAGACTTGGATTCATTTGTTTGTTCAACAAGAACATACCTAGTCCTTATGAGAACCCCTTGTTCATCCCTTTTTGGATTAAACACCCAGTTAACCCCAATTGGTTTTGTTATGACCTTTGAAATATAACGAAATCTGTTACAAGTCATGGAAATCCCATCTGAATAGGGTTTTGATCTTGTTTTGGTCTCCATGTCAAGCTAGAAGAAGCTTTAGACCCCTTTCCCTTTGATTGCAAATATTTACCATTATTTGGTCTGGCAACATTCCTGTCAGCGTTTAATTTATTCTTGTCAACGCTGAAATTACCCTTATCAGCGTTGAACCTAGGGTTTGCTACAGGAACCCATTGTCTGTTAGACCATGTATTGGTCTTCTGAAAAGGTCTTTGTCCATAAGTATTAGACCCTTTAGTAAAGAATGGGGTTGGTCTAACAACTTGTGGACTTTCCTGGACAAAAGGTTTGGGTTTGAAAGTGTTTGACTTTTTATCAGCATTGACCTTTGAAGCATTGACACACTTATAGGCTAAATGTGAAAAACTTCCACAAGTATAACAGGATTTTCTAGACATAGCTCTAGGTCTAGAAGAAAAGAAACATATCCCATTATCACTAATTTAGCTTTTTGGTGTCCTAGGTTTTCTAAACATTTCTGCATATTTAATACTAGGTTTTCTATCAACGTTTAAGCCAAGGTCAACATTTCCAGTGGTTGGGTTTGTCACTTTTATGGGTGTAGACTCATTTGGACTATCACTAAGCATACCACCCTTAACAAACAAGGTAGGGTTGGCTTTCTTCAATTGGTCCAAATCAGTCATCTTCTGCTTGTATTCCTCTACTAGGGTAATAACTCTTGGTGGAGGAATAAATTCCTCTTCTTGGAGTTCTGGTATACCAGTCCAAGACAAGTCCTTTCTAGGAACACCATAAAAGTTCCTAGGAGGTGGTGGAACACCAACATGCTCTTTCATCCCAATCCCAGTCATATCCCTAATATCCCTTTGTTCACTGACACATTTTTCTAGGGTTTGTGAGGCTTTATCAAATCTCTGAATTTTAAGATCTACATTATCTTTATTTTTTATAGCCTCATCTAATTTAGCCTGTAAAGCAGCATTGGCTCTCTCCATGATGTTTCTAACCTCAATACTAGCATTTAAATCATGAGTTAAAATATTGATTTGATCTTTTAGGTCAAACTCCATTTTCTTATATTCAGCTACAGTCTTTTCAGTTTGAGTAAGAGCAAGTTGATAGTTAGATAACTTGCATATTTCATTAACCAGATATGTTGTTAATTTTAAAAATTATTTGTTAAGTTTTTCAATATTTAGACGACAACCCTTACTACAAAATGCATCATCATATACCTCATTGTCTGATGAAGATGAAGAGTGTGCCATGAGAGCATAGTGAACATGCTCTTCTTCTTCCTTTTCTTCAACCAAGGCTTTGTTCTCTTCCTCATCCTTGGCCAAATAGCTCCAATCCTATCCAACACCATAAATATCTTGCATTGCAACCATAGCTTTGGAATCCTGAGCCTTGATGATTTGGCTTGAGGGTTTTCCAGCATCAGATCTTCTTGGAGATCTGCATTCTCTCATAAAGTGTCCCATTCGATGACAATTATAACACTCAACCTTGGATTTATCAAATCCAGTAGTGTCCTTAGCATTAAAAGTCATCTTCTTCTTAAATCTTCTATTCCATCTATTTGCCCTTATACTAGCCAGAGCCATATTCCACTTTATGTCCATCTTTTCCAAATGCTCATCACTAATTTGTTTAAGGTCCTCATATGTAATCACTGAACCTATAAAACCCGCATGCTTTTACCATGAATAGTACCCTTAAGATCGTATGTACTAGATTAAAACTTTCCTTTTATAGTACGATTACGTTTACGTGTTAGGATTTTACGTATTACGTACGTGTTAGAACACGATAAGTATTTATTACGCACGAACACGCAATAATTATTTAAACAGTAATTAATCACGAACATGCGATCATGAAATCATGAACGTAATTAAATCACGAACGTGCGATCATGAAATCATGAACGTAATTAAATCACGAGCTAATATTAATTACGTATATATATTTATTACGAACACGAATAAATATATTAAGTCACGATCGATAACTAATTAAAATACGTAAATTACGAACACGAGAACACACGAGAACACACTATAATATTTAGACTCAGGAAATGTATGGGTTACCCCATGTGGGCCCCATACCACGAAATTAGGGAGGGAATATGGGCTTAGCCCATCAATTTTTACTAAAACAAGGAATTAGGAAAAGATCACTACTCATTTTCACTTTACAGAGGATTTTTACAAAAACCTAAAAGTTCTTCCTTCTCCTTCTTTTTCTCTTTTGGCCGCCACCCATAAACACACCAAAGAGGTGTTTATTTGATCTTTGATCTTGGTTTTGGTACAAGTGTTCGTGTTTGTTCATCCTTGTTTAGATCCACGCATTCGGTAATTCTTTTAACCCTTTTCTTTTGATTTGATATTTTAAATAATTATGAACATGATGTGTTTTTTTTAAAACCTAATTAAAACATAGATCTAACATGAAATTGGTTTTGGAATAAATCAAAAAGGGTGTTTTAGGGGTGTTTGTTCTTGGCCGCCGCCTAAACCGAACCCGAGGGGTCTCGGTTTGGCTATTCGACCACCACCGAGACCATATGGTCCCGGTTGGTTGGTGTGGGTCCCACGGCAGCAACAAGACAAGGGGAACCCCGATGTGGTTCGGGGTATGGTGTCGATTTCATGTCCGGTTCATGGTTCTTAGTCAAGATCCGGTTCACGATGTATGTTAAGATTATTATTTCTATGATATAATGTTAAAATTAAATTAATAACATGACATGATTAATTTAATAACATGACTTAGGTTATTATAATAATTAAAATCATGAAATTATTAACCTAAGTATTTTATATTTTTAGACTTATAAATTAATTAATTATTTAAAAACCATGGTTATAATGAATTAATTAACATGACTTAGGTCATATTATTAATAAATAATAATACATGTTTTAACCTAAGTATTTAACTTTATTTAGTTAAAACATGATATACTTTAATTAAATATTTTAACCTATAGTTTATTTTAATTACATGAAATAATTATTAAACTATACATTATATCATATGACTTAGAAAATAATCATGAAAACACTTAGGCTTAAATAATCATGAAAACACTTAGGCTTATATACTTAGCTTATTTTACCAGCTTATATCTAATTATGGAAACGTTCTATTTTTAGAAACTTATTTAAATAAGACAGCTAATCTATTTATGGAAACTTTTTATTTTTAGAAACTTATTTATTTCAAGCAGCTAACCTATTTATGGAAACTTATTTAAATAAGACAGCTAATCTATTTATGGAAACTTTCTATTTTTAGAAACTTATCTATTTTAAGCAGTAATTCTATTTTTTGGAAACTTTCAATTTTTGGAAACTTTCTATTTTTGGAAACTTTATATTTTTGGAAACTTTCTATTTTTGGAAACCTTCTATTTTTGGAAACTTTCTATATTTGGAAACTTTCTATTTTAGGAAACCTGCTATTTTTGGAAAGTTACTTATTATTACACAGTGAGTATAATAATACATGAAATACCAGAAATACTTAATCAGAGTAAACAGAATATAAGATAAACGTAGTTTAAGGCTTTAAACAGTAAAACATGATATGAACATATAAAATAAGCTAAGACATGACATAAAACCAGTTACGTATTTAGTAAGCAGATACTTATTCATGTATGTATTTATGTAGCATTAGTGATACGGAAGTAGGATTCCTCTTAGTTCATCTTCTTCGTTCACTGGACATAAGGTACGGATTCCCGTCCTTTGAGTATGGACATTTCTTTCCTTATTAGGATTTCCTCGTATGCAGCCAACTGTTTTCCCAGTATTTGTTTTATATGTTTTTGAATTGCTTATGTTTAATTAGAATACCTAAAGCCATATACATGCATGACCAGTTTCACCTAGTTATGGAGGTACCATAACCATAACATTAGAGGCACTGATATTATGACTTCACCACGGCGGAGTGATTGCTCGTGGCGTCCCTTCAGCTTTGGCCATTTATAATATATTTATCATGTGGGGCGTATGGGTGCATCCTAATTACATGTTTTCAGTCAGGATTTCATGGTGAATGTGGTGTGTGCCTTGCATCCTTCACAAGGAGCTGATCCCTCCTACTCAGAACCAGTATATTAAATTAGAGGAAGCCCCTCTAATTTGAATGATGAGGTCACCCCTCCAAGTATTCATGCACGGTGGATTTTCGTGACCTATATTGGCTAATGGTAAAATATGTTAAACAGTCTTCATAAGATAAACATAAGGCTTTTCAAACTATAAAACCAGTTTTATGAACATGTTCCAGGTTTTCCAGGACTTATACATTTCCGCTGCTATTAAGTCTCTATTATGTTTTAGTCACTTATACTATGTCTATATTCGTGCACTGAGCGTTTTGCTTAGCCGTTACTTTCCTTTCCATGCCCCAAAACGGCAGGTACCCTAGGAAAGACTCGAGTAGTTGGAGGACGTGCATAGGATGGAAGCTGCTAGAGACTTCTTTTCCTTTTTGTCTTCATATACTTATGCTTGCTTAGTCTTTCATTCATTTCTTTTACTTTATTATGTTTTGGGCTTATGTTTGAGAACCGATGTTTGATTCCGGTTATCCCTATGGTCATGTAATGTTTCAGACGTTTATCCTTGTATGCTTTGATGACACGCCATAATTACGCGTGACATTCCATTTATCAAAATGGGGTGTTAAAATTATGGTATCAGAGCCAAGGCTTCGACCTGTAGGCTCTAAAACTCGACCTGTGACTAGTGGGTAGTCACCAGGAGCTTCCTAAGCCAACGTTTGTTATTCCATGTATTGATGTTTTCAGCGCATTGTTGTTTTAACCATGACGTTTTCAGCACCGTGAGGTTTTAACCTTGATGTTTTCATCGATATTGTTTTACTAATATGGATGGACAACCGTCATTCATATTTAGTTATGTGTCATTGTTCATGCATAATGTTCCTCGTGAACTGTGGCTATGTGGACTGAACCCCAGTAGTTCATAATTAGTCACATAATTTTTTTTTTCTTTGATAAGTTTTGACAGATGAGTTTCATTTATTTATGTTTCATGTATCATTGTTGCAGGGATTATGACTAAGTAATGGTTGGTACAGGACTGGCCCTATTTAGTCGCATGTGCTATTATCGAAAATTTTAACTTTGGGACCGACCCATAGGCATCCCCTCGCACATATAAAGGTTTTTATAAACTACATTACGCATTCATGCACTGTTTTTCATGCATAAAATTTTTCTCATGATTTATTGGCATAAAAATTTTTCATGTCCCCTCATAAGTTACTATGTTTTTATTTCAAGTATGTTTTCATACTGTCATGGTTAAACTCAGTTTCACGCTGATTATGTTATACACTCCTTCATGTTAAATCATTTCGTGTCTCTTTTGTTATTATGCCTTCATGCAAGACATTGTTGGATTTCATTGAATCTTGCTTCCATGATAGTCATGGTTGGTTTCATTGATCATGCTGTCAGGCAAATCATCGTTGAATTTTATGTAACCACACTTTAACATTTCTCGATATAACCAAAATGATGTCTATGCTAATACTGCCAGGTTATCATGATGGTTTTCCTAACCGTTTAACCGATATACTTTCCTTAAATCATGATAAATGATCGACCCCATACCGATCATTTCATGTTCATTCCACGTGTACTCCACGTACCGTATTTCATGGGTATTACATGTACCTTAATCCATGTGTATTCCACTTGCAATACTTCACGAGTATTCGCTAGTTGATTCTGAATCATCTCAGGCGTATTTTCAATTGCTGATATTCTACAAGATTGTTGATGTCGCTCATAGCTTGGAGATGTTACTAGGGATTGACGCTGCTGATGGTGGCGACACTACGAGATGCTGATGCTGTTCACAACCTGGAGATCCTACAAGACGAAGACAAAGGCGCCAGAGCAAATCTATTGGACGAGAAGATACTTCACCAATAAGACGATTTTGATCAATCATTGTCCCAAATTCTTAGTTACATGTCACACATCATTCAGTTGTCATTTCAGCCATATGAGTGCAAACCGGTACCAGTCGGCCACTCAGCTGAATAGTTACATGAATCACGGTCATGAGAATGACCATCATGGAACTGACAGACATGACGATAGTAACCACTACTATGACAGCAACTATCCTAGAAATCGCAACCGAGGCTCCGGCCGCGGACGTGATCAGACATACAAAGGATCAGTAGTCCAACCGATCCGCCAAGTCTGGCATAATAACCTAATATTGTAGTTCTATTATTTTGCGTCTCGAGACACATGTCAAGACATCAGTCAAGACACATGTCTCACGTATACTTTCCGAGGACACATGTCAAGATACCAGTCAAGACATATGTCATGCTTATAGTTCCAAGACACGAGTCAAGACACATGACTCACGTCCAACTATGGAACATTTCTAAGAAATTCAGGGTACCCTCCAAGGGTATATCCATTTTGTTGTGCCATGTATTAATCAGGCCACAAGAATTTCAATACCATTATCGGCGCATCAGTGAGAACTGTCACATTGTCGATGTCACTTTCATTTCTTTCACCATACTTCATATATTCATGACCATGCGGACTCCTTTCGTATTCCCACGTATACGAAGGTTTTCCTTCAGCTTAATGATGAAATCCAAGCTGCAAACGCATTTCCTCGGAAAGACACGAGTTGAATTTTATCCTAATTATGGACTATGAACAGAACACCATGCTACGATTCATAATTACGTACAGTAATGTTCAGGCTCCTGAATACTTTCAGCTTGATTTTCCATCGGAAAATCTGTACAAATTATCTATGCTTACAAGCATGTGCGTTGTTAGCCATGGTCGCTAAAATTTTCTAGCTTTCAGTAAGACACGACCACTTAATTCTTTTACGCATAGCCAGTTGATTATTACAAAGTCTTCCTATACATTCCAGAAGAACCTACAAGGAGAAGGATGGTACCATGAGATTATGTGTCGACTACCGTCGACTTAAACAAATCACCATTCATGACCGTTATTCTCCTCCACGTATTGACGACATGTCCAATCAACCGTATAGTGTTAATCACTTTTCCAAGATCGAACTCATGATCATGCTGCCAACAGTGACGAGTGAAAAAGCAGGACATGTCCATGACTGCTATTCGGACACGAATCGGTCATGCTAGATTTATGATTTTGAATTAGTCTCATCAATGCTCCAACGACATTATAAGGATGAGTTTCCATGAACTCAAAGCAAATTCATCAGTGTTTTCATTGAGGATAACCTGATTTCCTTTAAGCCTAGAGAAGAACAGGAAGACCATATATGCACTATGTTGCAAATTCTATGACAAGAGAAATTTCACCCTGGAAATTTTTCCAATATCAATTCTGTTTGATTACAGTGACATGCTGGATCACATGGATTTGCATGGTTAATCTTACCATGACTCAGCTTATGCGTAAAAGAGAGAACCCTACACTACATTAGGTGTTCTAGAAAATCCTATGCTATGAGAAGTCTAGATTCAGAGACTCAGAGTTTCGCAAACTCCTATGTATCAAGTTCTACGAAGCAAGATACACTTACGTTCATATCTAAGTACCTGACATACCAACAGGTTAAGATAGGACACCAACAGACTGGGATGTTTTTCATCATCTGAAATTGTGAATTGAAATGGGACAAGATATCCATGGATTTTGGTTACCAGATTAACGCAAACTCAGAAGAAGCATGATGCTATCTGAGTTATTACAAACAGTTTGATCAAGTCTGTAGAATCCTTACATCCGCAAGGATTTCAAAACCAACAGATTGATCAGACATGTCCCAGCAAAGGCTCATCCGATCACTTGGCAATTCCTCAGTTATCGTGCCAGACAAATATTCATAATTGTGCTCCTTATTTACTTCAGTCCTTGTTCTAAGTTCACGACTTGCTTTCACGCTCGTGTTCATGACACTATTCATGTTTATGATCGTATCTTGACTTACGATTTTACATTCATTTTTCTCATTCTGGGAAGATTTGCAAGAACTTGAGAGACCAGACCCAAGTTTAGTATAACTCCCTATCCTCAGATAGACGTTTCTCATCATATTCTATGTCTCACCTTGTAACGTTTGGCGTTACCACCATTATATTCTATGTTCACGATATGTTTCACATGTCATGTTCATTCCACGTTCCTTATATCATGATTAAGATATGTTACACGTATCATGGATCACGATATGTTTACTCATACTACACTCGCCATATCTCCACGTAGCACGTTCAAAAATTTTCACGTATCACGTTCAAAATTTTTCACGTACTACGTTTCTTTATGTCTCGCGCATGGTTTCTAATTATCAGTTACGTCAGATTGTCTTGCCTCGTAACGTTTCAATTACCCTTGCACGTTAACTCTTAATTTTTTTCTTTCCAAGATCGAATTTAGGGGATCTACCTTTTGTTGATAACCAAGAATTTCTTCGAATTCCAAATCAAGGTCAGGAGGACCAAGATTTATCATTAGTGTCAAGATCTTTTGAAGGAACCGTTCCAAGAGGGAGGCCACTTGGAAACGGACAAGTTCATCCAGACTTTTATCTGTTTTTTCTCTCATCAATTAGATATGTCCTTTCTGTCACGTCACGTTCCATGTCCTTTCAAGACATGTCATGTTCCACGTTCCTTCTACCATGTCACCTGTACGTTCATTAATCTTACATACCCTCTCAGTTTGATTCGGGTATGTTTCTCTTTCAGTTACGTTATCCATAATTCGGGGACGAATTATTCTTTTTAGGGGGGAAGAGTTGTAAAACCCGCATGTTTTTACCATGAATAGTACCCTTAAGATCGTATGTACTAGATTAAAACTTTTCTTTTATAGTATGATTACGTTTACGTGTTAGGATTTTACGTATTACGTACGTGTTAGAACACGATAAGTATTTATTACGCACGAACACGCAATAACTATTTAAACAGTAATTAATCACGAACATGCGATCATGAAATCATGAACGTAATTAAATCACGAGCTAATATTAATTACGTATATATATTTATTACGAACACGAATAAATATATTAAGTCACGATCGATAACTAATTAAAACACGTAAATTACGAACACGAGAACACACGAGAACACACTATAATATTTAGACTCAGGAAATGTATGGGTTACCCCATGTGGGACCCATACCACGAAATTAGGGAGGGAATATGGGCTTAGCCCATCAATTTTTACTAAAACAAGGAATTAGGAAAAGATCACTACTCATTTTCACTTTTACAGAGGATTTTTACAAAAACCTAAAAGTTCTTCCTTCCCCTTCTTTTTCTATTTTGGCCGCCACCTATAAACACACCAAAGGGGTGTTTATTTGATCTTTGATCTTGGTTTTGGTGCAAGTGTTCGTGTTTGTTCATCCATGTTTAGATCCACGCATTCGGTAATTCTTTTAACCCTTTTCTTTTGATTTGATCTTTTAAATAATTATGAACATGATGTGTTTTTTTTAAAACCTAATTAAAACATAGATCTAACATGAAATTGGTTTTGGAATAAATCAAAAAGGGTGTTTTAGGGGTGTTTGTTCATGGCCGCCGCCTAAACCGAACCCGAGGGGATCTCGGTTTGGCTATTCGACCACCACCGAGACCATATGGTCCCGGTTGGTTGGTGTGGGTCCCACGGCAGCAACAAGACAAGGGGAACCCCGATGTGGTTCGGGGTATGGTGTCGATTTCATGTCCGGTTCATGGTTCTTAGTCAAGATCCGGTTCACGGTGTATGTTAAGATTATTATTTCTATGATCTTATGTTAAAATTAAATTAATAACATGACATGATTAATTTAATAACATGACTTAGGTTATTGTAATTATTAAAATCATGAAATTATTAACCTAAGTATTTTATATTTTAAGACTTATAAATTAATTAATTATTTAAAAACCATGGTTATATCTAATTAAGTAACATGACTTAGGTTATATTATTAATAAATAATAATACATGTTTTAACCTAAGTATTTAACTTTATTTAACTAAAATATGATATACTTTAATTAAATATTGTAACCTATAGTTTATTTTAATTACATGAAATAATTATTAAACTATACATTATATCATATGACTTAGAAAACAATCATGAAAACACTTAGGCTTATATACTTAGCTTATTTTACCAGCTTATATCTAATTATGGAAACGTTCTATTTTTAGAAACTTATTTAAATAAGGCAGCTAATCTATTTATGGAAACTTTCTATTTTTAGAAACTTATTTATTTCAAGCAGCTAACCTATTTATGGAAACTTATTTAAATAAGGAACCTAATCTATTTATAGAAACTTTCTATTTTTAGAAACTTTCTATTTTTGGAAACTTTATATTTTTGGAAACTTTCTAATTTAGGAAACCTGCTATTTTTGCAAAGTTACTTATTATTACACAGTAAGTATAATAATACATGAAATACCATAAATACTTAATCAGAGTAAACAGAACATAAGATAAACGCAGTTTAAGGCTTTAAACAGTAAAACATGATATGAACATATAAAATAAGCTAAGACATGACATAAAACCAGTTACGTATTTAGTAAGCAGATACTTATTCATGTATGTATTTATGTAGCATTAGTGATACGGAAGTAGGATTCCTCTCAGTTCATCTTCTTCGTTCACTGGACATAAGGTACGGATTTCCGTCCTTTCAGTATGGACGTTTCTTTCCTTATTAGGATTTCCCCGTATGCAGCCAACTGTTTTCCTAGTATTTGTTTTATATGTTTTTGAATTTCTTATGTTTAATTAGAATACCTAAAGCCATATACATGCATGACCAGTTTCACCTAGTTATGGAGGTACCATAACCATAACATTAGAGGCACTGATGTTATGACTTCACCACGGCGGAGTGATTGCTCGTGGCGTCCCTTCAGCTTTGGCCATTTATATTATATTTATCATGTGGGGCGTATGGGTGCATCCTAGTTACATGTTTTCAGTCAGGATTTTATGGTGAATGTGGTGTGTGCCTTGCATCCTTCACAAGGAGCTGATCCCTCCTACTCAGAACCAGTATATTAAATTAGAGGAAGCCCCTCTAATTTGCATTGATGAGGTCACCCCTCTAAGTATTCATGCACAGTGGATTTTCATGACCTATATTGGGTAATGGTAAAACATGTTAAACAGTTTTCATAAGATAAACATAAGGCTTTTCAAACTATAAAACCAGTTTAATGAACATGTTCCAGGTTTTCCAGGACTTATACATTTCCGCTGCTATTAAGTCTCTATTATGTTTTAGTCACTTATACTATGTCTAAATCCGTGCACTGAGCGTTTTGCTCAGCCGTTACTTTCCTTTCCATGTCCCAAAACGGCAGGTACCCTAGGAAAGACTCGAGCAGTTGGAGGACGTGCATAGGATGGAAGCTGCTAGAGACTTCTTTTCCTTTTTGTCTTCATATACTTATGCTTGCTTAGTCTTTCATTCATTTCTTTTACTTTGTTATGTTTTGGGCTTATGTTTAGGAACCGATGTTTGATTCCGGTTATCCCTATGGTCATGTAATGTTTCAGACATTTATCCTTGTATGCTTTGATGACACGCCATAATTACGCGTGACATTCCATTTATCAAAATAGGGTGTTACAGAACCATTGGGCAGTGAAGCAATGTATGCACAAACAGTATCTAGATCAATACCAGCAGGCTTGACTCTTGGAGAGTCAACATTGTATGTGTCAGCGTTTAAATATGAGGCGTTGACAAGGCTTGATCCAGCGTTGACACAAGTTGATCCAGTAACAGGGTGCATGTATGACTTCTTTTGATCAAATTGACCTTCACTATGTGAGAAGAAGGCCATATTTCCATTTGTAGACTTGGTTCCTTGGTCCAAAAGAGTTTCATTCTCTACCAGCCTCAGTTTATTGTAAACATCATCAAAAGTAGAACTTTTGTGAGTATTATTAGCAATTATAGACCTTTCTTCAATCTTCCATGCATCACCAAGACTTTTAAGAAAAGTGGTGATGATATCAACATCACCAAGCACTGTTCCCATAAAGGACAGCTTGCTTGTAATGTCAAGATGTCTGCTTCTCACTCCACTTAGCTTTTCATTAGGTTGAGCTTTAAAAACAGCATACTCATGCAAGAGTTGCTTCTTTTTCTCTTGTAAAGTATCAGCATTACCACTATAAGCAACTTCAAGGGTTGCCCAAAGATCTTTTGCAGACTCATAACTTCTATATTTGTGCTGATTTGCTTGTCCCAAAGAGAGTTTGAGAATGCTTAGGGTTTTCATGTCATTCCTTCTCTTTGCTATGTCCTCAGCTGAGACAGCTCTACCATCTTAAGGTTTTTCTTTTCGATCCTCTTCAGTAGAGCCTTGAACATTTGTTCTTTGTAAGATGGCAGCTGCAATATTTTGAGCTTTATTGAATGTGTTTCCATATTCAATAATTTCCCATAGGGTGTAGTCATAGATTTGAAGATACTATTCAAAGTTAAACTTCCACAACTCAAAATTGTCTGGGTCTAGCATGGGAATCTTGATGTTGGGGGTTGAAGAGGAGGAGGAATTTAATTCTAGGGTAGACATGTTGTTTTTAGGGTTTATTGAAAATTAGGTTTTTTGGTGATTAGGGTTTTTGTGTTCTCTAGATCAAAGTTTCTCAACAAGCTCTGATACCACTTGTTGATCCTAAACTTAGATCGATTTAGCTTGTGTAAACGAGATTAAATCAAGTTAAAAACATAGAGAAACTTTGTTGTGTATAAAACAATTTAAGTATTATGCGGAATTAATACTCAAACAAGAACACACAATCAATGTAAACCAAACTTTCACCTTGATTAATAAAACAAACTTGCGTACAATGAAAGTGCGAAAAACTTATATTGAAACAAAACCTAAAGGCCTCCTTTTATAGATTAAGGAGCCTTGTACAAAAGTCTACGTATCAGCTATTTAAGGTAAAGATAAACATAAGAAATATATTGTTGATCATATCTTTACTAGAAACAAACTAGAAACATAATGCGTGTGTAGACTAAGTCTTCTATCAATGCTTGACTTCTTCTTATCAATGATTGACTTCTTCCTGTCAATGCTTGCTTGTCAACGCTTGTTTTCTTCCTATCAACGTCCAGATTGCTCTTGTCAGCATCCAAGTGCATTGGCTACATTTTATTCCCAATTAAAAGAATACTTATACATGTACCCTATTTATGTAGCATTAGTGGGATCGGAGTAGGACTTTCTTTCGTTCGTGTTCTCCGTTCACTGGACATAAGGTACGGATTTTCCATCCTTTCAGTATAGACATTCTTTCCTTATTAGTATTCCCCGTTTGCAGCCAACTGTTTTCCCTGTAGTTGTTTTATATGTTTGATACTTATGTTAGAATAAGAGCCTAAGCCATATACATGCATGACGAGTGTCACCTAGTTATGGATGTACTATAACCATAACACTAGAGGCACCATTGTTATGACTTCCCTACGGCGAAGTGATTTCTTGTGGCGTCCCTTTTTAGTTTTGGCCATTATATTATATTATCATGTGGGGCGTATGGGTGCATCCTAGTTACATGTTTATTAGTGTTATTAGAGTGAATGCGACGTGTGCCTTGCATCCTTCACTAGGAGCTGATCCCTCCTACCCAGACTATTTAATTAGAGGCAACCCCTCTAATAGCATGACGAGGTCTCCCCTCCAAGTATTCATGCACGGGGGAACCTCATGACCTATATAGACTATTGGCTAATTAATACAGTTTTCCTATAAAAACATAAGTCTTTTCAAACTATAAAACCAGTTTTATGAACATGTTCCAGGTTTTCCAGGACTTATACATTTCCGCTGCTATTAGTCTTATTTATGTTTCAGCCATTCATACTATGTCATATATCCGTTCACTAAGCGTATTGCTCAGCAGGTATCGAAGGACAGGCTTGAGCTTATGTAGGGCGTGTCTAGGATGGAAGCTGCTTTAGACTTCTTCTCCTTTTAGGCCTTCATAATTATGCCTGTTTGGACACTTGTCTTGTCCTCCTAGTTCATTTACTTTATTTATGTTTTGGGCTTATGTTTGGAAAACGATGTTTGATTCCGGTCTTCCCTATGGTCATGTATGTTTTAGTACATATTACCTTGCATGCTTTGATGACACGCCAAAATTACGTATACCGGCCCCCTTATCAAAGTGGGGTGTTACAACTTGTGTTAACAAACATTAATTTCCAAAAACTTAAAGCTATCCCACGTAGTGTTAACACAAACACCCTTATAACTATAAAACCAAATCCTAAATGTAATTTAGGGTTAATTAAAAAAAAGTAGGGTTATGAATCAAATAAGGGTAACAGATTATAATGAACCCCAATAACACAATCAATCAATCAATCGTAATTGTGATCTTTTTATCTTATTAGGAATGCATTTGTTCAATCAATCGTAATTGCGATCCTCTGTAACAGTTAGAGTGTTTGTGAATCAAATATTTAAGAAAAGACAAAAAGTGATACGATTGAATGTGAATCAAACACCAATGATGAAAGATCGATTGATTTTTTTAGGTTTATATGATTAGGGTTTACATGCCGTTTTTTAGAGAACAATGGATGGTTTGTGTGTGTTTTCACCCGTGGTTTTTGGGGAAAAAAATGAAAAAAATAGTTTTTAGTATTATATATACCCGCGGTTTGAAAACGCGAATTTGACAAAAATGAATTTTCAGAAAACGTATTCCAGCCAAAATTGACAAAAGTTAGGAAAGTTGTGAGATTTTTTATAAAAAAATATCAAATCCTATTGGTTTAAAAATATAAATGGGTTATGACTTGATTAAAGAGTGTGATTTCAAATCATAATTATATATATATATATATATATATATATATATATATATATATATATATATATATATATATATATATATATATATATATATATATATATATATATATATATATATATATATATATATATATATATATATATATATATATATATATATATATATATATATATATATATATATATATATATATATATATATATATATATATATATATATATATATATATATATATATATATATATATATATATATATATATATATATATATATATATATGTATGTATATATATATATATATATATATATATATATATATATATATATATATATATATATATATACATATGTATGTATGCATATATATATATATATATATATATATATATGTATATATATACATATATATATATATATACATATATACATATGTATATATATATATATATATATATATATATATATATATATATATATATATATATATATATATATATATATATATATATATATATATATATATATATATATATATATATATATATATATATATATATATATATATATATATATATATATATATATATATATATATATATATATATATATATATATATATATATATATATATATATATATATATATATATATATATATATATATATATATATATATATATATATATATATATATATATATATATATATATATATATATATATATATATATATATAGATATATATATAGAGATGGGATCAATAGAAAACTTCATCTCAATAAAAAACTTAGAAAACCTCCTACCTACCGTTGGATCAAACCCATTTCCCCTCTTTTTTATTCCTACAAAACTACAGGGGCCTTTCTGTAACTTCTTTATTTTTAAGGGCTAGTTTTGTATATTTCTTAATTTTTTCATGTTAGATCAATTGTTTTGTGCCTTTTTCTCTGCGTTTTTTTTTCTTTTTGAATTGTGTATTGTGCGCTGCTTGTTTATATATATTTACGTTGTTAGCTGTTTTTTACAACGGTCTTTTTTTGTTGTCTAACGTTTTTAGCTTCTTTCTTTGTCAACTCTTTTTTTGTTTTCAACGTTTTTAAATATTTTAACTTCTAGAATTTTAACAAAAAAATAAAGATGAAAATCAAATAGTCTAAAAACTCTAGTAAACTTACAAATCAAATTGCTTAATAAATCTCCTAGGCTCGACGGTTATCGCTATACACACAAACATTTTATTGAGATAACAAGATAGAGCATGCAGGGCCCAACAATTGAGGATAAGCTTTTACAAAAAAAGTAATGTTTCAAGAGCCTAGGATCAAAACTGGAGGTCTTTGCAAACAACAGCCATCGCGATTTTAGCAAATCGATCTTTGTCATTACATAAATATTCGGGTTCTTCTCTTAGGAGAATCTTCTCTCATTTTCATCACTGAGGTCTATATGAATCACCTGCTATGACAAAATAACCAATCAAATAGGTGTTGGTGTTTAGCATTTAACATTTTTTAACTCCAACGACAGTGCACGGAGTGAGTCATAGATTTAAGATATAGAAGTAATGAAATTTATTTAAAAGCTCGGCTCCACGTTAGTAATCTGACATGCGTAAAAGCATATATTTAGCAAATAAACATAAAAAAATAAGCTTTAACACAGTTTACCAACCTTGTTGTTTTAATGTTTCTTTCCATTGGCTCGAGAGGTTGTGATCGTGGCTTCCAGTTCACTCGTTTTTGGTTGCTCGTACGCCTGATGAGCATCCTCTGGCCTAACTAAACTAGGCCCCTTGAAACTTGCTTTCCAATATCTGCCACAAAGGCATTCACTGAAAATAGAATAGTGCACAATCGTTACAATTTTATAGCATAAATACACAAAATTCGTGGTATAAGCTACTAAGGGTCGCAAAGTTTTAAATGGCTCAGATCTTGGAAGTAGATTTAACTTGGGCCTCTCGGTCGACTCTGAAGTTGCAGAAAAATGCAAATCAGACCCGCCAACTGTCCCAACACTATAAACTGGTTGAACTTAAACCCCTCAATATACATTGTTCCACTAAATCTGATGTGAATGTGATACTAAATCTGATAGAAACAAAGCAAAATAGCAGATGATGATTGTTACCGACGTAGATAAAAAGCATATACCTGCATAAGATTAACACATTCAGACCTGTTGGTGACAATACTTATCACTCCCACTTTGGTGGTATTTTGCAAAAAAAAAACATGAAAACTGCCGAACAGAACCAGTTCTCTAAAATTTGGCCGGTCCAGCCGCCTAGCCCTGTTGGCGAGCTTGGTTTGATATTTTTCAAAAGCCATTGTTGCGACTAAGATTTTCGGCCAAAACCAGACTCAATACACTCTTAGTGATAATGTCATACACTACATATGGTTAAATAAGCTTAAGACAAATACCCTCTAAATGTGGTTATGTTTATGAGGTTATAAAACTCCGATTATATATTTTCATATTTGGAAATCTCTGATTTTTATATCCAAGGATTCCCATAATCGAACAGATGCCTTTATTCAAACACACAAATATACTTAATCAAACAAACACGTGCCGTTAATCAAACAAACAGGTGCCATTAATCAAACAACAGGTGCCGTTAATCAAACAAACATGTGCCGTTAATCAAACAAACAAGTGCCCTTAATCAAACAGATACCCTTGTTCAAATAGAAGCCCTTAAATCATACTGTACATCTTTCTTGACTAGTAACAAAGGTACGCAAGTTACTGACGTAAACAAACAATAATTTTCCTAAACATATTGCACACATGCGTATATAAGTGATTGTGGCAACTACTCATAAAATAAAAGGTGCACCAAAGATAATGAAAAGCTATAATTAAAAAAAGGTACTTACGAGAAATTGATATTAGAAGCCATGAAGGCTTACTACACTGCTTTTGCTCAATCGTTAAACCGTGGGCAACGACGAAGTTAACGGTACTCATCAACTATGAAGCTAACGCCTGAAGAATACGTTACTGGCAACATCACTATCAGCAGCCTGTAGTTATGCAACAAAACCCATTAAGTAAGTGTGTAGTTTAGAGCTTATAAGTTTGTAGTATATATAATTGTTGATTCACCTACCACATAGTGAGGGACCCCTGAAATGTTGGCGAAATACTTTCCAAATTATTCCTTAACCTAGACATTCACACAATAACATGTTTAGAAACATAATTATATATGTGCAACAGTTGACGTGGGATCTCTCTATGCATTTTATAAAGTTGAGTTTCATACCTTCTAAAATCCATAGTTTGGATCATCAAGATACTGAGCTGCACTAATAACGCATGAGTATTGAGCACCACAGAACTTGTTTGTTTACACCAGCCATGTGTGAATCAAGTGGATTCAACTTCAACAACCTCGGGGCCGCACTCCTATCCCCATTCTTCCAGCAAATTCCGTATTTGATTTCTCGTCCTTATCAATAAACAAAGTACAAATCAGAACCAAATAAGTATCAATTTACCAAGATTACACATGTCTTCTTGTACAAAAAATTCCTTATGCTGTTTAGTATTTTAATTTAACTCGGATTGATATTGGTATGAACGAACTAAACTGGTCAATTCAGATGTATATAACGTGTCCATTTTAATCGTTCATACGGACGCCCTAAGTTGGTCATATAGATGACCTAATTTGGTCATACGTATGCCCTAATTTGGTTATATGGATGTCCTAATATGGTCATACTATATCCCACTCATTAGATTATCAATGATGAAAACTAGTCGAACTAGGTTCTGTTCATATCCAGATAAGAGAACAACTGAACACTTCTCAAATTAAAAATAACAAAACTGATTAGACTTTAATTAAAAATATTTGATGAATTAACTATTCCCATAATCAAGTAATTCGGTATATCTAAATAAGAGAGCAGTTGCACACTCCTAAGATTATATTCGGTCTAGTTGTGAGCCTTAATGATATTTAGTGTTTATTTGTGAGCTGAAGATATTGTGAATAGAGGGAGTACTACGAAAAATTTAGGCATCAAGGATTATTGGGATCACTTTTTAAAGCCAAACTTCTTTTGAAATGTAAAGACCTAAATAGCCACATATATTTTAGAAATACACATTATATAACCACTTTCAAGGTTGTCGTCTCTAACGTCTTTACTAGAGAGCTCCATTCTGTGTTCATATTCAAGGACCAATGACTATGGACATTTTTTCAAGATATATCGTTCTTATGCAGATAACAAACCAATATAATCGTAAACAAACTAGCACAAATGGATGTCCGAACTATAATACGAACGGACGCGCTAACTAATTAAATGACGTCGTAACTAAATACTACATTGATTACCTAACTATGATACAAACGGATGCCTAATTAAATATTACATTAATGCCCTTTATTATCTGTTTACACAACGATTGCCTAACTTTGATACAAACGATTACCTTAACTGAGTCAAAGATGCCCTTTATTATCTCCCTTAAACCTAATGGTATTCATACACTAAAATTGATGCCTTGATTTTAGGAATTATATGCCTTAAATATAAAAAATTTCGTACACAAAAATGGCGTATCAAGTACATCAAATGTGTGCCCTAAATTACCTCCTGATATACATAACCTGATCAAATCTCTATTTTGAACAATATCAATTATTTATCCAGTTCTGTCTTGATGGGTTTAAAAGTTGTTTACACTAAATTCAATACCAGCGAATCAGATGCAAACTCTTTAACAATGCTTCTAAGAGTTTTTCTCCTACAAATTGTAAGTTTAAATAATGGTAAAAAAAGTGGAAAACAAGGGATTTCACGAGTAAAAACAAAATCTGGTCCAACATATCAGCTGTGTCACTTTCTAAAGATCTTGAAAGTGGTGGCAGCGATGGAGTTGGCGGAGAGAGCGGTTCAGCAGATGCACGTATAATACTAATTGATGCCCTAAATAATGCTAATTGATTCCCTAAATGATAACAAACATATGCCCTTGTGACAACTTAGTTGGTATCGATATCAGTGGTATCTTTATTTAGAAATTTTGATTACTTAAGGATTTTCATGTAAAATGACGCATATGTACGAGTAGCTAGATAGTCAGACCTGGGTTTTGTGGCAATGCCTACACTAATAATATTACCTTTAATAATGAGACACTCAACAATTTTATTTAGCCCAAACTCTATAAACTAATTAGAATCACCAATAATCAGATAATCATTTTGAAAATGTAGTATCTAATACCCAAAAAATTACTTACCTGCGATAATTTATATACTTATTCTAGCATGGAGCGTGTGGGCAGCTCCACTATAAGTACCTTTAGATTTGGACATATAGCACCTCGAGCCGCTTCCATAATAGCCTTTTAAATTGGATAAAGTGTATTAGATTCAACTGTAGCACCCTTGGTTCTAAAAAGCGTGAGGCGGTCTGTTACGCAAAGGGTCCAAGGCGAGAAGCGCAGGCCAATGAGGAAAAAGGCGCACGCCTCTGGTAGGCGATGCACATACTTTGCACACAATGATTGTAACTTTGTTAAAAACCATAATTCAAACTCTTTAAGTTTAAATGTCATTTTTAGACTAATAAATGTCCAAATGCCGACTAAAAAATACTAATAAAAGTTCACTCAAAACTTTTGAGTTTTTTTAGAACAAAAAACACTTGAGGAGATAAAAAGCGTTCCTCTAAGGCGTCAAAAACCACTGCCTCAAATCGCTTTATGTAACGGCTGCGCATCAAGGGTCCCAATACGATGACCCCATTGCCTCGCCTCGCCTCACGCCTCAGGCGCAAAAAGGCGCGCTTTTTTAAACCAAGCGCACCTAGACGCCCTAACTGTATCAAACAGATGCTTATTTTTTTTAGATAACCATACTGTACTAAACAAACACACAAATGACGGATTACACTCTCCTTGTGTAATAATTATGTTGACTAATTGTAATTAATGTTCACATAGATAGATTTAAGTTAACAAACAAATGGTTTTAATTTATCACATAAGCCTTAAAATATTCACATAGATGCATTAAAATAAACAAACAAATGCCGTAAACTAATCACAAAATACCTTATACCAAACAAACATATTGTATTTCTTAAACTTAAAAAACAGATGTCTTAATTTAACAAACAAATGATTTTAGTTTGTCACATAGGCATTAAGATATTCACACATATTTGCATGCTTTTAATTTGTCACATAGGCACTAAGATATGCACTAAGTTTGATATTTGTACAGCAGGTCACGAAAGTGATGCTTAAAAATGAGAGGAAGGATATGAGCTTGCCTGCAAATGCAACAAAAAAATCTTGAATCTCTAATCCAATTGAAGCCGTGAATTGAATCATTGGTTACATCAACAACTGTAGACGCAGAGAACACCACAACATCTTCATCATTTGATTTTTCAAATTACTGAACAAAAAAAACCATAAATACATCAACTATACTACGAAAACGTATTAAAAAAACAAGATGAGTTGATGTGGTATAAAGACCTCCAATGCTGCATTTTTTAACAAGTTCCTCAGCAACGTCACCATCACCTTTGATGGCTTCAGTAGATGCTTTTGCTATTCTAGCTTCAGCGTCAGCAATTGTTACAGCCATCTTTAGCACATTAGATATATCCTTTGCTTCAAACTTACAATATCGAAAGCAGTCATCACTGTTATCCCTATTAAGAACCATAGAATCAGGATCTACCCCTCTAGATGACTTCTCGACATCTGCCATCCGCTTTGATTCTAAACTCCTCAACGAGCGCCTGTCCTTAATATTCCTCTCTTGTCCACCAAATCTACAAGTAGATTACAGATGTAACTGCACTTGTATCAGCTAGAAGCCAGAAATAAAATGCATACCTATAACAGCTATATCAATTTAATTGACCAGAAACAAACCCTATGTTGCTCATGACCCAACCCACCTCGTGCCCAAGCCAGCCCGTGAAGCTCTCCATGAAGGTCTCATAGATTCAAAGTAGACTGGGTTCCACCATCAGATAGTGAAAAACACAACACCTACAATAACCCATTCACACAATTTAAAAATACACTAACTCGCAAATTTCATGTTATATGTATGAGAACGCTTACAAGTTTGTCAAAAGAACTAAACAAACAAACAGATGCCCGAACATAGACAAACAGATTCCTGAACTTAACAAACACCTACGTATACTTCAATATACTAACGTTATCAACGCATGCCCGCAACATTTTCAAACAAACAGGTGCCCTACCTTGAACAAACAGATGCAACTAAACAAGCACATGCCCTTGCATATTCCAAAAAGGTTCCGTTATTTATGAGAAGAAACAGATGCCCGTATAGTTCTAATAATTCCCTACTAGTAATCATTGACATGGATTGAAACTTCTTTCTAGTTCTACATGATTTCATTGATAGTTTGATTTGGCTAATATGGTCTACCAATCTGGTCCATTGTAGTGTCATTTGATACCGAGTAATACAGTATCACCAATTTTTCTAGCTATTTTACCAGGTAAATGACCTTAAAAAACTTCCCATAAGCGTTCTTCTGGGTGAAAGTAACAAATTGATTTAGATGATAATGTACGGGTCTGGTTAAGTCGCCCACAACGAACATTGATGTAAATGGTTGATGAATCAAATATGATTATGTAAAAACTACTGTTGAAATATTAATACAGATTTACTTCATAAAACAACTTAGGTAAGCAACTTCAACTGTGGATACTTACGCCAGCAGATGGGGAAGGCCAACAATGAAGAGCTGCACAAGCATGCACAACCTCTATTGAACTTGAAGCAAATGGTAGTCGTGCAATATCAGCTCTAACCAAAATTAAGTTCCTAGAAATACACAGTTTCCATAAAAAATCAATCTTAAATAATCATAACAGATCTGTGTCGCAGAAGTTGGTTGTAAAATTTAGCTAATACGAGGAAATCAGTTACATACTCTTTAGATATGTTTTCCTCCTGTTTGATGTAGTCAAAAGACTGCTTTAACATACCTTCTGAAAAATCCAGTGCAACAACAAGGGAAAATAGTCCACTTTTTGCAAAAAGCCTCGTGAACATCCTGCTACCACAACTAGCATCAATAATGGTTCCCCCGATAACCGGCTTAAGATAATCTCTCATCAGTTCAAACTGTAGAAAACATAATAACAATAGATTAAAATTTATCTTATCTTATGGAAATTGAGAAGCTTATAAGCCCTAAAATTTGAGCTTACTATCTTTCCTCAAGTTTATATGCGCATAAGCTATTACAAAAAAACTAAAACAAATACACCATTACAAACGAACAGTCCCCGTGAAATTATTATTATATATTTCAAAAACTTGTAAACTCGCACTATATTCAAGCATTTTCACTAGAAAGTGAGTCGTTTTCAATACTCAAAACAGTGAGGTGAGTCAAACTCTATATAGAAGGCAAAATACTTCCAAAAAAACCATTATTCGACATATTAGGGTCGAAAATATTATTCTAAACCGATATAATCACATGTAACATACAGGAGAAGCTATTTGCATTCAATATGCATTCGTTATGCTCTAATAATACTAACATATCCCATATCACTAACAGACTACAAAACATGTCACACGATGCTATGATAATACATAATGGATGCATTAATGGGATACTCTAAGGATAGACACTGGATTCACTGATGTGATGCTCTAATATAACAAAATATGTTAGAAAAAAAAGTCTTCATATTATGGAAAGAATATCAAACACATAACAGGATGACAATACTTACTTACGTATGTTGAGCAAGATTGATACTTTCATAGTGATTTTAGCCTCCTCCCTAAGTTATGTATTAGTTACCAGTTCCAAATCTAATCTTGTTATCGGATGATGTTATAAAATGCCTTTCATACATTTCATCAAGCATATTGTGTGCAGCTATAATAAACACGTTTTCATGTAATTTTTGTGTCAAAAATTTTGTTCATCTTATTCAAACATTTTAACAAGCACCTGGTGTGAAATTTTAACAAACACACATCATTTTAGTGTCAATTTTCTTTCACATGCCTTAATTTTTTGCTACACAATTTGGGATCTACAGAAACATCCTAAGTTTACACACATTCAAAATAAAAACAAGACTAAACACCATACCTGCTATAAGTATTTTGAGCGGGTATCGTCGAGGATAAATAATTTGTGAGAGCAAACAGAGGCGCTGACGTTAATTGATGTCAATGTTTTGAAAGATGTTGATGGCGTTTTCGATGGTGGTGGTTTAATGGTGTTTTTAATAGTGGTTTTAATGGTGGTTTTAATGGTGTTTTCAGGTGATAAATGGTTGTTCCCGCTGATCGGTAGCGACGGTGATAGATGGTGGTTCCCGTTGATTGGTAGTGACGGTGATAGATGGTGTTTCCCGGTGATGGCGATGGTGATTGTATTTGTGATGGTGATTGTATTTGTGTACTGATATGTGTTGTACTGTGAAATGAATGAACGAGTTGTTATCCTTTTTTTCAATCTTTTTTATTTTTAACCTTCAAGTTTGATACATTTGCATAACTACCCCTGACGTTTAATATAATTATAAAACCTACCCAGCACTTTTGTTTTCTAAGTTTTCCATGAAAATGAGGTTTTCTCTAGATCTCACCCCTATATATATATATATATATATATATATATATATATATATATATATATATATATATATATATATATATATATATAATATATATATATATATATATATATATATATATATATATATATATATATATATATATATATATATATATATATATATATATATATATATATATATATATATATATATATATATATATATATATATATATATATATATATATGTACACATAAATATATATATATATATATATATATATATATATATATATATATATATATATATATATATATATATATATATATATATATATATATATATATATATATATATATATATATATATATATATATTATATATATATATATATATATATATATATATATATATATATATATATATATATATATATATATATATATATATATATATATATATATATATATATATATATATATATATATATATATATATATATATATATATATATATATATATATATATATATATATATATATATATATAAATATATCTATATATATATATATATATATATATATATATATATATATATATATATATATATATATATATATATATATATATATATATATATATATATATATATATATATATATATATATATATATATATAGCGTCTTAACCCGTCAAACGGGCGGAGTCGTTTCATAAATCTTTATGGAAAGTACGTTTGTGTTTTAGTTACATCAATTGTCTGTGTGACCTGTTTTTGTTATAAAAAAAACTAAAGGTAAACTAATATTTGATATTTGTTAACCTTGACCACCCACCAGACGTGTTTCGTCTCATTTAAATCTATGGTTGTACAAATACCAATTTTTTTATTGGTAAACGTAAACTAATATTTGATAGTGTTAGGCCTTGGTACACCCAACAATTGTGTTTGATATCACGTTAATTTATGAATCTACATAAACTACATCGACTTTGGTTTGTAAATATTTTCAATAGGATGTACATTTAATATTAGGTTCGTTTATTAATCTTCATCTGAAACATGTTTGTCGTTTATTTCTAACGATTATCTTCTTTGTTTAAACAAAGAATATTCATTCCTATGTTGGTTTTGACTTTTGACAATAAGCCATTTAATAACAGTCATGTGTTTTAATTTAAGCACCCAGAAATCTGTGGAAATTAAGTGAATTACATAGTTATCCTTACTTAATTTAAACTCAATAAAAATTATCCACACGATATTCATATTACTTATCAAGAATTTTTTGTTTGATCAACTTCATGTTCAAATAAAGGCGTTATATATAATATATCCACCCTGACGATATATTATAGGTCATATAAATATATGACCTATAAGACCAACGTATAATTTTCCTATTAGTACATTTATATTTTTTATGTTTTATTGTTACGTGAAAATGAAAATTATAATACTTCTTTAAGAAAGACATCATTACCATCGATGACGGTAGAAGATTTTGTAGGTAAGTCTAAAACCTTTTAATTATCATAATCTGACCTTAATTTTCGAACCTATTTATCACCTAGGATTGTACCGTCCCTAAATAAATGTCCATTATTTATTTTTGAATTCATTTTTCTATAACTTTGATCGTATATTATTTTGTGTGTGTTATATAATACAGAAATAATTGATGCAAAATATATATATATGCAATAAGTTTCAAATGTATTTTCTTTCATATAATTGTCACTATGTATTACATAGCATAAATATAATAATTTAAATTTAAAAAAGAAAAAATTTACTCAAAGTCGGTAAAGAATATTTATTTAAAGAGAGTTGTTGAGTTCATTTAATATTAATTTGCAACGATATTACTTTTATACACAAGAGTTACGTGCACTCTTGCCGTATTGGCAATATCTACTTTGTTAGGTGGGTACATCTCAACGAAACTCATAAAAAACATAAAAATGAAAAGTTCCTTGCTGCCACATGAGATAAATGATACCAGCTGTTTTACAAAAGTGATTGCTTTGTCTTTATCTCTTTTATTCTTATTGTGTGATTCACGATAATTTTTGTTTTTCGGCGACCACGAGTATAGTGGGCTCAAACCAGAGGTTCCTTTTGAATCGTTTTTACTTGTATCAGCTTTAAGACCAGCTTCTACATTTGTAGTTCCTAAAATCTATAAGATTGAAGAAATACACAACTAAAACTATAGAGATAGTCACATTAACTGAGTTGAATGTGTCTAATTTAAAATTGTTTTATGCTAACAATATCACATACTACTAATAGATCCTTAGTACAAAGTTGATACATCATTTAGTAAGTAGAATTAATATTTATGAATACCATTTATTTTAGGCTAAAAGTATCGTGCTAAACCAACTTGTAAACTATTTCCATTTTCTTATACTCCTCAACCATCCCATTAGATTGAGCAAGACCCCTTTTATAGTTTGCTAGCCTGATTTCTACATCAAAAACATATGTTTTATATTTTAAAACTTCTTTATTAAGTTTTTCAGTGTTTAGCCTACAACCCTTACTACAAAAAACATCATCATATACCTCAATGTCTGATGAAGAAGAAGAGTTGGCCATAAGAGCATATTGCACATGCTCTTCTTCCTTCTTAGCTATCAATGCTTGATTATGTTCTACTTCATATGCCATAAAGCTCTAGTCCCATACAAGCCCATCAATTCCTTGCATGGAAACCATAGCCTTTGATCCAACATCTTCAACTTTGATGATCTGGCATGAGCTCTTTCCAGCATCATTCCTACGTGGAGATCTGCATTCCCTCATGAAGTATCCCATCCTATGACAATTATAGTGTGACAATCCGTCAATTTATGTGTAGAAACAATGATAATCTATAATCTAATCAAGAGGGTTGTTGTTAATCTAGAGAGAGAAACAAGAGAGAGAAACAAAGAAACTTTATTAATTTGTGTGAAATAACTAAACAACCAACACCCCTTTCCATGGTGGAAAGGGGTTTATATACCCATGTCCTTAATAGACTTGGGCCTCTGACCCATGACAAGCCCATGGGCCGGGTTAAACATTAATATGACTTAACCATTAACTACGAGCTACTAAACGTATTACAATATCGTTGGAGTGACCGATACGTCTAATATACGTTAAAAATGTATTTCCAACAATCTCCCCCTAAGGGAAGTCACTCCAAATTACAAAGTCCTAAACCAAGCATACTATACTAAGTCTTCGTTCTTCAGCTCGTAGTCCTTTCTCTTTTATCTTTTCTTTTTGTTGTGAATATGTTGATGTTGATCTTTTAGGCTTTGGCTTTAGAGCATTGTTCTTTTGACTCTTCACGTGTGATCTCTTCCTTCTTGTGATTCTTGCCTCCTCGTGACTCCATGTTCCACACACTTATGTTTTTGTTGAATTCTTGAAAGCTTCAGAGTTTGGTACAGCGGAAGACATCATTTTAAACTTTCTTGAATTTTGTTGAAATTGATGCAGAAAGAAAACATAAGCATGTGGAAACGACTTTATCTGGTACACCGCAACGCCACCGTCTTCGAATGCAGCAACATAATAAGACACGAATGAAATGGCTTAGAACATTTCATTCTATATCGGTAGCATTTTACCTCCGGGTCAGTAAAGACCGTTGGACGATAGTATATATCGTACCTGTGACGGATAGTTTCAATTAAGTAACTTCCTTACAGGATTTCGCGGGTAAACCCGTTCTCTTTATTCGACGATCACTAAGCTTGACTGCGAACATAAAGAGTGAATCACTTGGATTACTTATCCTTGTGATTGAAGCCGTCAATTCATGAAACCTGGAACAAGTGAATTTCAATTAAGATTTTCACCATCGTTGCTTTCCAGTTATCACGAGCTTTTTTTGTTGTCTAACGTTTTTAGCTTCTTTCTTTGTCAACTCTTTTTTTGTTGTCAACGTTTTTAAATATTTTAACTTCTAGAATTTTAACAAAAAAATAAAGATGAAAATCAAATAGTCTAAAAACTCTAGTAAACTTACAAATCAAATTGCTTAATAAATCTCCTAGGCTCGACGGTTATCGCTATACACACAAACATTTTATTGAGATAACAAGATAGAGCATGCAGGGCCCAACAATTGAGGATAAGCTTTTACAAAAAAAGTAATGTTTCAAGAGCCTAGGATCAAAACTGGAGGTCTTTGCAAACAACAGCCATCGCGATTTCAGCAAATCGATCTTTGTCATTACATAAATATTCGGGTTCTTCTCTTAGGAGAATCTTCTCTCATTTTCATCACTAAGGTCTATATGAATCACCTGCTATGATAAAATAACCAATCAAATAGGTGTTGGTGTTTAGCATTTAACATTTTTTAACTCCAACGACAGTGCACGGAGTGAGTCATAGATTTAAGATATAGAAGTAATGAAATTTATTTAAAAGCTCGGCTCCACGTTAGTAATATGACATGCGTAAAAGCATATATTTAGCAAATAAACATAAAAAAATAAGCTTTAACACAGTTTACCAACCTTGTTGTTTCAATGTTTCTTTCCATTGGCTCGAGAGGTTGTGATCGTGGCTTCCAGTTCACTCGTTTTTGGTTGCTCGTACGCCTGATGAGCATCCTCTGGCCTAACTAAACTAGGCCCCTTGAAACTTGCATTTCCAATATCTGCCACAAAGGCATTCACTGAAAATAGAATAGTGCACAATCGTTACAATTTTATAGCATAAATACACAAAATTCATGGTATAAGC